>SJYQ01000942.1:0-57698 GCA_006410935.1 Redunca redunca
ATTTAAAGAATTACATGTATTAAAAGAATTTAAGTTATAATTTTAAATCTCCCCCAAAAGAAAACTGCAGACCCAGATGGCTTAACCAGTTTATTGTTTCTACTATTTAGAAAAAAATAATATCAATCTTATCTTACAGAGGATTTTTCAAAAAGGAAAAAGTTGAGAAGCTAACTCATTTACTGAGGCCAATATAACCTGGATTCTAAAATCTAATAAGGACATTGCAAGAGAGAACAATTATAGGCCAGAAATAGTCATGAATTTGAGCAAACTGGGAGATAGTCAAGGACAGGAAGCCTGGCATGCTGCAGTCCATAGGGTCACAAAGAGTTGGACACGACTTGGCAACTGAACAGAACAGAATAGTCATGAACACAGGTGCAAAATAGTGAATAAAGCTATAACAGATTGAATCCAACAGTATACAATAATGTTAACATGTAAAGTGAAGTTGGATTTATTCCAGGAACGCAAGATTAGGATAAGAAAATGATGGATGGAATTCTCCATATTGACAGAATAAAGAATGAATCCAGGATTTTAGCTGGAGCTTTCACCACCTTCTATCAGAAAGGGAGATACAGAAATCTGTAAGATCCAGCAGACGGAAAATCAGTAGGAGCACAGTTGGCTCAACAGCTCTGTCCATCAATAGGAGGTAAGAGACATCTATTGACTACTTCACCCAGCAACAGAATCCACATTCTTCTCATGCTCACATAGAACATTCTCCAAGAGAGACCACATTCTGGGCCACAAACCGTCCCCTAACAAATTCAGTAGAATAAAGGGAAACTAGAACAGTCATCGGCATGAGAGTCTGCAGGTTATAGTGGCGGTGATTCATACTCCAGGGCTAAAAATAAACTGGAGAAGCACTGTGCTACAGAAATAATTAAGAACTGTGAAATGACCCCATGACAGTCCCTTCCTGCAGCAGTTTTACCTCCAGTGGAAACGATAACCTCTATCTGACTACAGAACAGCTCTGCCCGTCTTATCATCATTCAGTTCCGTTTTAACGAGTTTAATTGATAGAGCATGATATCTGGAGTCAGCAGACTTGGAGGGAAGTCACACGACTTCTCCAAATTAAAGATTCCTCACCACTACAGGGGAGATGCCAGCATCTGACCTGTTACATTACAAGCAATGAATTGGATAACTCTTGACTAATTATGAAGCATGGTTCAAATACTAACCATTATCATCTTATCCTTCCAAAATTTAAATAAAGCAATTAGCAGTGAAAGAGACTGAGTTTCATCTAGGATACAACCTCCTCAATAAAGATTATTTTTATCTATTTCAAATATGGAGATTAAAAGGGGTTATGGTCCTAGATTGAAAAGTAGGTGAGTCTGGAGGGAATAAATGCAGACAATGAAATGAACCAAGTAATGATGCCTCAGTCGCTTAAGACCCAGAATCACCTCCCTCCCATAGAAAGTCACCCCACCGCCGGGCTCAGCTGCGCACTTCCCTTCACCCCCTTTACTGTATTCATGCAGGCAAGCTCTGCACAGAGAGGCAGGGTTGTATAGCAGTTAAGAGGTTAGGCATCAGAACTAGACAAATCCATTTGAATGCCCACCCCACTACACAGTGTGACCTCAGGTAAGTATGGTTGCTGCTGCTGCTGCTGCTAAGTCACTTCAGTCGTATCCAACTCTGTGCGACCCCATAGATGGCAGCCCACCAGGCTCCCCCATCCCTGGGATTCTCCAAGCAAGAACACTGGAGTGGGTTGCCATTTCCTTCTCCAATGCATGAAAGTGAAAAGTGAAAGTGAAGTCACTCAGTCGTGTCCGAGTCTTTGCAACCCCATGGACGGCAGCCCACCAGGCTCCTCCGTCCATGGGATTTTCCAGGCAAGAGTACTGGAGTGGGGTGCCATTGCCTTCACCTAAGTATGGTTACTTCAACCCTATTTATCAAGGTGAGGATTTTGATACTTATCTCACAGAACTTCTGTAAAAATTATTCTAAGAAAAAACATATGAGAAGCCTTGCATGATGACTGCCAAGCAATCACTTTATAATTTATCATCATCATCACAAGAATAACTGTTTCATAGCAGACCCAGATTTTTATGAGATAAATTGGGTAATTTAGTTAAGGGAGATTTTACTGAATTGAAAAAAATCACAAAAGCATTCTTGAGAGAGTGATCACCAAGAGGACCCAAATATATTTTATGTATTTCCAATAAAGACTTGGTACAAACAGATTTGAGCAATCTTTTTTCCTAGGTTTTCTCAGTGAATTATAACTAAGGGATTTCTTTTTTTTTTACACTTGCTTGACTAGAACTGAAAGTTAAGGGAATACAATATCCACTTAATTCTCAAATGCCTGAACATAATTACCTTTGGGCAGTCTCCCTAGGGGCTGAGGAACCTACCAGGTCCTAGAGAAGTGGCCTTCCAAGGCGGGCACTGCAGCCTGTCCATCAGATGACTCCTTGGAGAACAATCCTCCACTCCACAAGGTCCTGGGATGGAGGTGGGAGTGCGGAGGTTGTATCAGGCCCACCCCACTCCTCAACAGTAGGACCATGATACTGGCCAGCCAGTGAACTCCAGCTCCCTGGCAGGGATGATTAAGAGTCCATCAGACTCTTGAGATTTGCTACGTGGACTCAGAAAAAGAATGGCTTTCTCTTCTTTTCGACAAGCCCACAGTCCTCTTTGCCATTATGCACACAGAACATGCCTGAGGATGAAGCAAATACAGAAAGAAACACAGCCAAGGCAAGAAAAGACAGTCAGAGGTCCAGTGACGTTGTCTGAACCCCCAGAACAAGTCACACCTAAAACTGATCGCATTTATCTCCAACCCCATAGATGGTTTTACAAGCAAACATAGTAATCTTTTCTACTTAAGCTGCTTCAGCTTCTATCATCTCTAACCAAAAGAGCCTAATGGATACACTCATAATATCAAACGTTTTCCAGAACTGCAGTCACCACCCAGGAGTTATGTTCTTCCACCTATATGCTGCTGCTGCTGCTAAGTCGCTTCAGTCGTGTCCAACTCTGTGCAACCCCATAGACGGCAGCCCACTAGGCTCCTCTGTCTCTGGGATTCTCCATGCAAGAATACTGGAGTGGGTTGACATTTCCTTCTCCAATGCATGAAAATGAAAAGCAAAAGTGAAGTCTCTCAGTCGTGCCTGACTCTTAGCGTATATAGTTGTCCCCAAAAAACATTTTGACCAAGATGCTTAGAAGAAGATCTACACAAAGGTGTGGACCAAGTCAGCCAGAGTTTGTAGGATTTTCCCCTTCTCAGTCATCTTGATGATGCCTTAACTTTGGATTTCCTTGTAGAGAGATTTTTTTTTTATTGTGCATAAAGGATAACACTAGAGAACCACATAAATGTCAAATGGCAACAGCAGAGTTTAAAATTTCAAGGGAATTGTTATTTAAAAATCACTTGAATGCTAGCAAAAGGAATATCATGTTTTCAATAAGTCTTCAAATTAATTTCTGAAAATGCATTCAGAGGCAGCAATGGCTCCTTCTTGCTCCCTGAACTTTCCTCAAAAAAAAAAAGAAAGAAAGAAAGAAATTCCCAGTGGTATCTCACAACCATTCTGTTACAGAGAAATTAGGACTCCCAGAAAGCAAGTTGAAAAACTGAATTAGACTTTGATTCAATTAAGTTATAGCTCAGAGGAGACTCAGTGCCTGAGATGAATAACTGATCTGGATTTGCCAATGCAACCAGCTTTGCAACTGTTTGTGCACATCGTGAAAATCTCTCCTTTATTCATGATCAGAAATGCAACATCTGCTTGTGGCAAAAATAAATGAACCGCAGTGAAGCTGATGAAATAGAAACTAAAACTCTCCCCATCGTCATTTTATCCCTATTCCCCTGTGATAACCACTGCTGTGTGTGTGCTAAGTCGTGTCAGTCGTGTCCAATTCTGTGACCCCATGGACTATAGCCTGCCAGGCTCCTCTATAGCCTGGATTCTCCAGGGAAGAATACTGGAGTGGGTTGCCATTCCCTTCTCCAGGGCATCTTCCAGACCCAAGGATCAATCCCACATCTCTTACATCTTCTGCATGGGCAGGCAGGTTCTTTACCACTAGCGCCACCTGGGAAGCTGTGATAACCACTGGATTACGCTCAATTTCCTTAAAGCATCATTTCTTTAATTCAGTAGCACAGATGCTGGTCAAACGCAGCAGAAAAATTCCATTTGGAAGGTACCTCTGATTTTGCAAACATGAAAGAGGTCTGGAAACCAGAGCAAAACTCAGTACTATAGCAACACAATCTATGTACCAGTGGCTAAGAATGCTATCCCAAAAACTGAGTATAGGGCGACATCAAAATTAGGCAGCTTTGTAGGGTCTCTGCAGAGAAGGCGATGGCACCCCACACCAGTACTCTTGCCTGGAAAATCCCATGGACAGAAGAGCCTGGTGGGATGCAGTCCACGGGGTCTCGAAGAGTCAGACACGACTGAGCGATTTCACTTTCACTTTTCACTCTCATGCATTGGAGAAGGAAATGGAAACCCACTCCGGTGTTCTTGCCTGGAGAGTCCCAGGGACGGGGGAGCCTGGCGGGCTGCCGTCTATGGGGCCGCACAGAGTCGGACACGACTGAAGTGACTTAGCAGCAGCAGCAGCAGCAGCAGGGTCTCTGAGGATGGTTTCCTGTGACACTAACATGTGTTCTGTTTAGAATTAGGAAGAAGATTATCAGTTAGCTAATCTCTAGGGGGAAAACAACCTGCAGTGTCAGTTGAGTGTTTGTAATAAAGTCTCGAGAGCAGCACTGACCTTGGTGCCTGAGATCTAACAGAAAAGGAAGAAAAGCATAGTTGAGTGTGACTCTCTCTGCTGCTGGAATGGTGACCCAAACTGTGTCTGGAATGACGGCAGGAAAACGCAAGATAAGTTCAGGGAGCACGTGAGTCTCATGGCAATCAAACCATCTATTCAGTTAGAAAAACCTGCTGAAGTGGTGGCAGCAGGGAAACAATTTGCTGAAACATCTGCTGAAGGAAGAGGTTCCAGCTCATCAGAACGTCACTTACTGGGCGCTTGAACGCGTCCCAGGAAAACAGGAGTCTGTGCGCCATTGCATATGCAAGGAAGAGACATACGCAAAAATCACCACACCTCACTCACGGCTCAAGATCAACCCGTTCAGTTTTATCTCCCTTCGCACAGCCCGTGTAAAACCAAGCAGGTGCACCAGACAGAGGCTCCAAAGTCTGATCTATGACAGGTACACATGTCTGAACAAGAAAGGGAGCCCCGAGCCCCTTGCCCAGCCCTGAGCACAGGAATATCAACACCTGCGTCTGTTTCCGTAATGCAATGTCCATTCATCCAGGCATGCAGATCTCAGTGTAGGTCACACAGATGTCAGTGTAACACACCGCGAAATATGTCCCAGCACCATAAATACCAAGACAGGTTCATCATCAGTTTTTGCTAAACTTTGCTCTCAAAATGAAAAGGACTTAGTGGACCATTTTTTCTATTGATGGCCCCACCTGCTGACTGCAGTACGGAATTCAGAAAAAGACTTAAGAGTTTACTACAGATGTAATGTCTACGCATCATTTACTGCCAAAAAAAATTTTAATTTCTTTCTTTCCCACATCAAAGACAATAGCTGGTGCGTCACTTTGAGAAAACAAAGCGGAAGGCAAAAATGGCTTCTCAAATGACAAGGAGCTTCTGACGAATGCATGAACCATGCTGGTTATGTATGACATCACCACAACTGCTCCAGGAACGAAAGAGGATCTGTAAATACTTTCTAGCTGAGTCTGCAGTGAAACGAGTTTCATTTTTGCTTACTCTTGGGCTCCTTTATCAGCCAAGCTTGCCTAGTTATTTTCAGTCAGTAGCTGCTATTTGTCTAGCAAATCTGAGAACAGAAATTGTCTTATCTTTTTTTCCCTACAGTGCTTCTTGTTCTGTATTTTTAACTTGCACAGATAACCACAGCCTTGCCTACATCTCCTGACTGAAGAGCATCATTTATGAACCTGGAGAGACACTGAATTTTGGCAGAGGTCAAACAGCCGGATGGATCACTGTTCCTATAAAGGTGTGTCTTTCTACTAAATCATAGAAAGAACCATCCTCCTCCGTGCCAATGTCCCTCTCATAGAACTGAATACAGCAGAAAAGGAAAGGTTACTGACAGCCAGGATTAGAAGAGCTACATTAGTAACTATGTTTACGGTGCATAATTAGGTTTCTATCTCTCCCTTCCAATTGGATTAAGATGATCCCAATTTGTATTGGCGTCCCAGGGGGCTCAGTGGTAAAGAACCTACCTGCAATGCAGAAGCCACAGGAAACATGGATTCAGTCCTTGGATTGGGAAGATCCCCTGGAGAAGCGCATGGCACCCCACTCTAGTACTCCTGCCTGGAGAATCCCATGGACAGAGGAGCCTGGCAGGCTACAGTCCATGGGGTCGCAAAGAGTCAGACACGACTGAAGTAACTTAGCATGCGTGCACTTTGTATTCTTTGCATACTTGTACAGTATCTTTATTCCTATATGTACAATAAAGAGAGATTATGCCTGTGTTTGATTATTCTAACGCTGGGGTTCAGGAAGGACGGTCACTGTGCCCGAGATACTCCCATGCATCACTGTGAAAGTGTGCGGTTTGTGTTCCTGGTTCTCTTGAGAGGAGGAAGCCATCGTCTGGGCCCTGAAATCACAGTGTCTCCCTTCCCATAGCCATCCATCCTGTGTTGCAATCATTCTAATCATCTCCCCCAAAGGGATATTTAGAGTAATTCCATTGTCAGCGTTTATGAATCAAATTGGCATGGTCTGCTCTGTCACCAAAAGAACCCGGGAAAACACTTGGCCAAGTGAGCATATAAAGATAATAAAACCAGCCGGTCCCGTTTAGCCCTTGCCAGCTCTAAGCTGCCTTTATTTTTTCATTGTCTGGGACTTTCTATGCCTAACTTTATCAGTTCAGGCAGGTCCTAAGGATGATTTTATATTTAGGAACTAAGAGATAACACAGGGAAGTGTAAGATTAATGGGAAATTCAATGAAACCTTTACTATAAGGGAAAACCTGTTCCTCTGTTGTTCAAATATCACATTGATCAGCAGCAGTTCTATTTCCAGAAGAAAGTTCTTTGAGACAGTTGACGGTTTCATACCACAGGAGAGAATATTTCCCCTTATTTGTCAGCGTGGAGTGTGAGGTCAGGAAGCATTGGTTCACCTGGGAGTGAGCGGATCCCACAGAAATGTCAGACTAACATGATAAAGGCTGGTTTAAATGTTTCTAAATCAGATCAGTCAAACCCCTAAAACAGAAAGTAACAGTCAACAATTTAGTGATAAAAATGTAAGCAAACAAGCCTTAGCATATACAGACATATCTAAAACTGATCATTCTGTGTAAATTGGAGCAGCCACTATGGAAAACAGTATGGAGGTTCCTTAAAAAACTAAAAATAGAGTTGCTCTATGAGCCAGCAATCCCACACCTGGGCATATATCTGAAGAAAACTCTAATTCAAAAAGACACACACACCCCAGTCCAGTGCTCATGGGACACATTCACAATAACTAAGACATGAAGGCAACCTAAATATCCATCAACAGATGAATGGGTAAAGACGGGGCACGAGTATACAGTGGACTATTACTCAGCCACAAAAAAAGAATGGAATAATGCTATTTTCAGCAACATGGAGACCTTGAAATTATTATACTAAGTGAAGTCAGAAAGAGAAATGCCATATGATATCACTTATAGTGGAATCTATGGCACAAATGAACTTATTTGCAAATCATAAACAGACCCACAGATATAGAAAACAAACTTACTGTTACCAAAGAGAGAAAGGGAGAGGGGGAAGGATAAATTAAGAGTTTGGAATTAGCAGATACAAACTACTATATACAAAACAAGTACAGAACAAAGCCCTACTGTATAGCATAGGGACCTATATTTAGTATCCTATAATAAACCATCATGGAAAAGAATAGAAAAAAGAATGTAAATGTATGTATAACTGAATCATTTCACTGTACACCAGAAACTAACATTGTAAATCATAGCCACTATGGAAGACAATATGGAGATTCCTTAAAAAACTGGGAATAAAACCATCATATGACCCAGAAATCCCACTACTAGGCATATACTCTGAAGAAGCCAAAACTGAAAAAGGCGCTTGCAGCACTATTTATAATAGCTAGAACATGGAAGCAACCTACATGTCCATCAACGGATGAACAGATAAAGAAACTGTGGTACCTATATACAATGGAATATTATTCGGCCATAAAAAGGAATGCATTTGAGTCAATTCAACTATATGCCAATTAAAAAAAAAACACTGATCATTCTAAAGCCATCTTTTTATATTCAGATTCTTTACTACAGTGTTCCTTAGATTACCTTCAGTTAAATATTTAGAAGTAACAGTAATAGTGTGTATGTATTAGTCAGGGTTCTTCAGAGGAACAGAACCAACAGGATATATGCATATATATATATATATACACACACACACAACTCAACCTCTGTTTCCACAAGTCTGCCAGCCTCATCCCCACCAAGAGCTGCGATCAGTCCTCATGAGTGAGTTACTGGCTGCCTTCTATCTTCAGGACAGTGGCTGGCACAAGTGTCTTTCTTTTCCAGCTCCCAAGGGTTGGAGGAAGATTGAAGGGAGTCTGTGCCCCGGCACTGGGTCCACAGCTTGTTGTGATCCACACAGTCAAAGGCTTTGGCATAGTCAATAGAGCAGTAGAAGATGTTTTTCTGGAACTCTGTTGCTGAAACTCCAATACTTTGGCCACCTGATGCGAAGAACTGACTCATTTGAAAAGACCCTGATGCTGGGAAAGACTGAAGGCAGGAGGAGAAGGGGATGACAGAGGATGAGATGGTTAGATGGCATCACTGACTCAATGGACATGAGTTTGGGTAAACTCTGGGAGTTGGTGATGGACAGGGAGGCCTGGCGTGCTGTAGTCCACGGGGTCACAAAGAGTCAGACACGACTGAGTGACTGAGCTGAACTGGGTCCACGCAGCATGTGGACACATGTAAGGCTGCTACTGGCCTTGGAAAGGGGATTCCTTAGAAAAAGCAGGACACGGGTATGCAAATCCCAGGTTTCCTCCCCACTCAGCCTGAGGGCGAGCACCCACAGAGAGATTTGCAGAACTCAAAAAAGGGCGCCTTCGATGCTTCACAGCCCTTTTCTCCTGGGGCTGTGGCTCAGAGCTGGAAGGCCTGGGGAGAGGCAGAGACCTATTCCCATGGTACCCCACTCAAGCAGAGCTCTAGGAGATGCATTCTGGCAAGAAGCAATGTCGTTTGCGGGCTTCCCAGGTGTCACTAGTGATAAAGAACCTGCCTGTCAATGCAGGAGACATGAGAGACATGGGTTCAATCCCTGGGTTGGGAAGATCTCTTGGAGGAGGGCATGGCAACCCACTCCAGTATTCGGGCTGGTGGGCTGTGGTCCATGGGGTTTCACAGGTTGGACGTGACTGAAGTGACAGCACGCACACACGCACACACGCACGCGATGTCGTTTGCAGCGCCCGGGTTCCTGGGGAGGCATTGAAGCCTCAGGAGTGCTGTTGGGTCCCTGACACCAGCCTGTTAAGGCTGCCACCTCCCATCGTGACGCTGAGAGGATGCGGCCTGTGTCAGCGCTGGACAATGGGGGTAGGGCAGGAGACAGGAGGTATGCTGGGCCTGTTGAGACACACCACATGGCAGTGAGCACAGCTCACTCACAGAACCAGGAAGAGAGTCCTCTGACATGGAAGCTGTACTTGTGGGGAAAACGTCACTAGATGGATGAGAGGCAGGAGGGGTAGTGCCTGCTTGGCTGGGGTGGCCATCCTTCCCTGGGTTGCCTGCGAGATGGATGAGAGGCAGGAGGGGTAGTGCCCGCTTGGCTGGGGTGGCCATCCTTCCCTGGGTTGCCACGGCTTTCCTGGTCCTGCAGTGAGAGCTCCCATCTGGCAGCACCGTCGGTGCAGGACCAGCATCAGCTGCTCCCCAACCCCAGCACGTGATGTGGTTTGTTAGCACCATGGACAGAATGCTCATGTTCCCGCAGATTTGGAGGTTGAGGTGATGGTGTTTGGAGGTGGGGCCTTTGGGAAGGAATCCCTCCACATGGGATGAGTGCCCTGATCAGAGGACACGAGCGACTGTATTCCATGCTCCCCCTCCTCCCCATGTGAGTTCAAAGCCACCTGAGTCCCACCAGGCCCAGAGCCCTTGTCTCAGATTTCCAGCCTCCAAACCTGTTTTAGCCTCACCCCACACTCCAGTCTGTGGCAATGCCTGATAGCAGCCTGGATGAACCAAGACAGTTAGACCCTGAAGCACAGAAGCTATGGTTTTTCCAGCAGTCATGTACAATGTGAGAGTTGGACCATAAAGAAGGCTGAGCCCCGAAGAACTGATCCTTTCGAACTGTGGTCTTGGAGAAGACTCTTGAGAGTCCCTTGGACTGCAAGGAGATCCAATCAGTCCATCCTAAAGGAAATCAACCCTGAAAATTCATTGGAAGGACTGATGCTGAAGCTCCAATACTTTGGCCACCTGATGCAAAGAGCTGACTCGTTGGAAAAGACCCTGATGCTGGGAAAGATTAAGAGCGGGAGGAGAAGGAGAAGACAAGGGATGAGATGGTTGGATGGCATCACTGACTCAATAGACATGAGTTGAGCAAACTCAGGGAGGTGGTGAAGGACAGGGAAGCCTGGTGAGCTACAGTTTATGGGGTTGCAAAGAGTCGGAAGCGACTTAGGGGCTGAACAGCAGTAACAAGTAAAGCACTGGGAAAAGTGCTCAGTGGGTGGAAGACACTGAGGAACCATGTGCTGTGGGGTGAAGAGCAGTCTCCGAGCATCCTGCCCCTGCCACTTGCTACCTGTGGGACCTTGGGCTACGATTTTGCCTCTCTGTGCCTCATTGTTTTCCCCTTTCTTCTCATACTATTTTTTTTTTTGCTTTATTTTTAGAGCACTAGTTTTATGTTCACAGAAAAATGGAGAAGGTACAGACATTTCCCATTTAGCCCCTCCCTCTCCACAGGCACCACCTCCCTCATTATTACCATCCCTGCCAGATGATACACTTGTTACAACTCATGAACCTACGTTGACACGCCATCACCAACCAGAGTCCACCGTGTCCCCCGGCTTCATTCTTAGCTTGTATATTCCACGGGTTGAACAAATCTTTAATCACGTGCGCCCACCACTGTGGTATCCCACCAAATAGTTTCACTGCCCTAAACATCCCTGTGACATGCCTATTCATCCTTTCCCCACCAACCCCTGGAAACCATTGATCTTTTGATTATGTCCATTTGCATGTGCTAAGGCACTTCAGTCATATCCGACTCTTTGCGACCCCATGGACTGCAGCCCACCAGGCTCCTCTGTCCATGGGATTCTCCAGGCAAGAATACTGGAGTGGGGTGCCATTCCCTTCTCCAGGAGATCTTCCTGACCCAGGGGTTGAACCCGGGTCTCCCATATTACAGGCAGATTCTTTACTGTCTGAGCCACCAGAGATAGTTCTGCCTTTTCCAGAATGTCACAGAGTTGAAAGCACACGGTATACAGCCTTTTCAGACCGGTTTTTTTCACTCGGTCACATGTATTCACGGTTCCTCCACGTCCTTTCATGGCTTATAGCTCACTGCTTTTAGCACTGATTTGCCTCATTTTCTTCTGTGTGTAACGGGGCTACATGTGATGATAATAGTCACATCCACTTTCCAGGCGTACTGGAAGAATGACATGCGCCAATACATGCAGAGCACTTAAACTAACAGCTGTGGCACAGGAAGCGCCAGGTCACTGCTGGCAGGGGCAGGCGTGGGAAGAGCCTGGGTTAGAGTCCCAGCTTCACCACTTAGCCCTGAGCCAGTTACTTATCTCTTTAAGCTTCCATCTCTCCAGCTGTCATGTGGGGATGGTGACCCTGACGTGGTGAGTGTACACTCCTGAGTACAGTTCCTGGTACACTGGGAACTTCCTCCTCAGTGGGAGAAGACTTACATTTAATTTATTTTAATTTTTTATCACGTCTTTCTGCTCCATGATTCTGCTTTCTCCTCTAATTCAGGTAGATCATGTAGAAATATGCGTTTTTCCTCTACCCACAGCAATGGGAAATGCAGGATGCAAAGCAGAGCCGGGAGGATGTCAACCGGGGCCCTGAGACGACGTTAGCTTCAGTCGGTGGTCCAGGACACAAAGCCTGGAGCCCATAACAATTGAACGGGCTTCCCAGGTGGTGCTGGGGTAAAGAACCCGTCTGCCAATGCAGGAGGCATAAGAGATGTGGGTTCCATTCCTAGGTCAGGAAGATCCCCTGGAGAAGGGCATGGGAACCCACTCTAGCATTCTTGCCTGGAGAACCCCATGGACGGAGGCCACAGTCCATGGGCTCACAGAGTCAGACGCAACGGAGCACACAGCACAGCTGGGGCCGGACCCTGCCAGGAAGAGGCGTCCAGGCAGAGGTGAGGACAGAAGAGCTGGGGTCAGGGACTCAGAAGAGGAGCAAGGAGCGGTTCTCGGATGATCGGCTCACTGGGTGTCAGTCTGGTCTCCTTGCTGCGGCTCTCCGAAGCAAGGAGGTGCCCCCTTAGAGGTACATCTTAAGGGGACTCAGGCTACCTTCAGAGGCTGCCCTACAAAAGCCAACCACAGCTCGCAAGCGAAAACTCAAAGCTCAGCACAACCAATGCACAAGCAACCTTTTAGACCCTACATCATCTTCAACTGAAGACTACACTGATAGAAAATCCAGTCCACCTAGCTTAGAAGCTAAAAGTCATTGTTTTCTGAAGTCAGAAAATAATTAAATGCCAACATTTCTGCAGGTATTTTCCATCTGTAGAGAAGACAGGTGAAATTGTTTTAGACAACTTTGCTATATACTACAACAGAGAAAAAATACATTCTTCAGTACAACATAATTCTCAAGGTTAAAGAAACTACAAAGGGTTGAAAAATAATCTCTGGTGATTTCTAAAAATAGAGCCTGTGTTTCCTAGTCTCCATCAGAACACTACCTCTGCTTTGTAATATATATTGTCTATTTAAACTGAATAATCTGGATTGAATTTTATATTACAAATTAATTTTTAATTTACAGGGACTAAATCCCTACTGAGTATGTTTCACTCTTAAACAGTAAGGAAATCAAAATTTTTGTTAAGACACTGAGCATATTTTCTATAGTTATCATGTTTTTCTTTTTGTTTACGTTCTTCTCCTTGGACAGCGGAGCCTGGTGGGGGTCACACCACCATGGGGTCACAAAGAGTCATACATGACTGAGGGACTAACACTTTCACTTTTTCACCTTGACTTGAAAGTCTCCCTTAGACCACAAATGCAAGGAAAGGCAAACATGATCCTCTTTTTGTAATTTTTGTAAAATAAAATTGAAATAGAATGTTATTTATGGTCTCAAGATTATGCAGACTTGGTCTCTCCTTCCCTCAGCTGACTCCCTGCAAACGTACCATTCACCTCCATGAAAGTGTGAACGGGACAACCATCAAACTTCCTAACTTAACATGCATATAATACTTCCTGTGCTGTCTAGCTTCAGAGTGGGAAATGCTTATAAATAGGTTATTGACAGCTGGTGTCACAAGAGAGAAATCTTAGCTACGGGGGTGACTACCAAGGGAAGTGCCATCAATTTGCCTTGATACAGACAAAAGGTAGTCACTCAATAAACAACTTGATATTTTACTTTTCAAATAGGTCATTGTTCAAATACAAAGAAGCACCCCCTTTTGGTAGAGGATGAGTGTCCAAACACACAGGACAGATCTTATTGTTGCAAATCGCAACCAGAAAAGAATAAGGAAAAGAAACCGACCATGAATATTCATTGGAAGGACAGATGCTGGAGCTGAAGCTCCACTACTTCAGCCACCTGATGCAAAGAGTCAACTCACTGGAAAAGATCCTGATGCTGGGAAAGACTGAGAGCAGAAGTAAAAGGGGGCGACAGAGAATGAGATGGTTGGATGGCATCACCAATTCAACAGACACGAATCAGAACAAACTCTGGGAGATAATTAAGGATGGGAAGCCTGGTGTGCTGGAGTCCATGGGGTTGCAAAGAGTCAGATATGACTTGGTGACTGAACAATAAGAACAAGGAAAAGCAGAAGGAAAAAAAAACGAGAGACAGAGAGAACCACCTTGAAACTGATTTGTGTGTGTGTCCTAGTCAGCTTAGGCTTCTATGACCAAATACCCACAGACAGGGTAGCTTAAATAACAAACATCTATTTCTTACAGCTCTGGAGGCTGGAAGTCCAAGATCAAGAAGCGGCAGATTTGGAGGCTGGTCCTGATTCCAGGCTGATAGATGCTCTCCTTTCACTATGCCCGCCCCTACGTGGCAGAAAAGGTGAGGGAGCTCTCTGGGGTCTCTTCTAGAGAGGGCACGAATCCCGTCTGTGAGGCCTCCCCCCTCATGGGGCATCCCAGGTGGCTCAGCAGTAAAGAATCTGCCTGCCAATGCAGGAGGCGGGCTTCAGTCCCTGGATCAGGAAGATCCCCTGGAGGGGGTGATGGCAACCCACTCCAGTACTCTTGCCTGGAGAACGCCATGGACGAGGACCTACTCACCTCCCGAAGACCCCACCTCCCAATACCTTCACTTTAGGGACTAAGCTACGACACACAGATCTGTGGGAACACAACATTCAGTCCACAGCAGCATGAATTTCAAAATGCTATTATTTAGACATGTCTTCTCTGTTGGATGTCTTTGCTTTTGCAGTTAATATCCACTGCATGTCTAGGCAACAATGCTGCAGGATAGGAAAATAAAAATGCTAAGAAAAAATAAAAATAGTGTGCAAAATATATATTTTTAAATATTGTGGCACAAAGTGGCCTAACAAGATCTTCCATCATCTTGACAAAAATTAAAATATAATAACGATGAACTGCGTACCATCCCTCTCTTCTCTCCTCAGTTTTCCTCCATCTCTACCCTCAGGACGATCACAACTGATTTTTCACATTCCGTTTCCTTATTGTTCTAGGCAGCAGGAATCAGAGGATGGAAAACAGTGAAATCCCACTCGGGAAGGAAGCCCCTGCGGCAGGGGTGCTGTCAACGGCAGATATTGTCAGGACGGACGTACACCGTGGATCAGATTACTGACCAGCCTGAGCTCAGACTAGCACAGACCCCAGCCACGGACACAGCTTCCGTTCATCAGCTCCAAGCCTGTTTGGAGGCCTGGAAACCAAAGAAGTGACTGTAGCATCTGTGATGGACAGAACCATGATCCTTCCAAAGACGTGTGTGCCTGCTAGGTCACTTCAGTCGTGTCTGACTGTGTGTGACCCGACGGACTCTAGCCCTCCAGGCTCCCCCATCCCTGGGATTCTCCAGGGAAGAATACTGGAGAGGGTTACCATGCCCTCCTCCAGGGGACCTTCCCGACTCAGGCATCGAACCTGCATCTCTTACATCTCTGGCCTTGGCAGGCAGGTTCTTTACATCTAACATCACCAAGACAGAAAGGTCCTAACCCCTAGAACGTGGGAATATATTGCTTTACACAGTTAAAGGGACTTGGCAGATGGGATTCCATTTAGGACTTTGAGATGGAGAGATCACCTGGGTGGGGCCCAGCGTAACCACGGGGGTCTTCCTAAGAGGGAGGCAGGAGGGTCAGAGTCAGAGAAGGAGACTGATGACAGGGCAGGCACAGCAATGATGCAAGGAAGGGGACGCAAGACCAGCAACGTGGGCTCCTCTCGAAGCAGGAAAGGCAGGACGCATTTTCTCCTCTGAAACCCTGGGAGTGCAGCCCTGCCAGCAGCTTGATATTTGAGCCCAGTGAAACCTGTTTTGGCCTCTGACNGGAGAGGGTTACCATGCCCTCCTCCAGGGGACCTTCCCGACTCAGGCATCGAACCTGCATCTCTTACATCTCTGGCCTTGGCAGGCAGGTTCTTTACATCTAACATCACCAAGACAGAAAGGTCCTAACCCCTAGAACGTGGGAATATATTGCTTTACACAGTTAAAGGGACTTGGCAGATGGGATTCCATTTAGGACTTTGAGATGGAGAGATCACCTGGGTGGGGCCCAGCGTAACCACGGGGGTCTTCCTAAGAGGGAGGCAGGAGGGTCAGAGTCAGAGAAGGAGACTGATGACAGGGCAGGCACAGCAATGATGCAAGGAAGGGGACGCAAGACCAGCAACGTGGGCTCCTCTCGAAGCAGGAAAGGCAGGACGCATTTTCTCCTCTGAAACCCTGGGAGTGCAGCCCTGCCAGCAGCTTGATATTTGAGCCCAGTGAAACCTGTTTTGGCCTCTGACATCCAGGACTGTAAGATAATAAAACCTGTGTTATTTTAAGTCACTAAGTTTGTGATTATTTCTTACAACAATAGTAGGAAATTAATACAGCATTTGAGGGAAGTTGGGCTGGCAGAAGTTCTTCAGAAAATGTGCTTTGCTGTTCAGTTGCTAAGTTGTGACTGACACTGCAAACTCATGGACTGCAGCATGCCAGGCTCCCCTGTCCTTCACCATCTCCTGAAGTTTGCTCAAACTCATGTCCATTGAGTCGGTGATGCCATCCAACCATCTCCTCCTCTGTTGGCCCCTTCTCCTCCTGCCCTCAATCTTCCCCAGCATCGGGGTCTTTTTCAGTGAGTCTGCTCATCAGGTGGCCAAACTATTGGAGCTTGGGGTGATCAAATTTAACCTAGTGGCTGGAAATGCCACAGGTGTGAAGAATCCTGACACCACCACAGGGGCTCTGCACTAGCCTGTCCCCAGGCCTCCCTGGGGAGTACTCACACCCATTAGAACTGACACACCCATTAGAACTGATAAATAATCAAAACCAGTGCGACTGTTTCATGTTGGGTGGGTCTTATTGTTTTTCCTTTACTTTCTGCTTCTTCCATGCATTTTTCTAAGAACATGATTTCCCTTGGAGCCAGAAAATTCAGCGATTATAAAAAGATATCTGGTTATGCCTATCAAAATCTTAACAGCCATTTCTATTTGCCTCTGTCCTGTGCAAAGATGAGGGCCTCCAAAAGGAAAGAGGTTGAACCCCTGCAGGCACATCTGCAGGTAGGAGGGCAGGCGAGGGCTAAGCGCCGGGCATCTGATCTTCCTCCAGCCCACATCCCTGCCAGCTGCCTTCACTTTGACGTGAGTAGCCCCTGCGCCCGGTCAGCCGCAGAGGCACAGGGAAGCCGTTTGTTCTCTCGCCCGCAGAGCCAGAGGGTCTCGTGCTCAGGAGATGCCCAGCCCAGGGATAGAGGGCATCTCAACAACACAGCGCTGTGCTTACAGCAGCCTAAGAGGCGATCCAGGTCGAGATCCTCATCAAATTCCATGTCCCGGGTAGACATTTGCATTCTCGATATCGATCACTAAAGCTTTTCACTCTCCTATTTCTTTCCTACACTGCAAAGCCCACTCTGCAGATGAAAAAGATCAGAGGGTCTGTCTCTCAGGTCCTCCCTTTCAACAAAGAGGGGTGGGGTCCATGTGCCCCCTCGAACTACCCCCCGCCTCCAGTTTTATGGCAGCCAACCTAGAAAGAGCCTCTGCTTCCCCGCTGTCAGAGAAAGTGACCGCCTTTCTCCACCTCCCCAGACATTCGCCTTCCTAGAGCAATACTCAGCAGCGGAGGCAGGGAGGTGAGCCTGTCTGAAAGCAGATTCGCTTTGCTCTGGCTTTGGGGCCAGATGGAACAAACCCAGGGAGGAAGGGCTCCCTCTGCCAAACACAGACTATCCGGACCCACAGAATGGTTTGTTTACATTAACTGGCTGGGTCTCAGTGCCCAGGTAGTTTGCCAAAGTATTCTGGGTGTTTCTGTGAAAGTGCTTTGGATGGGATCAACATTTAAATCAGTGGACTTTTAGCACAGGGAACTCTACTCAGTACCCTGTAATGATGCAATATGGGAAAAGAATCTAAAAAAGAGTGGATATGTGGATATGAATAACTGGTTCACTTTGCTGTACACCTGAAACTAACACAACATTTAAATCAAATATACTCCAATTGTTAAAATTAAAACAAATAAATAGATGGGAAGATAGACCAATGGACTTGGAGTAAATCAGAAGGCCCTCCATCACAGGGGTGGGCATCATCCAATCAACTGAAGGCCTGCAGGACCAACCTTCCACTGGGTAAGAGAGACTCTTCCAGCAGACAGAGGTCAGACCTGGACTGGGACACAGGCTCTTTATGGGCCAGCTTTGCACTTTTCAGTCAGTGCCTTATACTAAACCCCTTCTGCTCTGTATATATGTGTGTTCACTCACACAACCATGTGTGACTCTTTGTGACCCCACAGACTGTAGCCCACCAGGCTCCTCTGTCCATGGAGGAGGACAATTCTCCAGGCAAGAATACTGGAGTGGGTTGCCATTTCCTTCTCCAGGGGAGCTTCCTAACCTGGAAATCAAACCCATGTCTCTTGCATCTCCTATACTAGCAGGCAAATTCTTTATCACTGTACCACCTGGGAAGACTCTCTCTCTCTCTTCCTCCTCTCTCTTTCTATGTATGTGTGTGTGTATACACACACACACACACACAGACACCCTATTGGTTCTGTGTCTCTAGAGAACCCTGACCAATATATGTGACTACACACTCTCTAGATTCCTTTGCTTTGTGCTCTTGGAACCCCTGTGGACCCCAATCTTAGACTGTTACTCAGCTTCAGCATCTTTGCACAGAATATAAGTCTCTTGGATACCTTGTCTCCTGACCCGAGTGGGTCCTTAACGGCTCTAACTCAAGTATCTAACTCCAGCCACGCTGTGTTTTCGCTTCAGATACCTCTCTTGCATGAAACAGGATGATGCAGCCAGAGTCGCTGAAATAAAGAGGAAGTTCCTAATAGCCAACTTCTCCAAAGTGGTATACAGTCTCCCTGTTGGGTCACACTTTCTATCCAGCATCAGATGACACCCTCAGACCGGCTACTTGACCCCAAGTAAGCGGAGGGCTCAGTCAGCACACGTTCTGCGGCCCTTGTTGTAGCATCCACACCAGACAATGCAGAGAAGCGGCGTGTCCTGGGAAAGTTGATCCAACAGCTCTTCTGAGGACGAGAGGTCAGGGAAAAAGGAGCTCTGAAATCATGACCACAGATCCTTTTACAAACAATTTCAACACCTCAAGGATTTTCCAGTGCAGACATGTTTTTTTGCCTTCACAACAGAGAAGATTTTTCTGTCTGCTCGTTTTGTCCTCTGCACGTTAGTCTGAGGAGGCTTTACACATAGCTGTGAAAAGAAGAGACGCGAAAAGCAAAGGTAAAAAGGAAAGATATCAGCATCTGAATGCAGAGTTCCAGAGAATAGCAAGAAGAGATAAGAAAGCCTTCCTCAGCGATCCATGCAAAGAAATAGAGGAAAACAACAGAATGGGAAAGACTGGAGATCTCTTCAAGAAAATTAGAGATACCAAGGGAACATTTCATGCAAAGATGGGCTCGATAAAGGACAGAAATGGTATGGGCCTAACAGAAGCAGAAGATATTAAGAAGAAGCGGCAAGAATACACAGAAGAACTGTACAAAAAAAGAGCTTCATGACCCAGATAATCATGATGGTGTGATCACTCACCTAGACCCAGACATCCTGGAATGTGAACTCAAGTGGGCCTTAGAAAGGATCACTACAAACAAAGCTAGTGGAGGTGAGGGCATTCCAGCTGAGCTATTTCAAATCCTGAAGGATGATGCTGTGAAAGTGCTGCACTCAATATGCCAGCAAATTTGGAAAACTCAGCAGTGGCCACAGGACTGGAAAAGTTCAGTTTTCATTCCAATCCCAAAGAAACGCAATGCCAAAGAATGCTCAAACTACCGCACAATTGCATTCATCTCACAGGCTAGTAAAGCAATGCTCAAAATTCTCCAAGCCAGACTTCAGCAATACATGAACCATGAACTCCCAGATGTTCAAGCTGGTTTTAAAAAAGGCAGAGGAATAAGAGATCAAATTGCCAACACCCGCTGGATCATGGAAAAAACAAGAGACTTCCAGAAAAACATCTACTTCTGCTTTATTGACTATGCCAAAGTCTTTGACTGTGTGNTGCAGATGGTGACTGCAGCCATAAAATTAAAAGACACTTACTCCTTGGAAGGAAAGTTATGACCAACCTAGATAGCATGTTGAAAAGGAGAGACATTACTTTGCCAACAAATGTCCATCTAGTCAAGGCTATGGTTTTTCCAGTGGTCATGTATGGATGTGAGAGTTGGACTGTGAAGAAAGCTGAGCACCAAAGAATTGATGCTTTTGAACTGTGGTGTTGGAGACGACTCTTGAGAGTCCCTTGGACTGCAAGGAGATCCAATGTAGTGTTATATTACTTATGCTAAAATTAAGAATTTCTGTTCCTCAAGGACACCATTAAAGGGGTGAAAAGCCAAGACCCTGGATAAGAGAATATATTTGCAATTAATATTCAATAAAGTATTTGCATCCCAGAAGATACTTTTTAAATGTTTATGAATTGGTAAAGAAAAGGCAGACTACCCAATGGGGAGAGGGAAAATGGACAGATTACTTGCACAGGCATGATACGAAAGCCTGACTTGTTTGCCTAATTGACAAACAAGCAGTGCAACATGATCCCAGCACCTGCCACCAGCAGGGTTAGAATGAAAAAGGCTGATAGGTCCAAGTCTGGGAAGCATTAGAGCAAAAGAAATTCTTACACAATAGTGGGAATATAAATTGATCTGACTTATTTCAGGAAACTATTTGGTATGTACAAGTAAAGTCAGCATTTGCATACCCTGTGACTTAGTCACTCAACATCTCTATATAAATCCAACAGATAGGCAGGCACATCTGTATGAGAATGTTGATAGCAGCATTTTTCATATTAAACAAAAAAACCGAAAATAACCCAAATGCCTAATAGCAGAATTGAGAGATAAATTGTGGTATATTTCAATGAGAATAAAATGATCTACAACCACAAGCTACACACGGGTGAATCTCCCAAACATAAATCTGAGAGAAAAGAAGCCAATACAAAAAAGAGCAACTACTGTATGATTCCACTTAGAAAAAGTTCAAAAGCAGGGAAACCATCATAGACGGTATTCTAAGTCAAAAGCAAGACTGCCCTTGGGGAGGACAGCCGTGACAATAAGGGAGTCAAGGGGGCTTCCAGGATTCTGAAATGTTCTTTTTTTTTGCCGTCCATGAGTCTATTCATTTTATGAAAACACACTGAACTGTGCATTTTTTCAAATATATGTTATACTTAAATTTTTTGGCAAAATTATCAATACAAACATTACTGAAGAATACAAGATGATAAATAATACGTCCTTTGAGGAAAAAAGACAACAGAAAATCTGCTTTTAAGATAGATTGCTACTATTGCTTCCTTTAAATCCACTAGGTCTGTCCTTCTGTCTGGGGGCAGTTACAGCTGGAGGGTAGGACTGAATTAATCTGCCTGCTGCTGCTGCTGCTAAGTCGCTTCAGTCATATCCGACTCTGTGCGACCCCATAGACGGCAGCCCACCAGGCTCCCCCATCCCTGGGATTCTCCAGGCAAGAACACTGGAGTGGGTTGCCATTTTCTTCTCCAATGCATGAAAGTGAAAAGTGAAAGTGAAGTTGCTCAGTCGTGCCCGACTTCACAACCCCATGGACTGCAGCCTTCCAGGCTCCTCCATCCATGGGATTTTCCAGGCAAGAGTACTGGAGTGGGGTGCCATTGCCTTCTCCATTAATCTGCCTACAAGTCAACAAAGTTGGGGAAGCATCATGTTGACTCTGTTGCTAGATGCTGACAGGGCAGTGAAAGCACTTCTTAGTAACTCTCTTTTACTTATTTCAATAAGGCAACAAAACAATAATTAATAATATAGGTGGACATTTTCCTGGGGATGAGAAAGTCCTCGATGGATTTCATTCTTAAATGACACTCACAAATCACCTAAACATGGTATCCCAGTTGGTGTCAAGACTGGAACCATCAGTGTTTCTGCCTTTTCAGTGGATCCATTTCATCTCATATTGAAAAGTAGGTCAGATTAGATACAAAAATCCTCAGGAGAAGGTTAAGGAGATACAGCCCTAAAACAAAAGAGTATTGAGGTCTTTAGCCCTTCAAAAATATCAGACGCTAATGGAGATACAAAAGACTACTCAAATTCAGAAACCTACCATATATTTTAATATAATTTACTTAATTTCATTCTTGTAATAAAAATATACAAGCAAAATTTACCATCCTAACCATGTTTAAGTGCATTGTTCAGTGGTATGAATTACGTTCATATCGTGGGGCAGCCATCACTGCCAACCATTAAGAGCTTTTACATCTTCACAAACAGAAATTCTGTCCTCAGTACATAAGCTCTCCCCAGGTCTCTCCCTCCCCACAGCTCCTGGCTACCATCATTCTACTCTCTGTCTCTCTACGTAGAACTTTTTTGGGGATCTCGTTATCAGAGGAATCATACAGAATTTGTCCTTCTGTGACTGGCTTAGTTGTCTTAGCACAACATGTTCAAGGCTCATCCATGTGGGAGCATCGTCAGAATTCCCTGCTTTTTATGGCTGATTAGTATTCCATTGTATGGAAAGACCACATTCTGTGTATTCATTCATTCCTGGATTGGACATTTGGGTGGTTTCCACCTTCTGCCAATTGTGAGACATTTTTATTTTGAGGGTATTTGTGATCAAATATAATGGCCACAAATTCTTGGACACTTCTCCCACAGAAAGGTGAGGTTGCGTCCCTTCTCCTGGCATCTAAGTGGATTCCAGGACTGCTTGACTGATAGAGCAGAAACAATGGCCAGTATCCATGCTCAGGCTTGAAAAACTGATGGCTTCCTTTCCTGCTCCCTCGGGGACGACCATGCTGCAGAGACCACGGGCAGGTGTCCAGTCCACAGTGGCAGCTGAAGTGCGCCCTCCTGTCATCCCAGATAGGCAGCAGACACATCAGGAAAGCCACTCTGGATCCTCCTGACCAGCCCTTCTGCCCCATGTAAAAGGAACCCCCATCAGATCAGAACCACGTGTAGAACAAGAATCTCTGAGCCAGACCAGGCCCAAATTCCTGGTCCATAAAGCCCTTAGGTATGTAAAAAAAGTACTCTTTTAAATCAGTAGGTTTAGCGGTAGTTTGTTATACAATAATAGATAACCAGAACAATCTTGATTCCAAAACATCAGAAAACCCGCAACCTTGCAGCAGAATCTCTCACCAAGCAAGGGTATTGGCTCTTTCCACCCCTGAAGGAACCAACACAGGACCAGGCCACCCCAGGCCAGACAGTGCAACATCCAGGCAAGTTAGAAGGGTGACAAGAAACGTTCTGGAATCCCGACCCTGTGTTCCCAAATTCACTTACTCACTACATAAAGGGTCAGTGAGACAGGCAGGCTTCCCAGGTGGTGCTGGCGGGTCCAGAACCTGCCTGCCAATGCAGGAGACGCAAGAGACGTGGGTTTGATCCCGTCCAGAAAGATGCCCTGGATCCAGTATTCTTCCCTGGGAAACCCCATGAACGGAGAAGCCTGGCAGGCCACAGTCCATGGGGTCACAAAGAGTCGGACACACCGGAAGCGACTTAGCACGCATGCGCGAGACCCACGCGGCCCTACGCTCAGCACCGGTTGGGGGAGGGGAGACCCAGCTTGCCTCACTTTCCTTAATGTCCACTTCTGAACAGAACCACATGCCTTGGCTAGCTTTTCAGCATCTTGCGGTCCTCCAACCCCCATCACCAGCCCCATGTTCCGAAATTTCGGGCGCGGTGTTCCCCTGTAGCCAGGCCCCTCCGATGGCCCTCCTGGTGTATGGAGGTGAAGCTCTGATATCGCACATCTAATATTGTGTAATATCAAGTCTCTCTCCCAAGCAAGAGCCACCTCTCAACTATCAGGGGAAAAAATAATAATAAAGAAAAGAGTCAGGTGCTACCTGAAAATAGAATTTTCTAGTATTTCCTAATGACTCATTGGGTTTACTTTGATTGTACAGACAGCTGGAAGTTAGTTACCCAGGGGGCGTTTTAGAATTCATGAGAGAGACGAAAACTCCCTGTTCCTTCGGAGTCTCAGAGAACATCGCCAATCCAAAGGGAAGACCAAGCAGAATACAAATCAGTCTTGGGGGAAAAAATGAAATCTGACTTTGTGTACCAGAAGACACAGCAGTCACCTGCTTCCATAGGGTATTGATGACTCCCGCAAGCTCGGTGCACGCAGTTCACGGGGTTGAGGTTTGTCCTGGTCCCGCAGGAAGGCCAAGGCTCGCCAGGTGAGCCGGCTTTCCTGAGCACGCTCAGGAGCCCAGAGCGTGCACCTGCGGGCTTTCCCCTGGAGACTCGGCCTGTCCTGCCCCAAGGCCATCCGCAGAAGCCGGTGTTCCCCGCAAGGTGCGAGCCTACCTGCGTCTGGCTGCCCTCCGCCCGCTCTGCACAGGAGGAACCGGCGGACCCACGTGCCTGAAGAACCACACCGCTGCCTCTTGTTCGCTGAGCCGCTCAGTCCTGAGACCCGCTCCGCCCTCCTGTTTATCTAATCCACGTGCAGCGAGCTGGGGTCCGGGCTTAGCCTGCACCCGTGAGCAGTGACTGCAGGTATTCGGAATTCCTACCGTGGGCCCGGAGAACCTTCATCCCAAGTACTGCACATTCGAAAGGTGGGGCTGGCGCTCCCCGAGGCCTGGCAGACATCACAGTCCTCACAGCAAACGCTTCCTCACTCTGCACATCATCACGGAGCAAAGCCTTCAGGCTCTCAGTGTTGAAGCTGCAATTCCTTCAATCAGACCGAATTAAACGTGGACACAGACCCGCGTGATACAGAGCAACCATGGCCTTGGAATGGAGGTTTAGTCTGCTGGCTTTGAAACCATGTTGTTTAGTTGCTTAGCCGTGTCCGACTCTTTTGCAGTATGTGGGCTGTAGGCCGACAGGCTCCTCTGTCCATGGGATTTCCCAAGCAAGACTGCTGGAGTGGGTTGCCATTTCCTTCTCCAGGGAATCTTCCTGACCCAGGGATTTAACCTGAGTCTGCTGCACTGCAGGCAGATTCTTTACTGCTGAGCCACCAGGGAAGCCCTTTGGAACTGTGTCTAGAACCAAATTGGTTCTTCCAGCTCCATTTATACCTAATTCCACCGGCCCTTCGCCATAAGCCATGGCTGAGATCCCAACATAATCTTTCCAAGCTAGTAGATCCACGTTCCCTTCACCATGATCCCCACCCCTCAGATCCCAACAGAATCTTTCCAAGCTGGTAGTGAAAGAAAAGTGAAAGTTGCTCAGTTGTGTCCAACTCTTTGTGACCCCATGGACTATATGGTCCATGGAATTCTCCAGGCCAAAATACTGGAGAGGGTAGCCTTTCCCTTCTCCAGGGGATCTTCCCAATCCAGAGATTGAACCCAGGTCTCCTGCACTGCAGGTGAATTCTTTACCAGCTGAACCACAAGAGAAGCCCAAGAATTCTGGAGTGGGTAGCCTATCCCTTCTGCAGCAGATCTTCCCAACCTCGGAATTGAACTGGGGTTTCCTGCATTTCAAGTGGCTTCTTTACCAACTGAGCTAATCAGGGAAGCCCTCCCTCCAAGCTGGTAGATCTGCCCTCAAATAGGCTTGTGATTTATCTGCATATTAAACCAGAGAAAATGATCCCTGACAGTTCTTGGCTTGGTTATCACACAGTGATGATAATAAAGGGTTTGGGTTGTTTTTTTTTTTTTTAACTATTTCATAAGTGTTTATAGCCAGGTCCCTCCACTTGAAGAGCTAAGGATAAGAAATGTCTGGTGACAGACAGATGAGTTAAGAGGCAGGTTTGGAGTCAGGCACGCCTGAGTGTAAGTCTTGGCCTCACTGGATCACCAGCTACCCAACCTGGGCAGGGCCGACTCCCTGCGCCTCACCCCTTCCCAAGCGAAAAGGAGGAGTGTCACCTTTCTCTCAAACAGTTGTCATCAGGATGACATAGAAGAGGTGGAATGAAGCACATACACAGAGGGGGAGCCACAAGATCTAGTCTTTTTATCACCATCATTGTCAGGTTTTTCAAAAAGTAGTCCTATTTTATTAACCTCACCAATCTGCAGTTCACAGGAAAGGACCAAAGGGTGACTGGGAGTTTCATTAAAGGATGTTAGGTATTATTTGAATAAACTATATTTTTCCTGTTCCAGGGAGATGTCCCATCAGGGCGACAGCAAAATGAAAGCTGTTGATATAAAAGCCAAGGTTCTTTGCCCCAGTCCTCCAGGCCTCCCTGCAGTGCGGGAAACCAAGAAGAAAGCAAAGATGATTCGGAGTCTTAGAAACAGGTAGTTTTGCAAACTTATGGTTACTAAAAAGGGACATGTAGGAAAAATAGTTAAATTAGGAGCTTGGAATTAACTTTCACACCTGCTATATATAAAGTAAATAATCAACAAGGAGCTACTGTATAGCACAGTGAACTCTACTCAATACTCTGTAATAACCTATATGGGAAAAGAATCTTAAATAGAATGGATATATATATATATAAAACTGATTCACTTTGCTTTACACCTGAAACTAGCACAACATTGTAAGTCAACTTTACTCCAATATAATTAATTTAAAAATAAAATAACTTTTAAAAATAAAAGTTTTTAAAGAAACTTAGGGGACTACCCTTGTGTTCCGTGGGTAGGATTCCACACTGCTAATGCAGGGGACCTGGGTTCCATCCCTGGTCAGGGAACTAGATCCCTGACGGCACGACTAAAGAGTCTGCATTAAATAAATAAAAATATTTTTAAAATACTAATTTTAAAAAGAAACAGGTGATTTTGCTCTCACTGGACTTTATGTTAGGTGGACAGGGTGAGAAGTATCCCAATTGCTGAGATATCACAAAATCCTCTGTAAAGTAAATCAAATACCCTGCAGGGGGGATGAGGGGTTCCACAAAGAAAACCTGTTGTAAATGTTTGGTCTCCGGGCCCCTCCCTACCTGTCCTGGAACAAGGCTCTGCCCACTATCCCCTCAGCCCCGCCTGGGCGAGCAGGTGATGCTGAGACTACCGGGCAGGCGCAGGACTGAGCCCCTCCAAGACGTAAGATGGCTACAGAACCTGCAGACTGGCGAATGGGAGTGGAGATCCCCTAGTTTGGCAGGGCCAAAGTCCAGCCTCCAGTGTAAGGCCCTTCCTTCCACCGCCTTCCTCTCCTGCCCATAAGTGTTGATCATTTAACGACATTCCACCTTCAGAAATGATTCTCAGATGCCATCGGTGAATAGGGAAGAAGTTTAGGGGAAAGAAAAAGCTGAATTTCAAGTACTTTCCTGTTGGCCTGCATAACCCTAACCTCTGTTTGAAAGGCATGTTTTACAGTTATTCCTAAACCTCTGAGGTCTTAACCTGAGGGGCAACTCCCCTGAGACACCAGTTCTGCGAGATTCTGGAAGAAGGTGGATCTTCCCTTATCTGCGAAAGTCGATTTTCTTTTTTTTTTTTGCATAAAGTCCCCACTCCTATCCCACATTTTGAGTATCGCCTTTATGGAAATGCAGAAACATCTAAAAGTCTTCTGGTAACTCTGGTTGAAATGGAAGGTGCTAGTTCTCAGACCCCCTCAATATGTAAGTGGGGAACGGGGAGAGACAGGAGGGAGAGGAGGCGGCGGAAGGAAGGGGCTCAAACGCGAGGCTTGACTTCGGCTCTGCAAAGCAGGGGATCTCCACTCCCGCCCGCCAGTCTGCGGTTTCTGTACCCTTCTTATGTCTTAGCGGGGCTCAGTCCTGCGCCTGCCCCGTGGTCTCAGCACCACCTGCTCGCCCCAGGCGGGGCGGAGGGGACAGTGGGCAGAGCCTGGTTCCAGGATAGGCAGGGAGGGGCCCCTGGAGACTCCAGCCGGGATCAAGCGTCACCAGCTCAAGTGTCACCCGGAGGGCATGCCCTCCAGATGACCTCCTCCCCCAGAGGGACACTGGTGGTTGTGCCCTCTGATTCAATTTTAGGCTAAAATGAGTTCTAGCCTGTAGCCCTCCTTTTCTCACCCCATTTGAGGGAATGTTGGTAACATTCAGACTGTGCACTGGTGCCAGATTAAGTCTGGGAGACAGAGTTTGGAGTAAAGTACGTAAAAATAAACAGCTTTATTGCTCCGCCAAGCAAAGAGGGCCACGGCAGGCTAATGCCCTAGAGACTGTGGGTCCATCCAGGTGAGCGGTGAGGAGTCTCCTAGTCTCAAGGGCCAGGGCGTGGTCAGCTCGTGGACCTTCTTCTGATTGGCTGATGGTGAGGTAATTAGGAGTCAGCATCAGCCTGGTTCCAGGTAGTCTGGGGTCTACATGCTTGCGGGCAGTAGGCAGTTAACTTCTCCCACCTGCTGGTGGTTTCCTATGTGCAAAACAGCTCAGAGGACACGGCTCAGAATACCATGCACAATCCTTGAGGAAGAAAAACGATCCTTGACTTTGTTCAGCGGCTCGAGTATTACTGTTTTATCTCGCTTGACTGTTTTCCTTTCTTTCAGCATTTTCTCACTTCTCTGATTAAATTTACTCTTTGACGAAAAGTTTTTCCGTAGACAGAAAGCAGGTGGAGAACACGTGTGGAGGTCTGTCCTGGGATGGCTTATAGTGTTGTGCTCGGTTAGAGAAGGGACCGTCGTGGGTCCTGCCAAAGCTCCTAGTGAGAGAGAAAAGACGAACGTTGGGATGAACAAGAGGCTCAGAGCATGGAAAAGCAGAAAGAGGAGGGAAAAAAAAGCGAGGCCAGGGGAAAGCCCTTTACATCCACAGAAAATCCCTCACCTTTTCCTTTTCAAGAGGATTCACTGGGCATGTTTGGTGTTCAAAAGTGCATGAGGCTCCGGAATAAAAACTATGAATGACACTCCGTGTTCTTGCCTCCCTGGGGGAGGGTGGTCCCTGGCTCTCAGCCATCACAATCCTGTCATCATTCAGTTACACAAAACCATTCTCTATGAAAGAATTGGCTTTTATGAGCCTACGTGAAAAGATCACAAAGAGAAATAGCCTTCTTTAAGAGCCTGACTCAACTGGGAAAACAGGAGGCTTAATTGGAGCTGCAATATCACTATTTCACATTTTTACTACTAAATGTGTATAAAGATTTTAGATTTCTAGTGACAGATACTCTTTAACAAAAATATCTTCTGATGAATACTTTGGAATGGTTCCTGTCTGTTTTCCCAGATAAATATTTACCTTGACTTATGCTCATATTAACACAAAGATTTTTCTCCATCACCACCCTTAACACCATGCCTTGCCTCCAACAGGAATTGTGGATTTATCAACTCAAGTTGACGGGGGTAAATGTGCTCTTTTATTTAGCTTCTCAGGTGCTAATCAAAGACTAATTACCTTGAACTCTATCGACCTTCTCCCACCTTTTTCGCAATAGAGATTAATAAGTGACATTACACAGGGCACAGTTTCATGCACTGAAAGGGACGGATTCATGCATTATTCACTCCACGTAAATGCATGCACTTTTATTTGGAGCTTTCAAAGATCTCAGAAAGAAACACCAAGGAGACACACAATCTGACAAAGGCAGGAATTGGGGCAGGAAAACTATATTCGATGGAAATGGAGACAAATAGACCAATCTGTGCAGAAATGAAGCTGCTGGAAAGGAAGTAAGAACCTGAGGAAAGGCGAGACCAGCAAGTGCCTCCAAGTGTGTGTTAGGCTCATGATGAGGGCCAGGACCTTGGCCCCTTGAGCCCTGGGCAGCCCTCCCTACTGGGTCCCAGTGGGGCATCCACAAAGAACCAGCCAGGTAGTCCTCTCATACCATCCTGACACTGGCCTCATGCTGCCACCCTATGAGCCGAGTCAGTCCATTTCAAGCATCAAAAACTTGCAGACTTTTGTGACCTAAACAGCATAGCCTCAAGACCTATACAAATAACAAAAAAAAAAAAGAAAGAAAGAAAGAAAGAAAAGCCTATGACAAAAAATATTGAGAAAATTATAAGGAAAATGGTCAGATCTGAAGTCATGGTGGGGAGTGTAACAAAACCCTCTTAACAAATGATATGGACTTTCCTGGTGGCTCAGTTGGTAAAGAATCCACCTGCAATTCAGGAGACCCAGGTTCAATCCCTGGGTCAGGAACATCCTCTAGAGAAGAAAATGGCAACCCACTCCAGTATTCTTGCCTGGGAAATCCATGTACAGAGGAGCTTGGCAGGCTGCAGTTCATGGGGGTCCCAAGAGTTGGACACAATTTAGCAACTGAGCCACCTGAGCCATCAACAAATGATAGAAATGATAGAATAAGCAGAAAAAATAATTAAAGGATAGAAAATCTATAAACAAAACAATAAACAAGCTTCAACTCATGAGCATATATTGAACCCTGCACCACCAATTAGAAAATGCATTTTTCTTTTCAAGGACACACTAGACACAGAGAGGCACAGAAATTCTCAACCAAAATCATTGCATTGGTACCATACTGACCCTGTGCTTTGACCATGAAGCAATAAAATTAGAACTAAATATTCCAGAAGTACAATGAAAAGAGAGCCGTGTGTTTGAAACTTAAAAGCTTCTGAGCATCAGTGCAAACAAAGCTTTGTGAGTCAGCATTTTTCTCCTATTCTCCTGGAAATCATAACAAAGCAATAAGGAGAACAAAGCCATTTTGCACACTCCACATTTTTTTTTTTCAGTGAAACCAGGAGACAGATCTAACCCACACATTGCAAATTATGTATAAAGACGGCCAACGTCACCGATGGGGGCAGAAGCAGCTCAAGAGGAACTGGAAAGAAGACGGCGCAGAAGCATAGGGGGTTGTTAAAACCACCAGCATAGCTGCACCTTCTGAGTGTAAGAGCTTCCATCCATCTCTGCATCCTGGAGGGGGGCTGAGAAGGGCAGGCCTGGCAGGGGGCCCCCGGAGCTTGGGTCCACTGAAGCCTCAGGAGGCACTGGGGGAGGCAACGGCGTCTGTCTGCTCTGCAGCCAGAATCCACCCCTGAATATGAGAGCCACCACAGACAGCACCGCACCCCTGAGGCTTCCTGAGGACATTCGTAAAGGCTGAAAGTCGGCCAAACAAGTTAGGGAAATAACAGGAAAAACTCTGTGGTGTTTATTTAAACAGAGAGGTGAGGTGAGGTGAGGTGAAGTCGCTCAGTCGTGTCCGACTCTTTGCGACCCCATGGATGGTAACAGCTTCTCCGTCCATGGGATTCTCCAGGCAAGAATACTGGAGTGGATTGCCATTTCCTTCTCCAGGGGATCTTCCCGACCCAGGGATCGAACCTGGGTCTCCCGCATTGGAGGCAGACGCTTTAACCTCTGAGCCACCAGGGAAGCCCTTTAAACAGAGAACTAAGACCTAAACAAACATAAGGACTAGGAGAAAAGACTGTTCAATATGTATGTGCCTGAAACATAGGAAGGGTTCAGTTAGGAGAAAGGTGGCCGAAAAGGGGCAAGAAAGATGGGAAACTGGAAGAAGCTCATTGAAGGCTTAATCCTCAGGAACTGGGCAGGGCTAGAATATAGCTTAAAGCCAATAAGGTAATTAAAACGTAAAGATATGTAACTGTACCAAGACAAAAACTAGAGATAAGCATACTCATAAATATAAAACAAGTGACCAAGGAGTGAGATAGGGGAGAAAAAGAAAACAAGCTAATTGTATCCTTGTTCTTTGAGGGGAACTAATACGCGTTATTTAAGGAAATGGAGTTTTGGAGGTAATTGTACTGTAGTATAAAAGTAATCTTTGAATAAAGATACTGATGTTAGTAATGATCAGAATCATTAAAGAAACCAAGCAAACAGGCCACATAGTTAATAGTTGATAATATGTTTTTAATAGACTATCTTTCAGAGCAATTTTGAGTTTGCAGCAAATTGGAGCAGAAAGTACAAAGGGTTCCAGTATACACTCAGCCTCCCCGCCTCTCAGTATCTGAGTGAGTGATACCTCAGCTACAGTCAGAGACCCACTCACCATCCCTCAGAGTCTACAGTTTACACTACGGCTCACTGGGTGTGCTTTCTGTGGGTCTGGACAAGCGCATGATGACAAGCGTACGGTCGGGCCACTCAGGATGGCTGTCCTCTCACCCTCTGTCTATCTCCTGCCCCGCCAGGGCCTGCTTCACCCACACCTATGCCCAGGCCTGACGTTCCTTCCTGCTTACCCCAGGCTCCGGCTGGTGATCGTTCTCCTTAAAGAGGCTGGGAGGGGCATGCCCTTCTGCTGGTTTCCCTGGTAACAAGTGAGCGCCACGGAAGTCGATTCCCCTGTGATTGGTCNCCTGTGACTGGTCATCTCCCCATCCACCCCCACCCCGCCCCCAGCAGACGGCCACCGTGTCCTCCCCAGCATCCTCCCGCACGTGGTGGTGGGCGTCACTCCACTGCTTCAGACCTGTGAGCCCCCCACCCACTAAACCACTGAGGTCTCTGTTGCCAACTCCGGGATCTTTCTCAGGTCTCCACGCTGGGCAGGCAAAGGCCTCGTAGGCCTGCAGGGGTCAGTCCAACAACATGCATCCATCAATGTAGTGTCACCCAAAGTCCGCCCACTGCCTAAAGTCCTCTGTGCCCTACTTATTCATCCCACCTTCCCCCAAGCCCTGACAACGCTTGATGGTTTACCGTCTCCATAGTCTTGGGGTCTCCAGAATGTCACCCAGTAGGAATCATAGAGGGGGCTGCGGTGGGGGTATTTCTTTCCCCAAGATCCCTTAGACTCATAACCCCAGCAGGTCTGGTTGAATCATTTCTCCTGCGGGCAGACATTGCTAAGAATAAGAGTGCTCTGGCGTATTTCAAGCCCTCCCTTTTCCTTCCTCCTGCTGGAAGCATAGGAATTTTCTGCAACCACNAAAGGCCTCGTAGGCCTGCGGGGGTCAGTCCAACAACATGCATCCATCAATGTAGTGTCACCCAAAGTCCTCCCACTGCCTAAAGTCCTCTGTGCCCTACTTATTCATCCCACCTTCCCCCAAGCCCTGACAACGCTTGATGGTTTACCGTCTCCATAGTCTTGGGGTCTCCAGAATGTCACCCAGTAGGAATTATAGAGGGGGCTGCGGTGGGGGTATTTCTTTCCCCAAGATCCCTTAGACTCTGACATAACCCCAGCAGGTCTGGTTGAATCATTTCTCCTGCGGGCAGACATTGCTAAGAATAAGAGTGCTCTGGCGTATTTCAAGCCCTCCCTTTTCCTTCCTCCTGCTGGAAGCATAGGAATTTTCCGCAACCACTGGGACCCAGAGTGTTTATCTGTCAGTGTTCACACAGCCTCCTGCTCTTCAGCAGTTACAGTTCAGGTTTTCCTGCCCCAGCTCTGGGTCCCACAGATACTTCAGCTCCCTGGTTCCTGCCATGGTAAACTGTGATTCTCTGTAATCTGCCTGTCGTACAGCATATTCAAAAGCAGAGGCATTACTTTGCCGACAAAGGTCTGTCTAGTCAAAGCTAGACTAGAGTAGTCATGTATGGATGTGAGAGTTGGACCATAAAGAAAGCTCAGTACCAAAGAACTGATGCTTTTGAACTGTGGTGTTGAAGAAGACTCTTGAGAGTCCCTTGGACTGCAAGGAGATCCAACCAGTCGATCCTAAAGGAAGTCAACCCTGAATGTTCATTGGAAGGACTGATGCTGAAGCTGAAGCGCCAGTGCGTTGGCCACCTGATGCAAAGAGCTTACTCACTGGAAAAGACCCTGATGCTGGGAAAGACTGAAAGCAGGAGAAGGGGATGACAGAGGGCGAGATGGTTGGATGGCATCACTGACTCAATGGACATGAGTTGGAGCAAGCTCCGGGAGTTGGTGATGGACAGGGAAGCCTGGCATGCTGTAGTCCATGAGATTGAAGAGTTGGACACAACTGAGCAACTGAACAACAGCAGCCCTCCAAATCTGGGGACAGTGGTTCACTCTGTGACTTCACTTCTCTCACATATCTAAGAAGAGTTGTTGGTATTTCATTTTGTTCAGCATTTCACTATTTGTTAGGATGGGGTGGAGGCTTGTCATCTCATCAGCTGGCCTGGGGACAGGAAGTCCTCCCCTCACTGTGAAATCCTTTAAATTTACCTTTTTCATCCATGGCAAATCACATGCCCCAAAACAATGACAATGTGTATAGAAAATTCATGGCATAATGAATAAGGTATGTCTTATTTCTATACCTTAGGTTCTCTACCCCCAAAATAGAAAATGTTTCCTTTTTAAGGATCATGATCCATCAACTCAATAAGTGCCCATCTGTAGGTCTTGTTATGTATTATCAATAAGTAATACATCAGGGACTTCCCTGGTAGTCCAATGATTAAGACTACATGTTTCCAATGCAGGGGATGTGAGTTTGATCCCTGGTTAGGGAATTCCCTGATAGCTCAGTTGGTAAAGAATCCGCCTGCAATGCAGGAGACCCCAGTTCAATTCCTGGGTCAGGAAGACCCCCTGGAGAAGGGAAAGCCTACCCACTCCAGTATTCTGGCCTGGAGAATTCCACGGGCTATACAGTCGAAGAGTCGGACATGACTGAGTAACTTTCACTTTCACTTTTAGGGAATCAAGGTCCCACATGCCATGTGGCAATAAAAGTGGGCGTGTGTACAGTCTTGTCTGACTCTCTGTGACTCCATGGACTGTATAGCCCCCCAGGCTCCTCTGTCCATGGAATTTTCCAGGCAAGAATACTGGCATGGGTAGCCATTCCCTTCTCCAGGGGAGCTTTCTGACCCAGGGATCAAACCCCAGTCTCTTGCATCTCCTGCATTGGCAGGCAGATTCTCTACCCCTGTGCCACCTGAGAAGCCCATGTCAGTAAATAAATAATCAATACATTAAAGTACATTTCCTACAAATGGTGCCATCACTATGGACTGTCCACATGGAGATGTGTGAAATTCAGTCACTGTACAAAGCTGTAGATTTCCTCCCAGAGCAGGCAATTTCACAGAGATGGAAGATAGGGTTTAGTGTAGGGAAGAATGGGGAGCTGGTGTCTAATGGATTTAGAATTTCAATTGGGGAAGCTAAGCCCCGGGGATGGATGGTAGTGACAGCTGCCCAACAATGCGAAGGTACTTAAGGCCATTGTACTGTACACTGAAAAACGGTCAAAGGGTAAGCTTTATGTTACATGTATTTTACCAAAATTTGAAAAAAATGTCAGTACTTTAGTGATGAGTGACTGTGTTTTGGCTCAAGACAGATAGAGGGAAAGACCATTTTGGAGCAAGATTGGGGAACACACATCTCATTCATTCAACAGCTGTGTTCAAATGCCTAGTTGGCACCTATACTCTGATGGGTGCTTGACTGTCCATTTGGAGGACAAGCCAGTACAACAGCTACTATAATGAAGAGTGATAAATGCTATGGGGGCGGGGATACGGAGAAAGAGCACACTGAAGATGATTAAGAGAATCTGCCCACCACCCACTGACAACGGTCCCTGCCTTGTGTGAGCAGCACCGTGAACCAGACCTGCAGAAGAAAGCGTACAAGGGGTGGGGGTGGGGGCTGGGGGTGTACCAACCAAGAGACACAGCAACACTTTCAAGCTTCCGTGTGTAGATGAGACACTTGCTTGAAATCTGAGTCTTTCATAAGATATATGAGCTTGGTGTTTCCTGCAAAAGAAATATGCAAAATCTTTTCTCCCTTAAGCCACAGGTAAAGAATCTCATTAGCAGTTAGTTAGTTGGCTTTTTTGCAAGATGCGTGTTAGTGACCCCGAAAGGACACTTCCCTCACAGCAGTGGCTGCTCTTTTGAAGATGATGAGGACTTTTCTTTGTCGGTGCCCCTCTGAGGGTGAGGTGGGGGTACAGTGTGGAGCCTGTTTTCCTTGAGTTTAGGCTTTCTTTTCACAGAGGACAAAACAAAGTTGAAAATGAGTAGAGTTCTTGTTCTCATCTTTGATTTAATATTAGCATCACTAATATCATATATGGTCCAGGAGAAGTACTTTCCTAGATTTTCATTCTAATCCGTTCTACCACCTCTTGGTACATCGTAAAAAATCACTGTAATCTACTTATCTCGGCTTGAGCACCATAGCAGAGTTCTTGCTATGATGGTGCCATATTTGTCAACCGGAGCTTCCCTGGTGATGCAGCGTAAACAATCTGCCTACAAATGCAGGAGATATGGTTCTATCCCTGGCTCAGGAAGATCCCCTGGAGAAGGAAATGGCAACCCTCTCCAGTATTCTTGCCAAGAATACCCCATTGACAGAGGAGGCTGGCGGGCTACAGTCCATGGAATAGCAAAGAGTCGGACACAACTTAGCAACTAAACAACACATTTGTGAATCTGGGAATTCAGAAAGACCTCCTGAAGTACCTTCTCAAGGGTTGGTAATTACCTCTATTCTGGGAGACAATCTTTTTAGCAAGTAAGGTCTGTCTTGTTACTTAAACCATTTACCTGGATATGTCACATCTTCCCTTTTTGGTACAAATTCCCAGGGAAGATAAGTGTTAGAGAGTCAAGTATTAAAGTCCATTTTATATTTCTATTTTCCCTGAGTGCCAGCCCTAATAAACCACAGCATCAAATGTGCCTTCACTAGTCTGAGGTGCCAAGCAGAGGCCTCCAGAAAAAGGTCCACAGTCATGGGAGGAACTAAGTAAACTGCATAGCGCTTCATACAAATCTCAGGAGGTTTGACCTAAAATATTTCCAAACAGCAAAGAAAACCCAACTGTTGACAATCGAGAGATATTTCAGATTATCTGCAAAGAAGATTTTAAATTATATTTAGAGAGCTTTTTCTTCTAAATTGAATAGCATATATGCTTGATGTTAAAAAAAAAGTAAATCCCTCCCTCTCAAAATTACATATAATGTCAGCCTTAAAGCAGGAATATCACAGTGTATGTTCTTTAAATATTTTAAATGCTTGTCAGTGTGTCATTATATATATACACACATTGATTATGTATATATATTNGTCAAGAAATAGTACCCTTTAAAATAATTTAAATGAATGCACACTATTCTCTTCCACATATTTAGAAAAATTTAGAAAAATAGTACCAATAATTTACTTAACCAATCCTCTATTGCTAAAAAATTTAATTATTCATAAGGGTTCCACTTTTATACACAAAGGTATGACAAATATACTCACACACATATCTTCGTACAACTTTACAACTATTTCCTTAGGATAAATTCATAGAATTCTTGATATCTCCCTTTTTCAATGTTTTATTTAGAGAAGTGACCAGCCTACAGAAAAGTTGTAAGAGAAGCACAAGAACCTTGTATGCCCACAGCCCTACGCACATACAGCCTCCCCGTCAGCAACATCGTTCTCCAGATGGTGCGGTTTTTTTTAACCAAAGATGAACCGACAATGGCACACGAGAATCAAAGTCCACGGTTTTCCTTACATTTCGCTCTTGATGTTATACATTCTGTGAGTTTGAACAAATACCTAATAACATGTGTCCATCGTTATAACATCATACAGAATGGTTTCAACGCCTTAAAAGCCCTCTGTGCTCCACCAATCCATCCCTTTTCCTCCCAGACTCCGCCCCTGGCAACCACTGCTCTATTGGCCGTCTCCACATTTGTCTACTCCGGAGCGTCACAGAGTTGGAATCGTACAGTATGGAGCCTCTTCAGGTGGACTTCTTTCACTTTGTGCGCTTGAGGTTCCTCCACATCTTTTCATGACTTGATGGCTCACTTCTTTTTATTGCTGAATAACACTCACCATTTGGATGGACCACAGTTCATCCATTCACCAACTACAGGAAATCTTGGTTGCTTCCAAGTTTGAGCACTTACAAATAAAACTGCGGTCAACAACTGTGTGCAGGTTTTCTCATTAAGCTTTTGGCTCCTTTGAGTAAAAGCCTAGGAGTGTGATTGCTGGTCCTATGGTAAGAATACATTTCGTTTTGTTAGATCTATATCTGAGCCTAGAGATTCCATGCAGAAGTTACCAAGAGTTGCTCAGTTGTGTCCTGCGAAGCCATGGACTGCAGTTCCCTCCAGGCTCCTCTGCCCATGGAACTCTCCAGGCAAGAATACTGGAGTCTGTTGCCACGCCCTCCTCCAGGGGATCGACCTGACACAGGAATGGAACCATGGTCTCCTGCATCCCAGGCAGATTCTTTACTGTCTGAGACTCCAGGGAAGTCCACCAAGTCCCTAAGGGGTCCATAAATCTAACAAGATTGGGAACCTCTGGTCTTGGGTGTGGCTTAAGAGCCAGCTCCTTGCAGAAGCAGGGGATGCTCACATATTCCCTCACGGTTCATAACCATGGAGAAGGGGGCAGGAGCCCTGTGCCTGGGACTCTTCTTTTCCTAATAACCTGGAATATGGGGGGAAATTGGGGGAAAATAACAACCAAGAAAATAGATAAGAATAGAAGAGGAGCAAATCAGAAAGTGAGACATGAAGAGGACCCAGTCTCTCTGCGGTCTGCGGTCGGGTTTCCTCTTTTCTGTCTCCATAGGCCCCCTGAGTGTTCCCCAGTCTCTTCTCAGCTCAGGCTTGTTTGTTGATTTGCTTAGGCTGTTACAGTGGAATTCGGTTTTCATTGAATTCTCAGCATGAAAACAATCCTTGCTGGAAGCAAAGTGGTATGCAAAACTGTCTCTTCCATCCTTACAAAGATCTGAGGAGCTTCCAGGAGCAAGCCTAATCCCCTTGCTGTAGGTGGGCTACTGGAAGCGGACTGTGGACGGGACACACACTCCCCATGAAGCCGGTCCCGGTGTCTGAACACCTGTGCAGTGGCAGAGCAGAAAGGAGAGCGTGCAGAGAGGGGCAGAGCCTTGGCGGAACTCCCCCCTCTTGTATTTACTCAGGATTCCCAGGGCGTCCCTGGTGGCTCAGATGGTAAAGCCTCTGCCTACAGTGCCTACAGTGCGGGAGACCTGGGTTTGATCCCTAAGTCGGGAAGATCCCCTAGAGAAGGGAGTGGTTACCGACTCCAGTATTCTTGCCTGGAGAATCCCATGGACAGAGGAGACAGGTGGGCTACAGTCCATGGGGTCGCAGAATCGGACACAGCTGTGTGACTAACAACACTTCCACTTTACACTTTTTTCCATGGAGACTTGGGTTCCACATGCCATCTTGGGTGTCAAAGTGCCCTGGGAACCCCTGTATCCTGCTCACGTTCACTGCACATCCTACCTCTGCAGTGTCAATTACCACGCAGCCCTGGCATTGTGCCAGGCATTTCTCTCTGCCTGGGACATCCACTCCTCTGCACCTTTGCTGAAACTCTAGTCTTCTTCTGAGATCAAGTCCAGGGGCTGCTTGACCCTCTTAAGCCAAATAAATGCTCGCTTCTTTCCTGCCACAGCTGATGCTCACACTGGGTACCTTGAGCTGGTGCACACCACAGGGAGCTGCAATCATTGGCTCATGCTTCTCTCACCTCTCGTAGGATCTGACCTCCTGATGACAAGCCTCTGCCTCTTCTCTTTGTCTCATGATTGCCTAGAACAGTAACTGGCACAGAAGAGACTCTCAATGAACATCTGTGGGTTGAATAAATGAATAACTAAATGCCATCAGCAGGTATCCGGGGCCCCGGGCTGCAAATCTTAAGAGGCGGTCAGCCCTCCCATTCTAGGCCATTGTGGAGCTGTTGACAGCAGAGGAGAGCCTACAGACCTCTTTGTGTGTGCGTGCTCAGTTGTACACCACTCTTTGCAGCCCTGCGGACTGTACCCCACCAGGCTCCTCTGTCCATGGGATTTTCCAGGCAAGAATACTGGGGTGCGTTGCCATTTCCTCCTCCAGGGGATCTTCCTGAGCCAGGGATCCAACGTGCGTCTCCTGCAATGGCAGGTGAATTCTTTACCACTGAGCCACCGGGTTTGGTACGCATGAGCTCATTCAGTTTTTACAGCATCTCTGGACAAAGGGAGTTGTCATGGCCATGTTAGTATAATTTCTTAGAATTTAGAAATATATCATGAGTTTAGAAATATATTATGATACCCCAAGAACACACAGTTATAAGTGGAGACAGGGCCACAGTTCCTCCTTCAGTGGTAACATTTGCTTTAAGAAAGAGAATGGCATTGAAACATGTATACTATCATGTAAGACGAATCACCAGTCGATGTCCGATGCAAGATGCAGGATGCTTGGGACTGGTGCAAGGAGAAGACCCAGAGAGATGGTATGGGGTGGGAGGTGGGAGGGGATTCATGTTTGGGAACGCATGTACACTCGTGGTGAATTCATGTCAATGTTTTTGGCAAAACCAATACAGTCATGTAAAGTAAACTAAAGTTAAAATAAAAATTTAAAAAAAAAAAAAGAAAGAAACCACCCTCCTACCTGTGTGAATGGCATGAAGCAGGGTTTCCATCAGGAGTCTCGGTAATAAGCAACAGCAACTGACTCAGAATAACTTAAACAAAAGGCATTAATAATAACCATGTTGGGGCTTTACAAAATGCATGAGAGGCTGAAGGAATGGGCACCCCACCAAGGGAAGCTGGGAGTCACGGCCAGCATCTCACAGCAAAAACGCCTGAAAAACACCCGACGTGGTGAGACCAGAGCAGCTTTCTTTCATCCTGGAACCACTATTTCTAAGAGTCAAAATTCCTGGAGATGGCCAGCCTGTGTCTTCTCTCTAGCTGTTAATGATGGGAGTAGAAAGAACCCTGATACTTCTTTAGCTCTGACAATAAACAAAGAAACCAGTAAAATGGCAGTCAAGGTTCATATTATTATTGGGGGTATGTTACACAGAAAGAAAGGACAATATTTTTCCTGAATGGAACTATAACAGTTGTAATTACCAACAAAATCATCTGTATTTAAAAGTCAAATTATGAGATTAACATATAATACATGCATTGCTATATATAAAATAGACAACAAGAATCTACTATATAGCACAGGGAGTTATACTCAATATTTTGTAAAAACCTATAAGGAAAACTAACCTGAAAAATAATATATATTTTATATATGTGTGTGTGCATGCAAAATTCAATGGTTTTTAGTGTATTCACAAAGGTTTAAAAACATCTGCTGCTGCTGCTGCTAAGTCGCTTCAGTCGTGTCCGACTCTGTGAGACCGCATAGACGGCAGCCCACCAGGCTCCACCATCCCTGGGATTCTCCAGGCAAGAGTACTGGAGTGGGGTGCCATTGCCTTCTTCATCACCACTGTCTAATTCTGGGACATTTTCATCACTCTATAAGAAAATCCATACCCACGAGCATTCTCTTCCCATCCCCTGCCTCATTCCTTAACAATCAGTAAACCTACTTTCTGTATCAGTGAATTTACCTGTTCTGGACATTTCATGTAAATAGAGTCACACACTATGTGACCTTCTGTTTCCGGCTTCTCTCCTTTAGCAAGTATAACGTTGCTGAGATTGATCCCTCTCGTAGCATGTATCTCTGTATTTCATTCCTTTTTATTATTAAATAATATTCCATTGTGCAGTTTACAAAAATAAGAAGTCAAAAAACAATGCTCTCAACTCGAAGGTAAAATGTCAAGATGTGGAAGATTTGTGTCTGCCGTGTCACGGAAGCTTAATAAAACATGATTCTCTCTTTGTGATATGTCTACTTTCCATTAGATGGTGTGGTCAGTGAGTTTATTTCCCTAGAGCTCTTTCCTCATGTGATTGCTTTCTAAAAAGTTGTATTTCGTGTATTCCTTTTCGGCTGTGCTGGGTCCTCGCTGCAGCGCGCGGGCTTTGTCTAGCTGCAGTGAGCCGAGGCTGCTCTCCTGTCTTAGAGCGCAGACTCCGGGCCTGTGGGCTCAGCAGGTGCGGCTCCCCGGCTCCAGAGCACAGGCCTGGTGGTTGTAGAGCGGCAGCTGAGTTGCTCTGCAGCATACGAGCTCTTCCCGGACCCGGGATCGAACTCCTGACTCCTGCATTGGTAGGCAGAATTTTTACCCCTGAGCCACCGGCAGGTGAGACCAGCAAGCCTGACATCTTTTTTTTTTTTAACCTTGCCACTGCTACGTGGCATGCAGGACATTATTTCCCCAACCAGGGATCAAACCCGTGACCTCTTCATGGTCTTAACCACTAGACCCCAAGGGAAGTCCATATAAAATCTTTTTTTATAAGTAAAACTTTCTGGGTATTATTTGCTTGACTTAGACAAGTTTGCTTTCTGAATATCCAGGCACCTTGGAGATTAAATTTCTTGCTCCCGCCGCCCCTCCCCACCCCACCAGAAATCATCAGGCAGCCCTAGCTTAGCAATACCCAGAACTGACTGAAGTCACAGACTTCATTAGGTCTCCATGTCTCATAGCAGCTGTAACCTGGTTGTGACCTTCAGTAATTTCTAATTGGGGATTTTTTTGTTTATTTATTTATTTTGCTGGAAGCATTATTGTGGAGCTTGTTTAGTCAAGACTGGCTACGGCAAATGAATCCACTTGGGTATTGCTCAAGTTTCTGTTGGTCAGTGAAATTTCAGGGGGAAACAGTCAATAATTAACCATTTGTTTTTCTTTCCAACATACTGAAGAGAAGAAAGAAGTGCAGTTATTTACTATTCCAGTTAGTATGCAGCAGTTGAAAGTTTAATGCACAGTCCCTTCATCGTTTGGGGCTTTAATGAGACACCTGCAGCTGACTTCAGCATCAGGTCGGTTGGACTGATGGCCCTGGGACTTACCCAAACCCCTTCTCCTCCGTTGTTTAGTTCCAGGAGCTGAAAATGACTTTGGAGGAGGCCAGTCCTCTGAAGTCTGACCCGTCCCTACCCTAACCCCTGCCATCCTATAAGAAATGGGAAGTAGGGATGAATCGGGGTTGGGGGTGGGCATTGACTTGAAAAATTTGCTGCAGATAATTCAACATCCATAAAACATATTTAAAGCATCTATTGTAAATAGGAATTCGATTGCGTGTGTGCATGCTAAGTCACCACAGTTGTGTTGGACTCTTTGCAACCCTTTGGACTGTAGCCACCAAGCTCCTCTGTCCATGGGATTCTGCAGGCAAGAATACTGGAGTGGGCTGCCATTTCCTCCCGCAGGGGATCTTCCCAACCCAGGAATCAAACTTGCCTCTCTTATGTATCCTGCATTGGTAGGTGGGTTCTTTACCACTAGCACCAAGAAAGTGCCATATCCGTGGGTTAGGAGTTGGGTAAACTCCGGGAGTTGGTGATGGACAGGGAAGCCTGGTGTGCTGCGGTTCATGGGGTTGCAAAGAGTCGGACACGACTGAGCGACTGAACTGGACTGAACTGTGGGTTAGGACTGGCTACTGGCAACTTAGGCTGCAGCCTAAATCAAGCTGTCCAGAGGATGGAGCACAGAGCCAAGCAGTGGTGGGGGTGGCCATTGTTACATTTGTGCCGGCGGGTGTTGCCTTGGAGAGCAGATAGCAGGGAAACTTCTAGTGATGGGCAGAGGCAGGAGCTGATGGGGGGCCTTTCAGGAGCCCTCCAAGAAGGGCTGCTAAAGGTGTGCACGGACTGGGAAAGACGTACGGACACATCAGGGTTGCATGAGGTTAGCTGGGAGACAACAGCCCTCGATGAAACTCCCAGCGAAACCTTATAGAATTTTGAATAGTTTGTGATGGTGCCAGGAGGAAGACGAATGCAGTGGTTGATGGAAAGACCAAATAGGATTAGCTACAATGTCAATAACTTCGCCTGGCACTGTCTTACAGAATTCAGGGCTTACAAAATAGAGGTCTCGGTCCCCTCTGATTTTGGAATTTTACCATTTATAGATTAGATTGTAGTGATTATTCAGGTGTAATGAACAGAACAGGGGGAAGCCAAAATCAGTCTTTCTAACAGGATTCACCATGCTGCTTCCAAGCTTTTGTTCTTCATCGAATAGATGTTTGGGGCTATTTTTTCCCAGATGAATTAATTCACCTGGATATTTAAAATATTTCCTTCCCTGCTCTGCATTCTGACATCTGAAATCCTATTTTTCATTCTTTGTCTGGCCCATCTAGAATGAGCCCTCTCACACAAATTCATACACACCTCTTCCACAATCTGGAAGCTTCTCTTCTTTAGGAAAGCCACAGAGCAAAGAGATTAAAAATAAAAACTATCAACACCAATAAAATAAGTAACTTTGGAATCAGTAACCCTGGTTCTGGTTCCCACTACTGTGTGACATGATTTTGTACCAAACACATGATTCCCTGAGCCACAATTTTTTCATTTATAAAAGGAAGATAATATTTTAAAGTCTAAATAATAGAGTTTTATGAACAGTAAAGGTGATAGTGCATATATTCACTTCACAGAAAACTTGGCATGTATTAAGCTTACTAAGTAGCAATCATCATTTTCTTAAATATTAGGTGCCACTCATGATTTTTCTGGATAATATAATAATAATTACCTTTATTGAGCATGTACTCTTGGGCTAGACACTGCTCTGGAAATATTAATGTTTCATCTCATTATTTCCAAACTTTCCCAAGGTTGATCTTATTTTTACCAGTTTTTCAAATGAAACAGTATAATGCAGTTTTAAAAGTAGTTTTCAGAGCAGACAGACCTGGGTTCCTTGACAGGCTCTAAAATCTACAAGTTATAAGACCTTGGGGTAAGTTGCCTAATCTCTCTGGCTCTTCAGCTCCTGATTTGAAACATGCATTAACTAATCACAAGTTTATTTGGATCTTGTGGAAAATGAACGTGATGTTATTAATATATGTAAATAACAAAGCGGAGCTCCTAGTGTACAATTAAATATCAAAAAATCCTAGCCGTATTTTCAACTTTTCACGAGGAAATTGAGTCTCCTAGATAATAAGTAATTTGCCCAAAGCAGCAGTTTGTAAACTTCGAAGCCAAGGTCCAAGGGCAGAGTCAAGTCCAAAGTCAGTGTTCTCACCAGCCTGTCACCAACAGTAAACTTGACCTTCTCAACACTGAAAAACGTTTCCATTTGCCTATACTGTTGGATACAAGTTGGTTAACGGATGGTGGTCACTCAGCTCCCATATTCACTTACCTTATCAGCTGCCTGTTTTTCTCCCAAGAGCAGTTACTTACACCTTACCGCGTCATCTGTCTTAACTTTAGGCCTCTGCAATAAGAAGTGGATGAGAGGCAGGAATCCCCTAGCCATGGAGATAAGTACATGAGAGCAAGAATCAGCTGACCTACACCTGAAGCTCAGCATCTTAATAAAAGGAATATGAACACGCCGTGAGAAGTAAGGGCTCTCTGCTTATTATCAGACAAATGGGGCTTTCTACCTATTATTATTTTTATACCATGGGAGTCTCCAGGCAGGAATGATGGAGTGGGTTGCCATTTCCTTCTCCAGGGGATCTTCCCTACCCAGGGATCAAACCAGCCTCTCCTGCATCACATGCAGATTCTTTACCATAAGACCCACCAGGGAAACCCAAAATAAAGGCAAGTGAATGTTGAACATGTTCATATTATCATTAGTTGTTTATTTCAAATATGCATATTTATAAGACAGGTTACATGGGAGACAGCAAGCTACCCTCAAATGTGAACTTGAGGGTAAAACTACTTTCTCTAATAAAAGCAAAGGGAAGGACTTGTAATGAATAAGCCCAGTCATCTGTGGAGGGAATTGCCTGTCCTAAAGGATCATTCGTAGCCACTGAACATCAACTAGAAGATATTGCTTATTACTGAAGAAAGCTTGCATTGTACCCCATTTGAAGAACAGTGCAGCCTCAGAGGATGATGAGTTAAGGTCATCTAGGTACTAGTCACTGGGCTAGAATTTAATGAAATTTTCATTAAATTTCCACGACAATTTGGGAAGAGCTCTTCTGTCCAGGTGAAGTAGTAGAAGTGCAAAGAAGCTGGGTGAGAGCAGAGAGCTGAAATTTAAATCGTCTGACTCCACATTCCGTAACCTCTCAACAGAGAAGTAAGACTGTGAATGTCTCCAAAACCATCCAGAGAAAATAACAATCTCTGTGGTGGATTCCCACTCCCTTAGAAGGTAATTAGCCAAACTGGAGTTTTCAAGATACTGTTGCTTGGAAGTCACTCAACAGTGGGGCCATCAATCGCTCAGGTTCCCCAAGCATCAGTCAAACATCTGCTTTCTCGTGAGGCGTCCGTGCGCTTTTCCAGAGGGGATGTTGCCAAGCCCCGAAGAGCTTTTGCTTTCGTGGTCAATTAGTAAACAGCCATTCTGATTGGGAGCTCAGATGGTAAAGAATCTGCCTGCAACGCAGGAGACCCAGGTTTGATCCCTGGGTTGAGAAGATCCCCTGGAGAAGGGAATGGCTGCTCACTCCAGGATGCTTGCCTGGACAATGCCATGGACAGAGGAGCCTGGTGGGCTACAGTCCACGAGGTTGCAAAGAGCAGATATGACTGAGCGACTAACACGTGCCACTTTCTGTGCTGGCTTCATCACTAAGAGTCATTCTCCAGACTCTGTGAGTCCTGATGAAATAAAATTTATATTTTAAGGCAAGACAAGAAAAAAAAGCATAAAATTCTCTCTGTGTGTTTATCTGGGCCTCTTCCCTCTCTAATGCACAGCGTGTGTCTGCATCACACAGGAGCCGAGCTCTTCAAAGATGGGAAGACCTGCTCATCCACGAAGATAAAAGGTTTTTTTCCTTTTTTCTGTTGCTAGCAAGGAAACTTCTCAAAAGAATACTCTTCTGGAATAGATAATTAACAAAGACCTACTGTACAGCACAGGGAATTCTGCTCTCTGTTTGTAACAGCCCGGATGGGAGGGCAGTTTGGGGGAGAGTGGATACACGTAGTTGTATGGCTGAGTCCCTTTGCTGTCCACCTGAAACTATCACAACATTGTTAATTGGCTATATCCAAATACAAAACAAAAAGTTTTTTTTTTTTTTTTTAATTTCTTTTTAAGTGTCAGAGAAAGGGTACCCAGCTCTGTTTCTGACAGGCAGAGGTAGAAGTCTGGGCTCTGCACGCAGTCTCTGTTGACACCCCGGGGTGGGAGCGGCCCGGTACCGCCGGTGGGAGTGGGGGTTCCGGCTCCCTATGGGGGGGCGTTGACGCCACCCCGGCGCCGTGATGTCCTCAGGTCCCAGACCCTAGCCAGTCTGCCTTCTCTCCACCTGCCAGAGTCTTCTCCTGCGCGTTTTATAGACAATAGCCAGTGGTTTCAGTCCACTCAGCAGGAAAAAGAAACAAAAGTGTGCTCCTTCGCCTCCTGTCCACCGTGTGTCAGTCCGGAAGCCAGCCTGCCCCTGAGGACTCTGCTTGGCCAGGGCTGAAAGCTGTGTCAAGGTAGCGTCTCCCCTGCAGGGCCGGCCACCCGGGGTATCGTTCTCCCCTACTCCTATCAGGACCCTCAGTCTCACGGCCAAACCAGGAACCATAAGGACCCAGTTCCTGGCACGGGGGAAGGACTGGGAATTGGATGAGAAAACAGTCGTTCATCTCAGCATTTAATTCTGTTCTCTCCAACTACCAGAATAATAAGCCATATGCTATACTATATTCCTGGCTAATAACCAGCAAGGAGGAAATGAGCACATTTATGAATTATCCCGTTGATGTTCCTCAATGTGCAAATCCAAGTGTTATTTTAAGTAATTTCCCTGCCAAAGTAATTATTTCCCACCACTGCTGTCTCATTTGGAAAATAACCTTAGAGATTATCTTCTTTCTATTACATGTACATCTTTACATTGTAAATCTCCTTTCAACCTACAAAGTTTAATTTCGTGTTGGCCACTGGCTTACAAGAATCAATGAGGCACTAGCTAGATAAAAAATACTTGCTTGCCTGTATGCAGTAAAAACAGGAATGCAATGACTACCAAAGTCTGTTTGAAGAGTCAACATCTTTGTAAACACATCAAATAACCATTGTGACATGAAATTAAAGCACATTCGGGTATGTTGCTAAAAAGACAATCCTTATGATAGAAGTCAGTGCTAAATCTTCACAGACACAATAAGATGAAACAGAACACCCTCGTGAACAAAAAAGTGTAAAAATCAGAAGCTACCCAGAAACTTGGATTTATTTTTTATACTTCAGCATCTTCAGATTTTGTGCATTTGTCTTCTGCATGACCGTGGCCCCATGTGACCGTGGCCCCGAGTGGTCTGTTTTCCATGGGCTCTTGAGTTATGCTGTCTTTGTTACCATATTTTGTGAACGTGTGAAACCTAGGGAAACTGCTTATCGCTGGAGAAGCCCAAGCTGTTCCCCAGCCTTCCCGCTGAACTTGAAGACATCACGTTGGGAAAAAAATGTAAACTCAAGCCATCGGGGGCAGGCAGACGCCAGCTAAAGAGAAGCAGGCAGGCTGTGTCTGAGGTCTTTTCAACTCTTGTGAAACCGTAACAAGAGCGATATATCTAATTTTGAGCCTTACAGATGTGAGAAGAGGATCCAAAAATAAAAAGCTTTCCACTCCTACCCTCTCCCTAAATGTAACAAATAAACCAGCTTCTGACTGGCTTGCAGATTCAAGCCTCTTCTGATTCTTCTTCACCCTCTTTCCTAATGCTGCCTCAGGACCTGCCCGCCTGACCCCCAGGGAAGCCTGAGAAGCCAGCATGCCAGCCCCCTGGTCCCTGTGCCCACGGCATGCCATCCTCAGCCACCATCATTCAACCACATTTGCTTGAAATCCATTTTTTCTCAAATATAAACAAAACACATTCCCTGTGTCAGGTGGCATTTAAGTGGAGAAGGTAAAAATGAATAAAACTCCACCCTGGAATCGCATGCCTTTGCTCACGCTCATTGATCCTGGCATGTCCTCCACTGCCTGAACAAGATAAATTGCAGACATCTGCTGTATACCCACTGCCTGTGCTTCCGTGTACAGTATTGTACACCCGAAATGTGTCCAGAGGGCAAATCTCATGGTCAGAGCTCTTATGACATACACACACACCATCACAAAAGGACTCAAGGAAACTTCTGAAGGTGATAATATGTTTCTTCCTCTGATTGTAATAATGGCAGGCAAGGAGATCAAACCAGTCCATCCTAAAGGGAATCAACCCTGAATCTTCATTGGAAGGACTGGTGCTGAAGCTGAAGCTCCAATACTCTGGCCCCCTGATACAAAGAGCTGACTCTTTGGAAAAGAGCCTGATGCTGGTAATGATTAAAGCCAGGAGGAGAAGCGGACGACAGAGGATATGATGGCTGGATGGCATCACCGACTCAACGGACATGAGTCTGAGTAAACTCCAGTAGTTGGTGATGGACAGGGAGGCCTGGTGTGCTGCAGTCCACGGGGCCGCAAAGATTCAGACACGACTTAGTAACTGGACAACACCAATGATGATAACACAAGCGCATCTGTATGTCCACACTCAACAAATTATACACATTACTGATGTGCTGGGGTTTTGTATGCCCATCACACCTCATCAAAGCTGAGGGAAAACAAAGAGAAGAGAATGAACAGAGAGATACGTTTTGCTGCGATTCTGGGCTGGGGAAGAAACGAAGGTCCCTGGCACTGAAAACTCTGAAGTTCCAACAGGAAGGGTCCAAACGCCTGAGCCCAGAATCTAGAGTGAAATGCGAGGCTGTGTGCAGGCTGAGATGGAAAGACAAAAGCTTTAGCAACAATGAAAACTGTATAAACAGTGTTCTACAGGCAAAGTCTTCATTTTCCATAGTTTATTCTTCTCTCCAAAACAGGTCCTACTCAGGCTGCTTTGTGCTCAGAGGAGAAAGACCTTGATAAGATAACCAGAAAAAGGAAAAGCTAAAATCCATTGTTTTACAGGGGGAAAAAAAGTAAAATAAAAGAGGTGCAATGGAGAGGAGGAAAAATGATATTTGTATTCAAACCAAATGATAATAAAATTACAATATGAGGGAAACAGTCTGTGCACAGAAATTTTTAAAAGCAATACCAAGTGGTTGTTTTGTATCCCCTCAAACAATTTTTTTAAGAAAAGAGTGCTTTCTTAGGGATTCATTCTGGTTAGATTTTCGAAAACAGAATTTATAATACAGAGAAAATTAGTTTTACCTTTTAATTCATGATAAAGAATACAGCTGAATAATAATAATACTTTCTCATTAATATACAAAATTAAAAAATAAATATATTGTCTTCATTTGAACCCTAGATGGGCCACTTACTGATTGACAGCAGAGGAGGAAGAAAAGGGAGGGAAGTTTCTGCATGCCTGCACTCTCATTTGTTGAGGGGGGATCAAACCCACCCCACCCCACCCCCCCAATGGAAGTGCAGAGTTTCAGCCTCGGGACTGCGGGGGAAGTCCCTGCCTGCCCTCACTCTTCACCTGCCACTGTCTTTATTTTGGGAAACACTCACCAAGGACCTCTGGATCCAACCTGTATCACCTGTGACCTGGTGGCAACACTGTAGCTCACCATTTCACCCCCAGTGTCTGCCCACTTTTCCATCCTTGTAGTAGAAGTGAGTCACCTACAATACTGTAATCAAAATACTGAAGAAATGCGAATCTTGGTTAGAAAAAGGGAATGACTCCATATATGAGATGGTGGTTGTTGTTTAGTCACTGAGTGGTGTCCAACCCTTGTGTGACCCATGAAATGCAGGCCCCCAGGCTCCTCTGTCCATGGGATTCTCCAGGCAAGAACACTCGAGCAGGTTGCCATTCCCTTCTCAGGGGATCTTCTCAACCCAGGGATCGAACTGGCATCTCCTGCTTTGGCACACAGCTTCTTTACCACTGAGCCACCTGGAAAACCCATGTGTGAGATAGGTTGACCAAAAGATATTCATGAAACTAGCGTTTGCTGAGTGTCTCCTCTGTTTAGTTGCTCAGTTGCGTCCGGCTCTTTGCAACCCCATGAACTGCAGCACGCCAGGCTTCCCTGTCCTCCCGTGTCTCCCAGGGTGTCTCCTATGGGCCACTGCTTCCATATGCCTCTGTAATTTCCAACAAAGAAAAAAATCCTTCTACATTGTTCATATCACTCCCACTCAGAAAAAGTAGGTGACTTGGCTGAGACTCACACAATCCCACTAACAGTAAGTGAAAGAGAAAAATTCACCCCAGAGAAGCCACTTGCCCATCTCACCGACCCCGCCATGAAAACAGGCATCTTGGGGCTGCCTTTGCCCCACGAATCATTAAGTGAGGAGAAACTTCTGAGAAGTAAATTATTCCAGGAATATCGTCAAGGCCACTGAGGAGAGATCAGCGCATTGCACACCTCCTAATGTATGTGTTTGTGGAAATGGCGATAAACAAGACTGATTTACATCGTATACTCAATATGAGTTTCGCTTGACTTTGCATAATGAATTTTAACCTTCGACTTCAGGCACAAGAAATTTAGATACAAAAGTCAAAGCAATGGAGTAAAGTGTGCCTTATGGAAAGGGGAAAAACCAAAAACTTGGCCCTTCCCAGACTCCCAGAAGATTTGAAGAAAAAAGAACAAGAGTTCTTTGGCTCCTAGGGAGGTGATAATGAGAAAGCAAGTGAGAGGTCACTGCAAAGACGGGAACAACTGTAGCTAGAACTAGATCACTTCCATCGTTTCCTCCCACTCAACAACCTGTGATTCTATTACATCAAAAGGGAACAGAGACAGTAAGGGTCCCTCTGCAGCGAGACTTCAGTGAGCCCCCGACTCTCATAGCTCCTTCCTGAAATCGAGAAGCCAAGCGGAATCTCCGAATCTGTCACTCAGAATAATGAGCTGTGTTGGCTCTCTGCCCAAGGAATCTAATCTCCCAGAATCCAAGGCCACTTCCTGATGCCTCGTGAAAGAGAAAGTCACTTAACGTGACTACTTGCTCCAAAAGGAGAGAGAATATTAGCCCAATTAGATCCAGAATCAGCCATATTTATTGAGCATTTTTAAGAGCCAGGTTTTTACAGATATTCTGGTAATAATTCTAAATGATAAGTACTTTTGTTTTCCTTTTAAGTCATCAATATTGAGGTATAATGAATATCCAATAAAATGCATCTGTTTTAAGCGTCCACTTTGATATGCTTTGATAAACATAGCCACCAACACAGGAAGACACAAAATATGTCCATCAACCCATAAAGTTGCCCCCATGCCAGTCCCAGGTGACCACTGATAAGATTTCTGTCACTATAATTTATTTTTACCTTTTCTAGACTTTCATATATGAAGCTATCTATAGGCTTCCCAGGTAGCTCAGCTGGTAAAGAACCCACCTGCAATGTAGGAGCCCCCAATTTGATTCCTGGGTTGAGAAGATTCCCTGGAGAAGGGATAGGCTGCCCACTCCAGTATTCTTAAGAAACTGGTATCCGAAGTATTTAATAGCTGTGCCGTTTTGCACTCCTACCAGATTTGAGTGAGTTCTAACTACTCTACAGTCCCATCAACTTTTCATGTGGCTAGTCCTTCATTTCAAGGCCATGGGAACAGATGAAATCTCTAAGATGAGAGTGTTGTAGACAACCTATCTTCTCATGTGAAGATTTGGGGAAGAAAAATAAGATTTTTATGAGAGACAGCTATGGGTGTGCTATGGAGTAGAGTTCAAAAATTATAGAATAAATTGTGGCTGCCATTAGCCATTTCTGGAGACGTTCACTGGCTATACTGTCTAACTATCCATGAACTGTCAGCATTCATTAGTGAATGCATGTGATAAATGAATTATATATTATCTCCTAAGGAGATAGGTCCACTCCAGTGTTCTTGCCTGGAAAATCCCATGGGCGGAGGAGCCTGGTGGGCTGCCATCTATGGGGTCGCACAGAGTTGGACACGACTGAAGTGACTTAGCAGCAGCAGCAGCAGCAAGGATATAGGTACTGTCATTATCCCTTGTATGTGTAAGGCAACTGAGCACTAGAGAAGTTAAAAAACTTGCCTTCCACAGTTAGCGTCACTTCTGACTCTAAAGTTAGTGAAGTTTAACAACAACACTGTGGAAATGCAAAGAGGTGGACGCAACTGAGGGGCTGAACAACAACACTGTATTCCTGTCAGTATAAGTAGCTTACATTTGCTGTCTGCATTCCATCTAATCCAAAATGTCATTGATTACAGAGTGCACCATTGTTTCATAGTCCACAGAGAGAGAAAAAAATTTCTCCCTGTTAAACTGTGACACAATTACCACTTGGAATTTTTATATATAACTCTTAAAGAACTCATTTAGACCTAACTAGAGCCAGGTTGATTTTATGTATTTATTTTATATTACAAGGGAAAATAAAAGCAAAATAAATCATTAGGGTTTTTCTAAAACTTTATCATGTTTGAGTCCACCTCTTCTAAAAACACTCTTTGTCTCAGAGAGGCACATTTTTTTTTCACCCTAAATCATCCTCTGTATCATTTGAAGAGCTGGTGATGCAGCACTTCTTAAAAGAATCCACAAGTCAACTAAAAGCTATTATTTCTGAGCTTTTAAGCCTGCTTTGCAATTATGGAGTGCTGGTCTACTTTTGAACCTGACTCAGGAATGCTGATGAATACACCTGCTTCCCTATCTTTTCAATCTTCTCCCACGGCTGTTTTGTCTTTAGAAGTTACAAATGGAGCCCTTGGTTTCCAGATTTTTTCAGCCAAGACTTGCCAGGGCTGTCGGCCACTCACTGATAGACACACCAGCACTGCCCTCTGGCGCTCAGAAGTGGTAAAGCAACAGCTATCTATCTATCTATCTATGTATCTATGTATCTATCTATCTATCTATATATCTATCTATATATATATATATCCCAATTTCCGGAGAAAGCAATGGCACCCCACTCCAGTACTCTTGCCTGGAGAATCCCATGGACAGAGGAGCCTGGTAGGCTACAGTCCATGGGGTCGCTAAGAGTCGGACACGACTGAGCGACTTCACTTTCACTTTTCACTTTCATGCATTGGAGAAGGAAATGGCAACCCACTCCAGTGTTCTTGCCTGGAGAATCCCAGGGACAGAGAAGCCTGGTGGGCTCCCCAGAGAAGCCTGTTGGGTTCCCGTCTATGGGGTCGTACTGAGTCAGACACGACTGACGCGACTTAGCAGCAGCAGCAGCATCCCAGTTTCAGAGATGTAAAATATAAACCGTGTCTGCATCGCAGAAATGATGAAATCCAGTATTTAGGGCGGGAGTTCTTACTGTTCAGTCTCTAAGTCGTGTCCGACTCTTTGCGACGCCATGGACTTCAGCACGCCAGGTTTCCCTGTTCTTCATCATCTCCGGGAGGTTGCTCAAACTCGTGTGCATTGAGTTGGGGAAAATTAGGAAGACGAGCCCCGGTGCAGAGGACCACTAGGTTTAAAAGCAGACAGCGCTGACGGCTCTTTGCTCGCCCAGATAGATCTCCAATATTCCAAAGCAGCCACCTTGCTTTTCTAAAAGCTATGTTGAGAGTCTGTAAATAATTTTATTGTAATTTTGATTATCTGAATTTTCTAGTCTTCCTACTCTAGATTAGTTCTGTAATGTTTTTAAAGCAATATTATGTGATTCGATGTTTTCTTGTTTTATTTGGACTAATTTCACTAGCTCCTGTGTGTGTCCTAATTTATATATAACATTTATTTAGTTCCATATATTTCTTCACACATATATACACGAATATATACTTCCAAATACGCATACATACGGCATCAGAGCATCTGTGTACAGGAGGTTGAAATACGTGCCCGTGACACACTTTTCCACAATGATCACCTCAGTTGTAACGCACACTGTTGTCAAGCGAAAGAAAGTCACGTGTATGTTTCACCGGGAAAGAAGCCGGTTATTTCCCCATTTCTCAAATATTTTGCGAGCGGCGCTGTCCTTAAAATTTCAAAGTCCTGCATCGCCATCTAGTGGTACAAATGAAAGTTGCAGTCAACGCACACCGTGGCTCCCGGGCAAGTCCTTGGTACTGTGTCCCTTTCATTGAGAAAACAAGTATTCAGTCAAATTCGTGATCTCGTTAGTGATCTAAATCTGCTAAACGATCACCAAAATGTCAAAGCCCCAAACTCTTCCCAAGTAGTGGCTGCACATATCCGATAATTTCTGTAAACATCCAAAATAACTTTTCAAACGTTTTCACAAATTATTGTATTATGTTGGCAAAAATCAGACACATTTTGTCTAAAATAACAAACACATAATAATGAAAAGATTTTCTCTTTTATAGAATTACATGGCAGTGATGTTTAGCCTATACTTCACTGGTTCATGTTAAGTCATTTTACAAATTACTGTCATGAAAGGGTATTGGCTATATTGAGGGGAGGGGGGAATCCACGATCATTTTCCATCTGGCTAACCTCTACATCATCTTCTCCAATGCAGCTGCCAACGTAATCTTTTTATCCCCCTCAATATTGCTATTGCCTTCTTTTAAAATGCAAGAGTAATGCATGAATATATGCTCCCTGTCAAAAATTATTTTAAGCACATGGGGAAGAAAATTAGCATCTCCCTTGACTCCACTACAAAGCCAGTGCTTTCCCCAGAAGGGACACTCAGTGAATTCAGATCCTTTTCTGTGTGTTTCCATGTGAAGGTGCAGAAGGATCCATCACCAGGGAGTTTTGGACCATCTGCTTCCACGTGCTGACGCTGTCGTAACTATAAACCCATCATTACCAAGGACTGTGGTAGCTCTCCGGCTGGGCTGTTACTGGAATTAACACTATGATTTTTTGATTTAGATGCCAAAGTATTTAAAGAACCTCCTACCTACTGGACTTCAGCTAAAGCTTGGACTTTGTGGACCTTTCCCCAGTTCCATGCTGAGCTCTCCTCTGCTCAAGCCCCTTCATGAATATGCATGCTCCCTTAGCTTAAAACTTCCCCAGTTTTGCTGTTTGGGGGACACTGCTTTGGGAAAGATCCACAGTGTTCTCCTTACATGCTGCAAGTAATAATAAATCCTTCCTTCTGAAAAAATGAAACTTCTGCTTCTAATATACTGTGGATGTCTTGAAAGGAACAGGTATTGAACAGATAAACTACTGTGTTCACCTGTCCGGGCTTTGTAACAAAATAGCACAGACAGGGCAGCTTACTAACAAGAATTTGTGGTCTCACAGTTCTCGAGGCTAGGATTCAAGATCAAGGCGGCAGCTGGTTCGGTTCCTGGTGAGGCCATCTTCCCGCTGTGTCCTCTCGTGGCCTTTGTGCAGGTGCAGAGAGAGAGGTCCCTTGTTGTTTTTTCTTATAAGGACACCAGTCCTATTGGACTACAGCCCCGCCTATATGAGCTTGTTTACCTTTAATTATCCCCTTAAAGGCCAAGAAACAGTCACTTTGGGAATTAGGACTTTATTGTATGACTTTCAAGGGAATACAACTCAGTCCATAACACTTGTCCATTACTATCTAATTTTAGTCCATGACGTTGGAGAACATATTTCTGCTTCTGTATCATAAGACTCTGTGTGTGTGTGCGTGCACGCGTGAGCACATGCCCTTGTACATAGGCACGAGCTTAGTCATGTTGGACTCTTTGCCACCCCACGGACTGTAGCTCTCCGGGCTCCTCTGTCCGTGGAATTATCCAGGCAAGAGTACTGGAGTGGGTTGCCATCCCCTTCTCCAGGGGAATCTTCTCAACCCAGGAATTGAACCCACATCTCCTGTGTCTCCTGCGTTGGCAGGCAGATTCTTTGCCACTGAGCCACTTGGGAAGCCTGTACCCTGTATTGTAAGATAAGGATGTGAAGTAGTCAACTGCTGCTGCTGCTGCTAAGTCGCTTCAGTCGTGTCAGACTCTGTGCCACCCCATAGACGGCAGCCCACCAGGCTCCCCCGTCCCTGGGATTCTCCAGGCAAGAACACTGGAGCGGGTGCCATTTCCTTCTCCAATGCATGAAAGTGAAAAGTGAAAGTGAAGTCGCTCAGTCATGGCCGACTCTTAGTGACCCCAGGGACTGCAGCCTACCAGGCTCCTCGTCCATGGGATTTTCCAGGCAAGAGTACTGGAGTGGGGTGCCATTGCCTTCTCCAAGTCCACTGCTATCAGCCTTCAATACATCTTACAACAAAAAAACTGACTTGGGCAGACAGTGTGCTGGAAGCCAGCTGGATATGAAAGACTGGACTCACTCCTTTACTGAGCACAGCCCTTTAAGCCCCACGTCACCAACAGTGCCAAGTCCAGTTGGTCCTGCAATCCATGTGTCTGTCCACCCTTGTGCTGTATAGCTCTGCATACTGAGAGAATGAGCTCATGATAACAGACAGTCCAGGGGTCCCCGTGTCACGACCTGACTTCACTTTGCAGGCACCTTGACTTTCCCTTCTGGAGGGTATCCGGCACAACTGATAGAAGAATCAATAATTCTAATAAGATGACTTTGAGCAGAGCATTAAGTTCAGTCGCTCAGTCGTGTCCCACTCTTTGCGACCCCATGAATCACAGCACGCAAGGCCTCCCTGTCCATCACCAACTCCTGGAGCTCTCAGATTCACGTTCATCGAGTCAGTGATGCCATCCAGCCATCTCATCCTCGGTCGTCCCCTTCTCCTCCTGCCCCCAATCCTTCCCAGCATCAGAGTCTTTTCCAATGAGTCAACTCTTCACATCAGGTGGCTAAAGTACTGGAGTTTCAGCTTCAGCATCATTCCTTCCAAAGAAATCCCAGGGCTCATCTCCTTCAGAATGGACTGGTTGGATCTCCTTGCAGTCCAAGGGACTCTCAAGAGTCTTCTCCAACACCACAGTTCAAAAGCATCAATTCTTCAG
>SJYQ01000942.1:65924-89782 GCA_006410935.1 Redunca redunca
GAGAGTGTGTGTGTGTGTGTGTGTGAACCCGTTATATATATAACTGATTCACTTTGCAGGATACCTGAAACTAACAAACACAACATTGTGAGTCAACTATACTCCAGAAAAGAAGAATAATGCCTAGCTATCCTGGGACGACCAGGCTTTGCGGAAGCCCCGAGTCTCTTGGAGTGGCTGAGTGGGAAGGAGACACAGACGAAGCCCCAGGCCTTCAGCCAGCAGCTCAGACACCTGGAGGAGCCTGGAGAGGGTTCTAGGGAGCCCAAGCTCCACTGCCTCCCCGCTGAGTGTGAGTGCACTGGGAGTGCAAGTGAGGAGCAGTCAGGTCACACACCGCCAGACAGTCCTGTGGTCTGAAGTCATAGAGGTCAGGGGTGCTCCGTTACCAGCAGCGGAGGACAGGAGCTGGGGGCAAGGGAGCAGGGTCCGCAGAGGAGCTGAGCAGGGCGAGCAGGTGACCTTCAGCTTCAGCCTGACTCCACAGGGGGCTCTGGGGTGGAAAATCGTCCTGTGATTCTGTGTCCTGCCCTGAGAGAGGGAGCAGGGCTTTTGAACTCAGCCTCCTGACTCGAGGAACAGGCATTGGCAGGTGTGGGTGGGGGTGCACCTCCCAGCCAGGGCTCCAGCGGAGTGAGGGCACGCGGGGATTCGGGAGGGGCGTGATCAGGTCACACCAGCAGCATCTCTGTGGCCCCTCCAACGGCAGCCCCTTCCCGAACAACATCAACTCCTGCCTGTCCTGGAAGCAGCATCTAACGTGTCTTCCCAGTTCTACCCTTGTGGTCCTCCGCGGTCTGCATCCAGAATCATCTCTTCTTTAGGCTAATCTGGACTTTGGGATAGAAGCCTTTCACTGTTCTCTCCGTTGGCCTGCCGGGGGATCTGATGGAACAGGCTCTGTGTTGGCACGACCCTGCCTCTTCCTGGAGAACTTGGTCTCCAGCTGCTGTTGCACAAGGAAGCGGGAGTGAGACTGGGAGTCACTTGAGAAAGGGAGAGAGGGAGAGAGAGGAGGAGGGAACGAAGGGGAGGAGCGATGGAGGGAAAGAGAAAGGAAGGGAAGAGCGAGGAAGTAAGAGGGAGGGAAGAGCGGGTGAGGGAACAAAGGCCTCTTTATTCTAGAGAGAAATTAAAATCTGTCTTAGGAGGCAACAGTAATTGATGGTAGGTTGAGTACTGGGGTTAAAAAAACAATTGTTTCTGCATATCAACAGTCATAATAGATAAAAATATTTAGCAGCCAGTATGGCCAGTGGTTACCCACTCCAGTATTCTTGCCTGGAGAATTCCAAGGACAGAGGAGCCTGGCGGGCTACAGTCCACGGGGTCAAGAGTCGGACACGACTGAGCCACTGTTACTTTCACATACTGGAGGATTCTTTAAAAAAGAGATGGCCAGCGCAGCTACCAGTGACAGGGGACACAGAGAGGTTTGGAGGGATCCCAAGGCCCCCTGACCGCGCCTAGTGTTAACCCTCTAGCTGCTGGATCAGGGCAAGCCAGACCGAAAGGGGGAGAGATTCTGTTGGGAGGGAGCAGGCAGAAAGCCTAAGGTGGTTCAAGACCCCAGCTGGCTTCCAAATGGTGCCGAACATCCAGTATTTCAGGAACTCACGTCGCTGTACTGATGCATCTTGGCTTGAATACAGCCCCGGAATAGAAACTTTTTTAAAAAACACAAATTTGAGGTCATACCATATACATTCTGGTGCCCTACTTTTTTCAACTTAACAATATATTGTAAGCATTTTCCCGTGGGGCTTAATTTTGGGGTTTTGTTTTTGAAAAGGATTTCAGGCAATTTAGTTTTGAGTCGGAATCAGGGTGTTGAGGGGCAAATGCTCCAGGCCACAGAAAATTCTTTGAAACAACCTGCTTGCTAATGGTGTGTCTACTCCTTTCCTAAGTCTGCGGTCACTGGATACGCTATAAGTGTGTTACGACGCTTCAGTCACGTTCTACTCTTTGCCACGCTATGGACTGTAGCCCACAAGGCTCATCTGGCCGTGGGATCCTCCAGGCAAGAACACTGGCATGGCAAACATCTGTGAATAAATGAAGGAACAGGTCGATACTAAATGCAGTTAAAACAACAAGCGGTGGGGAGAGATGTTGACTTACATTTTAAAATTTCAACTACGGGGGACTTCCCTGGGGGTCAGGGGCTAAGCCTACTTTCAGTGTGGGGGCCACAGGTTTGATCCCTGGTCAGTGAACGAAGATCCTGCATGCCACTAGGAATGCCACCCCCCGAAAAAAATTACAATTACTAAGGTAACTGAAAATAACTACTTAAAAAGAAAAAAGCCAGCTCTAGCAAAGAAGCATTTCCCTAGAGATGTGTCTTGCTACATTTCATCTACTCACAGAAGGGCAGCATTGTGCAGGTTTTCTGATTTAATTTTACAGAGATCCTGGGAGAAATAAAGATAATGGGCCATGTATTTCTTGGAACTTAAGCAAAGTGGTTGGCCTAGGTAAAAACTCTTGTAAAGAATCCTTATCTTATTTGAACTCATATTTGAGTTAATTAGGATAAGAACATTACTTCTTCAGTCAGCTATAAAGTTTCATTTTTATTGCTGTAAAACATGACAAAGATAGAAAGCTAAAATAATCCATTATTGTTCTTGCAAATCATTTTGGCTTTCATTGCCTTTACCAGTGCTTTTCTTCCCTTTTCAGTGATTCATTTATCTCAATTCATATGTACATGGTTTTTGCAATTTTTTCAATGTTTTTGAGGACAAGCATGTTAGTTACTCTGTATCAAATAATAATCTCACTTGAAAACACATGAAACCTTTATTTTAAAAATGTAAGTTTGAGAAAAGCATAATTTGCCATTATTAGTATAAAAAATGTCAAATTCCCTTCTATACTAATAATTAAGAGATTTATATTTTCACTAAGAAATTACAAAGTTTTAAAGTTTTCTATCAGACAGTATATGCTAGTCAAATCTCTCTCCACTGTCTTTTTTTTTTTAGGTTTTGTAGAAACATCATAAAGAAAAATGTAACTCAGTGATCTATGCCTCACCTTTGAAATTCATGCATTTCTAGGAAACCAGACCTACTTCTGCCCTAAATGTTGATGCAGTACTGTTGAGAATGGAAGAGTCTAGAGGGAACTTCAGACTCTGGGCACCCGCATTTCCTTCTGAAGCCCTGAGCCTTTTATCTGACTGGTTTGCTAGGCCTTCTCAGTGGCGTGCCCATCCTGATGGTAGGAAGGTTGTCAGGGAGGAACCTCTGAAAACTCACCTCCTGCTGAGCTGAAGTGCATGGCTCAGGAAAGTCAATATTTTCAGTCTACCTTTGTCCTCAGTGCATATAAAAGGTCTTTGAGTGTTTATCCCTTTTATTACGGGTGAGCACTGGCAGAGGAAAAAACTGGCTTTCATTTTTTATACTTTTGCAGAGAGCGAAAATGAAGAAGCGCAGGGAACTTATTTCAGACTTTACCAGACCCTTTCTCTAGGTTGTTTTATTAGAAACTCGAAACAGACACCAACCATGAAAAATAAAACTAGGGAGTATTGGTGTCAAGGCCATGTTTCTTTGAACCCAGTAGTTTAACTTTGTTCTTAAGGATGAGATGTCTGTAGTTTAGATGATAGAGTCGCATTCTGCTGTGAAGAGGTGGTCAACCAAGTGAGAAGAAGCTAAATGAAACTTTGGATAGGGATGGGGAGGGGGGGCTTCCGTACATTGTATTTAAACCTCAGGTGACTATTATTTTTGTTTTAAACAATCCATTTAATGTTGTTTTTATTTGTGCAATCAATATGCATTTAGGTTTCACCATAGTTTAACACTTTTTCTTATCTGTTATTCCTTCTTGAGCTGAGTTCACACTCCCAGGTGGACTGTGTCCCCATTTCCTCAGGGTAGAATTTATTAGGCGTGATGATGGTATAGGTATTGATCAAAGATTTGAGTCCAGGAAGTGGGGTTTGGTGGACGCACACACTCAACATAGTTCTTTAGAAGCACAGTGAGCTCACTGGGCCCTGTGAACAGCTGATTTAACAATTAGGGTTGAATGAATGAATGAATGAAAGGAGAGCAGTCCATATTCTTGTACACATACCCTTCTGCTGACTATAGTAAAAAGAACTAAAGTTATTATCTTCAGTTTCAACACTTTTTAACTGTTAGCAGTAAACTTTGTTACTTTGCAGGTAACCTCTCTTGAACCTGATTACTTATTGTATAAATTGTATAGTATTGCTTAACAGAAACTGTTGTAAGCATGAAGTGATACAAGGTATAAAAGAGAAAGCATTTTTAATTGTAAAGGAGTTGGGGAGGGTGCAAAGGAGGCTTCAATGGTTAGTCTCCAGGTTACAATAATAAATACCTATAAAATAATAGAACTTTAGTGAGAATCTAGGAGGAAAATACATGTAAATGCTATATAATAACACTCACCTTATGAGTAGGATTAAATTTGACAACACACCAAAACTTTGATAATACACCGCTTACATGGTTAAGTGTTTGCGGTACTGTGTGCTGTGCTCAGCCATGTCCAACTCTCTGAGACTCTATGAATTGTAGTCCGCCAGGCTCCTCTGTCCATGGGATTTTCCAGGCAAGAATACTGGAGTAGGTTGCCATTTCCTCCTCCAGGGGATCTTCCTGACCCAGGGATCCATCCCTGGGTCTCCTGCATTACAGGAGGATTCTTCACCCACTGAGCCACGTAGGAAACCCAAGTGTTCATTAAATGTTAGCTATTATCTCTACTATTATTAATGCTATTATACAAGAAAATGAAAGTTGGAGAGTGTTAATAACTCATTAACATCTCAGAGCTAGTTAGTAGCTGATTGGTGGTGGTGTCCAATTGCCCAGTCCCGTCCGATTCTTTGCTCGCCGTGGACTGCAGGCCTCCCTGCCCTGTAGTGGCTGATATCAGCCCCCAAACTCCAAGTCCAGTCTGATTTCCAAATGAAGCCTGTACTTTAACCATCTGATTATAAGGGAACTCCCTTAAGATTATTTCTTTAAGCCTGGTGGTAATAGACTATATCCTACATGATAGAACACAAAAATGGTATTGAAATCATTAAAAATGAAACTTTTCACACGTTTGGTGGTTCCTTCCTTAATACAGACAACATGGGTCCTTGTGTTTCGGGTAGATTAAACAGAGAACGCTTATCAACTCGGGGGGCAACAGTCGCCCCTTCTTACACGTCACTGCAGGGAGGCTGGGGGTTGGGACAAGCTCCCGCAGGACGCATGCGCGCAGCCCTCGGGGCGGGGCCTGTGCGGCGGGGGCGGGGCTCCCGAGTTGGCGGGAGGCTTGAAACGCAGAAGATAAGGAGCCAGGCGGCCAGGCTACTCCTGAGGGCAGGCTCCCTCCCTCCCTCTGGGATTCATCCGCTCTGGGACTTGCGGGCTGTAGAGCTCGAGGGAGACAGCCTGGCTAGGGGGACCTTCCGCGGGAACCGGAGACCCCGGGTCTCCGCGCAGGAGCTGACGCGCCGAGTAGGTACAGGCGGAGAGAACCGGCCTCCATCGCCTGCGCTGAGGGGTCTTGGTCCCGCCCGCCGCGTCCTATTGGTTGCTCAGGGGACGCGGACAGGCGGATTTCCGCAGAGCCCGCCCTGCGCACGCGCGCTGCCGCCACTGCGTCACGCTTGCGCGTCCCCGCCGCTCGTTATGGCGGCCCCCGGGAGCTTCGGGGCCCCTGTCCTGAAAGGTGAGCAGGCGGGGATCCGAGCCGGCGCGACGGCGGCCGGGCCTCAGGACGGGCGCCCAGGTCGCGGCGCCCCCGCGGTCGCCAGCCCGGCTGCCGGGAGGAGGCGGGGGTCTGTCCTCCAGCCCAGCACCGGGACCGCCCGTGACGGTTGGGGGTCTGTCTCGGAGCCCAGGGCCCGCGCCGCCTCACCTGGGCCGGGTCAGGCGCGCGGCGCAGACACGCGAAGGGCTGGGAGGCCCGCGGGGGTTGGTTTTCAGCTTTTCCTGGGTTCTGGCGTCTTTGTATGGCCGGGTGGATATGCGGGGAGGGAGCTCTAGGGAAATTAGAAGAACCAGTAACTCCTCTCCCTGTTGTCTTGTCAGTGTGACCAGAACCTGTCAGTGAGGAATGCTTCCCTCCAGACACGCCTGGAAGGCACCAGGCCTTGAGCAGGGAGGGTTTCGTAAGCTGTGTTCCCTGCCCCGCAAAGGCTGCCTGTTGGCCGTGTTTTTGTAGGACCTGCAAACTAAAAGTGCCCTTTACATTTTTAAATGGTTGAGGGGGTGGGAGGAACCGAAGGAGGAGGACAAACGAAGTCTATATCAAATTCAGGCTTCATTTTCCATAAAGTTTTGTTGGAATGCAGTTATGCTTTTGTCTTTGACCGCTTTTGTGCTGCAGCCTTCTAACTGAGTGGTTGTTTGACCCTCAAAGCCTGAGATAATTGCTCTCTGGTCCTTTACAGAAAACAGACTCTGGCATTAGAAAGTTAGGCTTGGTTTAAGAATTTGGGAAGAGTTGAGAATGTAAATTGTGACATATGTATGAGTAAAGTTGTTTTTCCCTTGAAATTTTAGACTCTAATGGCACTTTTAACAGAAGAAATCTTAAATTTATTTTTAATGTGAATAGAACAGGAGAAAAGTCTGTTGAAATCTTTGGGTTGAGGGTATATCATATATTTCATGCTAGCATCTTGTTTGTTTTCAGATGTTGTGGCCTATGTTGAAGTGTGGTCAGCCAATGGGACAGAAAATTACTCAAAGACCTTTAGGAATCAACTTGTGGATATGGGGGCGAAGGTAAGAAATTCATTTTACCATTGCTACACCTGACAGTCATCTGAAACATAAGGAAATATACTTGCGTTTTCTTATTTTGGGAGTTTTTACTTAGAGCACGATGGACAAAGAGGACAGTGGGTAAGTGGCAGAAGAAAAAGGGAGAGAACCCTGGTATGAGAAATAGAGAACAGCTGGGCTTGGGGGTGACGCAAGAGGAGAGCTCCAGAGCTCTCCAAGAGGAGAGTCTTTCCAGGGAAAGACAGGTCCTGCCAGTGGCTGTTCGGATGCCTGATACTCTTCATCAAGGTGTGGAATACAGGAAAAGGAACAGTTTTTTTAAGGGAAAAGTTGTGAATTTGGGGATATTGGAAGTACCTGATAGACATTTGGATGTACAAATCTGGAACTTGAGATTGTCAGGTCTAGAGATCCTGTTTTAGGCATCAGGGGTGTAAGAGTCAGGGGTGGTGACTACCCAGGTGGTTAGGATGAAAAGTGATGAAGGTGGAGCCTGTTTAGTATTTGCAGGGCTGGTACAGGAGTCATAGACCCTTGGACGGAGACTGGGAAGGACGCCAGGAGAATCCAGAAAACACGACTGGAAGTGGGAGGAGGGACAGACTTCAAAGATGGAAATTCTAAAACACTGCCTAAGTTTACGAAAAGTTAGGATTGGGAAATATTCTTTGCGCTTGAAAGCTGTTAGGTCCTTGTTGAGTGTCCCCATGTCCAGTGAGCTGGGTTAAGGGAGTCGTGGAGACCTGAGGAATGGGGTGCTGACGGCAGCAGCTCGAAGCCGGGGTTCAGATGTGAGCCGACTTCGTGGCTGGGCGGGGGGGGCTTGGGGGAGGGGTGCTGGTCGGCTGGTGAAAGGAGAGATTAACTCAGGTAAGATACCACTGAAGCCAGGGCAAGGATTAGGGACGGTCAGGGCATAACATAAACTGGAGGGCAGTGTTCTCCCTTACTCAGGCAGAGTGTCTGCTCCTGAGTTTCCTTTGACTCACCCTGGTCCCTGACCTAGTGAGCAGGGGAAGGACCCAAGAGCAGACTAGGGTGACAGTCAGAAGGCAGGGCCCGGGGTTTGCTTTTGAACCTGAGAAGACACTTTTTTCTCTGCTAAATCGGAAGGTAAACCCATTAGGATTTCGGGCGGGTTTCCACTTGATGATACCAGCCACATACTTGGGCTCCGCGTGTTATTGTGACAGGAAAAAGCTGTGGAACGTAGGAGTTGGCAGAATGGCTTTTGAGAGTAGTAGTAAGGTTTTGGATCTCTTGAATTTTTTTCTCCCCACCTTTTATTTAGCAATTTTTCAAATAGAAAAGTTGAAAGAATAGTATGGTGAATATAGACCCAACAATTAACATACTTGCTTGGACTCCATTTCTCTAAACAGTATATGTATTTTTTTTCCTGAACTATTCAAAAGTAAATTGCAGATACCATAATTTGTCCCTACATATATTTAGCCTGTATCTTTTAGAACAAAGATGCCTTCTGTGTGACAGAAGACCGTTTCACATCTGAGAAAGCTATCAGTGATTTCCTTGCAGCTTTCTGCGGTGTTTGAATAAGTTTGTAATTCTGTCAGCATATAAAAGCCCCACTGCTGGGTATGCTTGGTCTTGTCTGTCTTTACCTTCAGTCATCACAGTGTGTTTCTGGTGGCGTATAAGCCTGGTGTGAGTTTCCATTTTCCTGTACATCTTCCCATACTTATTTTGAAGACTCTGTTAGGGCTCCACCTCATGTTTGCATTGGGTTTTTCTTTTTCTTCTTGATTTGTAAGCTTTCTTTATACTCTTCAGTTGACCCCTTGGTCAGCCATGTGAATTGCAATATTTTCTGTCTGGCTTGCTTTTTCACCTTAATAGCATCTTTTGATATTGGTAGTTTATTCCTTATGGTAAGCTTCTGTGTGTGTATCTTGTTTTAAAAAATCTATTTCTACATGGTGGTTGTGGGAATTTTTCTCTTATTTTCCGGAAGCTTTATCATTTTGCCTTTCACATTTAGATTTACAGTACATTTGAAATTAGTTATCGTATGTGGTATGAAATCAGTTCAGTTCAGTCGCTCAGTCATGTCCGACTCTGCGACCCCATGAACTGCAGCACGCCAGGCCTCCTTGTCCATCACCATCTCCTGGAGTTCACTCAAACTTATGTCCATCGAGTCAGTGATGCCATCCAGCCATCTCATCCTCTGTCGTCCCCTTCTCCTCCTGCCCCCTCCCAGTCCCTCCCAGCATCAGAGTCTTTTCCAATGAGTCAACTCTTCGCATGAGGTGGCCAAAGTATTGGCATTTCAGCTTTAGCGTCAGTCCTTCCAATGAACACCCAGGACTGATATTCTTTAGAATGGACTGGTTGGATCTCCTTGCAGTCCAAGGGACTCTGAGGAGTCTTCTCCAACACCATAGTTCAAAAGCATCAATTCTTTGGCTCTCAGCTTTCTTCACAGTCCGACTCTCACATCCATACATGACCACTGGAAAAACCATAGCCTTGATTTTTTTCCCAGTGGATGATCTCAACACCATTTATTGAAAAGACTGTCCTTTAGCACAATGACACCTTTGTCAGTAGGTAACCATGTTCAGTACCCATACAGTCTGTTCTCATGACAAACCCCCCGTCTTAATTACTCTTTATAATAAGTCTTACCCTTTGTTCTTCAAGTCAAGGGGTTCTGGCTTTCTTAGCCTTTTGCTTTCCCAGATACATAATTGGAACTGGTTTGTCAGTTTACAGCCCGAAGCTTTTTTGGGATCTTGATTGGTATTGGATAGAGAACAGCAGATCAGTATGGAGAGAACTGACATGTTTATACACGGGAATCTTGTAAAGCATCAACATGATGTATGCCTTTGCTGATTGGGGTTTAATTTTCTCAGTGATGTTTTATGATTTTCCTCTGGTTATTTTGTTGCTGTTATGAATGGTATCTTTTGAATTCTTTTTCCTATTGCTGTTATATAGAACTAGTTATTTTGCATATCTGCCTTATGTCCAGAAAACTTACCAAACTCTTCTGAATTCTGTGGCATTTTTGGGATTTTTAACAATGTGCACAATTGACTCTTACGTGCACAGAGCCATTTTATTTTCCTCTAATCCTAACACTTTTTCTTGACATACTGCGCTGGCTGGGGCCAGTTGGATAGAATGGAGATACTCCTCAACAGAAAGGTTTTAGCATTTCCCATCATGCAGTCTTATACCAGCTTTCAGATCCTAATTTACTGTGCATTTTCCTCATTAATAAACTTTTTAAGTTTATCAAACGCGTTTTTGGCATGTAATTGAGGTGGCTATGATTTTTATCTTTTACTTTGTTAATGAAGTGAATAATGGTTGACTTTTTGTTCTAAACCAGCTTTGCAGTCCTGGAATAAACAGGGGTGAGAATGTATTGTATATATTGGCGTATGTTGGTTGATACTATTTGTATATACTATTGTATGTATTGGTTGATACTATTTGCTAATTATTTTGTTGCTTTTTTGGCAAGTGTCTGCAAGAGTGACACTGGCTTGTACTTTATGCAGATAGTAGTAAATTTTCCTTTGTTTTCTGCCTTTTGTCTCCAGGTTTCAAAAACTTTTAACAAACAAGTAACTCATGTCGTGTTCAAAGACGGGTACCAGAGCACCTGGGAAAAGGCACAGAAGAGAGGCGTGAAGCTCGTCTCAGTGCTCTGGGTTGACAAGTGAGTCCTTTCTCCTGGTGTTTTTTTCCCCCTTAAGTTATCTAGTATTCGTAGAGTGTGGAGATATTTTGCATGAATCACAGAACTAGATTAAGTTTTGTTTCCATCTTTTCTCTGCCTCTTACTGGGGGCATCTGATGTCCTCAGTTTCCTAGGACGAAAGACGGGTGTGTTGTAACTCCCAGCCTGTCCAGAGACCCTGAGACGGAGTCTGTGTGGTGTGTTGAGGGAACAGAGAAGCAGATTGTGAGTCTACTAAGGTGGCCAGTCTCTTAACAAAACACCACCGACTGTGGCCGTAAGCAGCAGAAATGTATCTCTCAGACTTCTGGAGGCTAGAAGTCCACGATGAGGTGTCCACAGCGTTGGGTTCTTCTGAGGCCTCTCCCCTTGGCTTGTGCCGGGGTCCAGCCCCGGTGGATCCAGGGAATTCGAAGGGGAGACGGAGTTGACATCCGTAGTAAGAACTATTTAATTAGAAAAGAGAGATTAGGAAAGAATAGTGTAGTAGGAAATTTAGTGGAGAAAAGAAGCTGAATAACTTGGTTTACATGGAAAGCTAATAAAACCTCGAGACAAGAGGTTTGCACCATCTATGTAGGCCACCGGCGCCTGCTTGAATAGCGGAGGGTGCCCTGCCTTGGGCTCCCTCGCGCATGGGTCTTAGAAGCCAGGGCAAGTAAGTAGACATGGCGAGCCTCCACGCCCCAGATGAGAATTAAGCCAGAAAATAGAGTAAAGAAGATATGGGGAGACCAAGCTGCTTTGGTGAGCGAGGCCCCATAACTTTATTTTCAAAAGGATTTTTATACCTTTCCCACAAATGATGTTGTGTCCATTATCTTCTGGGCTTGGAGGCCTGTGAACATTTTAAGACCCTCTTTTGATAAAGGCTGCTCAACCAGAAAACTTATTTTCCCTTGAAGTGTTTTTTCTTTAAATTTCTAATCTATGTCAGCCTCAGAAAGTGTCAAACAAAGTTACATTTTCAGGAAGCAAAGGTGCAGCAAGTAACAACAAATAAAGATCCAATTAGCTCAAAGGTCTGATGTGGTTAGTTTCAAGGCTACATTTGTTTTTTCTTACATTTTAACTATGTTAACAAATGTTCTCCCAGGTGCACAGTGGATAAGAGATATGGGAACTTAGCAACAGGCATTGGCCCAATAATGAAATCCTACACCAGCACTAGTCTAATAACTTTTAAGTTATTAGAAAGCCTTTGAAGGCTTTATGTTTTAGGCTTTTGGTGCCTCTCACAGTTGGGGGGCTGTAAACAATCACATGCGTAGTTGTAAAAGTCTGGATAAGGCATGTTAGAAAGCTATCAGAGGGGTTTGAGCTAAAACACTCCTTTTATATGCAGGAGACTGTTAATTGGAGCTCTAAGTTAACTTTTTCCAGAGAAAGGTGGTTGGGGATAGCCCCCTGTTATGTCAGAAGAGTGGAAAGCACAGTATAATAAGACAGGCAGACTCTGGTTTTGGGGAGTAGATGCTCAGGAAAATCCAGGGGGACCCCTGAGGCCTGATCTCAGCCTTTGCTTTTTGCCAGGCAGGCCCCCTTCCTCATGACCTTTGCCACGGGCGGGATTCCCCATGCTGGCTCCCAGCAATCTTGTTTCTGTCTTCACTTGGTCTGGCTGTTTCTGTGTCCTCATCTCTTTTATAAGGACCCTAATCTTACTGGGTTACCCACCCCCAGGGACCTCATTCAACCTTCACTATCTCCTTCAAGGCCCCGTTTCCAACTGTAGTCAACATCGTTTGGTCCGGGGCGTCCGGACTTCGTGTGAATTTAGGGGACACAATTGAGCCCATGTAAGAATGCAGGAATAGTCTTAGGGGAGGCTTAGGAGGAGGTTGAGGTCAGAGGGAGTGGAGTATCAATGATATAAATCAAGTTTCCTGAAATCCAGATGTAAACAAGTCATACTGCTAATTTTCTAGAAAACTAGAGTAAATTTACACGAAAACAGTAAGGCAGAATATAAAGCATAGACTTAGGCTGTTGATATGTGAAGCTGCTCTAAAAGAGTTAAGCCTGTTAATAAAAAAACTTTAACTGTGAGTGAGGCATGACGATTGATTGCATTTCTTTGTCTTCCATTGTCTGGGCAGACTTTAAGATTCCAGCCTCACTCTCCCCTCTTTTGTTTAAAACAAGGTGTTCTTCATTTTGGATGCGTCCTGTTTGCCCGTGATTAGACTCCCGCTCAAGAGGCTCCACAAGTGAGGTTGCCTCCCTGGCAACCTGCTGTTTCCGTCTGTCTCCTAATGAGATGCGAGTTTCGCTCCTCGAGTTGCTGGGTTTTTTTTTCCCACTGTGTGATGACTGTTGTTTCCTTTGAGGCTAATTGCCCGTGGGGAGGCAGACTCAGATCATGTAGACCTTCTGCTCCCTTGGGCCCAGGTGTATCGTTCATGGTGGTTCTTGCCTGAACCAGCCTTAACCCCGAGTCTTACAGGATGACTGTTTGCCAAGTCCAGAGCTTCTGGCTGTGCCCACCTGTGTGCTATGAGAAAGAGCCTTCTTTTCTCCCACACTAATTGATTAGTGTCAGCTCCTGGGTTCTTGTATTTTTCAACGGCTTATAGTTCACACTGTCTGTCTGGTGCTTAGATCATTCAGATTTGGGTAGTGGGAGTCCCTTCAGCCAGTTCCTGTGTCTCTGTGACCTCGTGCCTGCTCCCCACCAAGCCCCGGCGTCAGCCGTTTCCCCACAGACTGTGAGCTCTTTGAGTGGGACAGCATCCTGGACTGAGATGTGGGGCTGGTGGGCTCCTGGCCGTAGCACGTCACCCCTTCTCGGCCTTCCAGGCAGAGGCAGGAGACACATTTGCCCCTTTCTTCCCTTTTCCATCCCTATTTGAGATTATTTGATGTGTTAGTTTTTAGACTAAAATTCTCTCCGTTCTTTTTATTTATTTTTACTGATTGCTTTAGGGGTTACACAATAGATCCTTAACTTCTGAGTCTGCTTAGACTTAGTATTGTACCATGCCACATAAAATGCAGATAGAGACTTGGCAACTGTGTGTCCGTAGTTTCTGCCCCCTCCCCTGTGTTAGGGTGGTCATATGGATTTCAACCACGTCCATTAGAGGCCTGCGAGACAGTGTTGTCACTGTGCTCTAAACACTTGTCTGTATTTTAAATAAATTAAGAGGAAAAGATAGTGTCTTATGTTTATCCGTATATTTATTCTTTCTCTTACTCTTCATTTCTGAGGATCTGAGTTTCTTCTGCTATTTCCTTTCAGTGTGAATAGTTATGTTTGGCGTTTCTTTCTTCTTTTTTTGTTAATTAAAATCCACATACTATAAACTCACCCTGTTAGTGTACATTTTAGTAGTTTTTAATGTATTCTATTCAGATGTTTGTAGCAGTTATCACTACCTACCAGGACCATTTTATCCCCTCAGAATAAGCCCCATAACCATTAGCAGTCGTTCCCCTTGGGCTCCTTACTCCCAGCCGCTGGCAGCCATCAATCTGCTTTTTGTCTTTGGATTTACCTAGTCTGGGCATTTCTTGTAAATGCAGCTTCTTGTGTTGGATTTCTTTCCCTTGGCATCATGTTTTGGAGTTTCATTTGTGTTGTAGCCTGTGTCAGTTTTTTATTCCTTAGAGTCACTGAATAATATCATGTTTTGTTTATCTTCATCAGTTGGTAGACAGACATTTGGTTTATTTGCACTTTTTGGCCACTGAGTAATGCTGCTGTGAACATTTATGTGCAAGTTTTCGTGTGAATATATATATTTTCGATCCTCTTGGGTATATATGCATCTATGAATGAAATTTCTGAGTTATACGGAAACCATTTGTTTAGCATTTTGTGGAAGTGCCAGTTTTTCGGATTGGGTGTACCATTTCACATTCCTACCAGGAGTGTTTGAGGCTTGTTATCCCTCTTTATGTTGATAGCCATTATGTTGTGGATGTGAAGTGGTATCTCACTGTAGTTTTGACTAGTATTTCCTTAGTGACCACATGATATTGAAAAGCTTTTCATGGTTTAATTGGCTATTTATATATCTTCGGAGAAATGTCTACTCAAACACTGTCCATTTTTTAAAACTTGAGTTATTTTTCTTGTTTGAGATAGAGTTCTTTATTCTGGATATATATTATTTGCACAGATAATAAGACCCTTATCAGGCATATTATTTGCAAACATTTTCTCCCTTTCTGTGGGTTGTCTTTTCACTTTCTCATTGGTATCCTTTGAAGCACAAGTTAAAAATTTTTAAGCCCAGTGTTTCTATTTTTTCCTTTGTTGTTTCAGTTTTAAATGTCATATATAAGAAACGATTGCCTGATTGCAGGACGTGAAAATTTACACCTGTGGTTTCTTCTCAGAGTTTTATAGTTCTGTCTTTAACGTTAGGTCTGTGGTTTACTTAACTTTTTGCACATGGTGTGAGCTATGGCGTCACCTTCACTTTTACGTGTGACTGTTCAGTTGTCCCAGTACCACTTGTTGAATAGACTGTTGTTTCCCCATTAAATTATCTCGGTGTCCTTGTTGAAAATTAATTGGCCGTAGATACTTGGATGTATTTCTGGATTCTCGGTTCTGTTTCATTGATCTGTGTGTTTATCTTAATGCCAGCACCACACTGTCTTGATTACTGTTGTTATCGTTCAGTTACTAAGTCGTGGCCGACTCTTTGTAACCCCATGGACTGCCACATGCCAGGCTTCCCTGTCCTTTATTGTATTCTGGAGTTTGCTCAAACTCATGTCCATTGAGTCAGTGATGTCATCCACCTGTGTCATCCTCTGTCACCCCCTTCTCCTCCTTCCTTCAGTCTTGGCCGGCATCAGGGTCTTTTCCAATGAGTCAGATCTTCCCATCAGGTGGCCAAAATATTATAGCTTCAATATCAATCCTTTCAATGAATATCCAGGGTTGATTTCCTTTAGGATTAACTGGTTTGATTTCCTTGCTATCCAAGGGACTCTCCAACACAACTCAAAAACTTGAATTCTTCACTGCTCAACCTTCTTTATGATCCAACTCTCACATCCTTCTGTAGCTACTGGATAAACCATAGCTTTGACTATATGGACTTTTGTCAGCAAAGTGATGTCTCTGCCTTTTAATACACTGTCTAGGTTTGTCATATAGCTTTTCTTCCAAAGAGCACGTACCTTTTAATTTCATGATTACTTAATTGCTGTAGCTTTACAGTAAGTTTTGAAGTTGGAAGTGTGTCTTCTCCAGTTTTGATTTTCTTCCAGTTCCTTTGCATTTCTGTATGAATTTCAGGATTTGCTTGTCAGTTTCTGGGAGGGAGGGAGGGGAGGAACTGATATTTAATAGAGATTGTGTTACGTCATTAATTATATAGGTGTTGCATCTTCTGATCCATGGCCATGTTTTTGTTTTCTTGTCTGTAATTTCTTTCCATTATGTCTTGTAGTTTCCAGTGTGTAAATCTTGCCCCTTCTAGGTTAAATTTATTCCCAGTTTATTTTCTTTTTGATGCTATTGTAAATGGAATTGTTTTCTTAATTTCATTTTTAGATTGTTCAGTTATTAAAATACAGAAATGTAACTGGTTTTTGTACATTGATTTTGTATCCTGCAAGTTTTTGAACTTGCTATTAGCTAAGTGTCTTTGTGATTTTCTTAGGATTTTTTTGTATATGGTGTTGTATAATCTGTCTACAGAGATAGTTTTACTTCTTCCCTTCCAATCTGGATGATTTTATTTCCTTTTCTATTCTAATTGCCCTGACTATAATCTCCAGCACAGTATTGAATAGAAGCAGTGAGAGTGGACATCTTGTCTGGCTCCCAGTCTTAGGGGAAAAGCTTTCTGTATTTCTCTATTAAGTGTGATGTTAGCTTTGGATTTTTTTTTTAATGGGTGGATTTTGTCAGGTTGAGGAAATTTCCTTCTATTCTTATTTTTTGTTTGTTTCAATTTGTGTATTATTAAAGCATTTTGTCAAAATGCTTTTTCTGCAGTTATTGAGATATCCATGTGACATATATACACATATATATATATGTCATTCATTTCATTAATGTGGTGTATTAGATTGATTTCACGTGGTGAACTAAGTTTGCGTTCCTGGGATAATCTCTGCTTGGTTATGTTGTATACTTTTTTTTTCTAACTGGATCAGTTTGCTAGTACTTTATTTTCATTTTTGCAGCAGCTGTATTCATAAGGTATATTGGTCACTACTTAGAATGACTTTCTCTGATGTTGGAGTCAGGCAGTATCGGCATCGTAGAATTAGTTGGGCTGTGTTCTTCTGTCTTCTGAAGTTTATAGGGATTGGTGTTAGTTCTTCAAGCATTTCGGGAACTCACCAGTGCAGCCATATGGGCCTGGCCTTTTTTTGTAGGAGGGTTTTTGATTAGTAATTCAGTCTCTTGTTACAGGGTTACTTAAATTTTCTATTCTTGAGTCAGTTTAAATAGTTTGTGTCCTTCTGGAGTTTGTTCATTTCGTCTAGGTTGTCTAATTTGTTGGCATGCACTTGTTTGTAGTATTGGGTAATAGTCCTTTTTATTTTGATAAGGTCAGTAGCGACTCATTCCTAGTATGAATTAATATCGCTTTTCTTTTTGTCTTGATCAGTTTAAGCTAAAGGCTTTTCAATTTCTTCGATCTTGTCAAAGAACCAACTTTTGGTTTCTTTGCTGTTTCTCCATTGTGATTCTTTTCTTTTTTAAATTTCCACTCTAATTATTTGTTTCCTTCTGCTTGTTTTGGGTTCAGTTTGCTCTTTTATTTCTCTAGTTAGAGCATTAGAAAATTCATTTGAAATCTTGACTTTTTTTTGATGTGTTTACAGTTATAAATTTCTTCTAAGCATAGCTCTAGCTTCATCTCATGAAATTTGGCACTTTTGTTTTAAGTTATTTCAAGTGTTAACCATTTTCTCTCATGATTTCTTTGACCCATTGGTTATTTAGGAGCTTCTTATTTAATTTCTACATATTTTTGAGCCTTCTAAATTAGTTCTGTTTTTGGTATCTCGTTTCATTCTGTTGTGAGTGGAGAACATAGTTTAAGATTTTTTTAAGTGGTTGAGACTTGTTTTTATGCCCTAACATTTGATCTGGCCAGGTGAATGTTGTGTGTGCACTTGAGAAGAATGTGTATTCATTCCATTGTTGTGGATACAATGTTTTATATATAGATGTTTGTTAGATCTAGCTGATTTATACTGTTTTCTCAGTGTTTTTCTGGAAAAGGTTCAATTTTCATTCCAATCCCAAAGAAAGGCAATGCCAAAGAATGTTCAGACTACCACACAATTGCACTCATCTCACACGCTGGCAAAGTAATGCTCAAAATTCTCCAAGCCAGGCTTCAACAGTATGTGAACCATGAACTTCCAGATGTTCAAGCTGGATTTAGAAAAGGCAGAGGAACCAGAGATCAAATTGCCAACATCTGTTGGATCGTTAAGAGAGCAAGAGAGTTCTAGAAAAACATCTACTTCTGCTTTATTGATTATGCAGAAACCTTTGACTGTGTGGATCACAATGAACTGGAAAATTCTTAAAGAGATGGGAATACCAGACCACCTGACCTGCCTCCTGCGAAACCTTATGCAGGTCAAGAAGCAGCAATTAGAATTGGATATGGAACAACAGACTGGTTCAAAATTGGAAAAGGAGTACATCAAGGCTAGATATTATCAGTGTGCTTATTTAACTTACAGAGTACATCATGTGAAATGCTGGGCTGGATAAAAAGTCTGGAATCAAGGTTGCTGGGAGAAATATCAATAACCTCAGATGTGCAGAAGACACCACCCTAATGGCAGAGAAGGAAGAGGAACTAAAAAGCCTCTTGATGAGAGTGAAAAAGCTGGCTTTTCCTCAACATGCAGAAGACTAAGATCATGGCATCCGGTCCCATCACTTCATGACAAATAGATGGGGAAACAATGGAAACAGTGACAAACTTTATTTTCTTTGCCTCCAAAATCACTGCAAATGGTGACTGCAGCCATGAAATTAAAAGACGCTTGCTCCTTTGAAGAAAAGCTATGACAAACCAAGACAGCATATTGAAAAGCAGAGACATTACTTTGCTGACAAAGATCTGTCTAGTCAAAGCTATGGTTTTTCCAGTAGTCATGTATGCATGTGAGACTTGAACCATAAAGAAGGCTGAGCACTGAAGATGCTTTTGAACTGTGGTGTTGGAGAAGACTTTTGAGAATCCCTTGGACCGTAAGGAGATCAAGCCAGTTAATTCTAAAGCAAATCAGTCCTGAATATTCTTTGAAAGGACTGGTACTGAAGCTCCAATACTTTGGCCACCTGATGTGAAGAACTGACTCATTGGAAAAGACCCTGATGCTGGGAAAGATTGAAGGCAGAAGAGAAGGGGATGACAGAAGATGGGATGGTTGGATGACATCACCGACTTGATGGACATGAGTTTGAGTAAGCTCCGGGAGTTTGTGAAGGACAGGGAAGCCTGGCATGTTACAGTCCATGGAGTCGCAAAGAGTCAGACATGACAGAGACTGAACTGAACTGAAATGTTTTTCTTTCTTTCTTGATCTGTTTAATTGTTCTGTCCATTCGCCAAGTGTTTCTGTTAAATTATTTATTCCTCCCTTTTTATCAGGTAACATTTCTTTTTATCAGGTAACAGCAGATTTCTGTGGTTTTCTGTATCTGAAGATGTCCCTATTTGTTTGTGAATAATGTTCTCAATGGCTATGCAATTCTAGGTTGACAGTATTTTTGTTTTATGCTTCTGTTTTCCACTGCTTAAAAGGTGTTTCCCCTGAGTGTCTGTCCTCATAAGAAGCCTGTAGTCATGCAAATAATTTCTCCACTGTGAGTACTGTATCTTTTTGTGTGGCTTCTTTCAAGGTTTTCTCATCTTTGGTTTTCAGAAGTTTAAGGGTCTGGATGTGATGCCTTTAAATTTATTCTGTGAAGATTTTGCTGAGTTTTTTTTTTTTTTAATGATATAAGGTTATATATTTCATCTAAAAGCATGATAAATTTGGGCTGTTGTTTCTTCAGATTATCTCTTGTGCCTCTTTTTCTGGTACTACTTTAATTAGCTGGATATCAGGAATCGGCTAAGCTTTCTTGTAAAGAGCCAGATAGTAAATATTTTAGGCTTTGTGGTCTATATTCAAGTGCTCCCTGCCCTGGTGTGGGAAGATCCCTGGAGAAGAACAAACAAATGACTGTAAAGAATGAAACTTTATAACAAAACCTGGTCATGGGCCAGGTGGCCTTAGGCTGTCATTTGCCAGTCCCTCCCGTGTAATACAGCTTTTGAAATTTTCCCATAAGTTTCATTGACTCTTTTCTCTTATCAGTTCCATCCTGTCATTAAGTCTATTTACTAAATGTGTTTCAGATATTTTTCATTTCTAACATTTCCACTTGGTTCTTATGTTTGCATGTTTTGTTTCTTAGCTGAGATTTCCTATCTCTGCTTTTCTCATCTTGCATTACACATGTATTTTCCATTCTGTGGCAGAAGATACTTATAGAAATTCCTTGTCTGATCATTTCAGCATCTTGAGGTTGGTGGCTGTTGGTTTGTTTTGTTCCTTAAGAATGTGTCACATTTTCTTGACTCCTCTGTAACAGGACTTTGAGTTGTATTTTGGACGTTGTAAATGTTATGTAGACTCAGGGTTCTTTACTGTTACTCCAAAGGGTATTGATTTTGTTTTAGGAAGCAGGTGATTTATTTAGCTTTAAACTTTGGACTGTCATTTTAAGACCTATGCTGGGTATTTGCTTGGATTCAGTCAATTCTTCAAGCCTTAGCTGCAGGCTAACGTGTTTGCCTCATGGACATGTAGGTCAGGGATCAGCCAGAGACTTGGACGTGTGTCCTCAGAACCTGAGGTTCCCCTTCTCTGGTTCTTTGCTTCATGTATCCTAGCATCATTTGCTGGTGGCCTTATCTGCCCCGGCTCTTTATTCTGGTTCCTTTGGGCAGAAGGATAGCAGGTGCCCATTACTGACCATTCATATGCACTTTTAGTATTCCACATTTTTCTGTAATATATCATTTTTTAAAACATACATATGATTTTTTATAGTAGATGAACCAGTGACTTGGCCTTCCCAGGTAGCACAGTGATAAAGTATCTGCCTCCCAAAGCAGGAGACATGAGATGTGGGTTTGATTCCTGGATCAGGAAGATACCCTTGGAGAAGGAAATGGCAACCCACTCCAGTATTCTTGCAGGGAAATTGCATGGACAAAGCAGCCTTGTGGGCTACAGTCCACGGGCCACAAAGAGTCGGACGTGACTGAGCACAACACACAACCAGCAACTCACGCAGCCTGTCTCCTGTTAGTGAGTGTGAAGGGTTCCGTTTTCCTTTTCTTTACAGTCAGAAACAGTACAGCACTGAAGCTTTGTGTACATACTTTCTTACAGAGGTGTGATCTGTTTGTGGTCGTTGTTCAGTCAGTAAGCTGTGCCCGACTCTTTGCAACCCCGTGGACTGCAGCACGCCAGGCTTCTCTGTCATCCACTATCTCCCAGAGTTTGCTCAGACTCATGTCTATTGAGTTTGTGATGCCATCCAACCATCTTATCCTCTGTTGCCTTCTCATCCTCCTGCCCTCAGTCTTTCCTAGCATCAGGGTCTGTTCCAGTGAGTTGGTTCTTCACATCAGGTGGCCAGAGTACTGGAGCTTCAGCATCAGTCTTCTCAATGAATATTGAGGGTTGATTTCCTTTAGGATTGACTTGTTTGATCTTCCTTCTGTCCAAGGGACTCTCAGAAGTCTTCTCTAGCACCACAGTTCTAGAGCATCAATTCTTTGGTGCTCAGCTGTTTTTGTGGTCCAACTCTCATGTCTGTATATGACTACTGGAAAAACTATAGCTTTGACTAAACAACCTTTGTCAGCAAATTGATGTCTCTGCTTCTTAATATGCTCTCTAGGTTTGTCATAGCTTTCCTTCCAAGGAGCAAGTGTCTTTTAATTTCATGACTTCAGTCACCATCCATAGTGATTTTGGAGCTCAAGAAAATAAAATCTGTCACTATTTCCGTTTTCTGTCCTCCTATCTGCCATGAAGTGATGGAACCCAATGCCATGATCTTAGTTTTCTGAATGTTGCATTTTAAGCCAGTTTTTCCACTCTCCTCTTTCACCCTCATCAAGAGGCTCTTTAGTTCCTCTTTACTTTCTGTCATTATAGTGGTGTCTATCATCTGCATATCTGAGGTTATTGATATTTCTCCCGGCAATCTTGATTCCAGCTTGTGCTTCATCCAGCCCAGCGTTTCTCATGATGTACTCTGCATATAAGCTAAATAAACAGGGTGATGGTATATAGCCTTGATGTACTCCTTTCCCGATTTGAAACCAGTCCATTGTTCCATGTCTAGTTCTAACTGTTGCTTCTTGATCTGCATACAGGTTTCTCAGGAGATGTGTAAGATGGCCTGGTATTCCCATTTCTTTAAGGATTTTCCACAGTTTGTTGTGATCCACACAATCAAAGGCTTTAGTGTGGTCACTGAAGCAGAAGTAGATATTTTTCTGGAATTCTTTTACTTTCTCTATGATCCAGCAAATGTTGGCAATTTGATCCCTGGTTACTCTGCTTTTTCTAAATCCAGCTTGTATATCTGGAAGTGTTTGGTTCACGTACTGCTGAAGCCTAGCTTGAAGGATTTTGAGCATTATTTTGCTAGTATGTGAAATGAGTGGAATTGTGTGGTAGTTTGAGCATTCTTTGGCATTGCCTTTCTTCGGGATTAGAATGAAAACTGACCTTTTCCAGTCCTGTGGCCACTGCTGAGTTTTCCAAATTTGCTGGCATATTGAGTGCAGTACTTTCACAGCATCATCCTTCAGGATTTGAAATAGCTCAGCTGGAATTCCATCACCTCTATTAGCTGTGTTCATAGTAATACTTCCTAAGGCCCACTGGACTTCACACTCCAGAATGTCTGGCTCTAGGTGAGTGACCACACCATCCTGGTTATCTGGGTCATTAAGACCTTTTTGGTATAGTTTTTCTGTGTATTCTTACCGCCTCTTCTTAATCTCTTTTGCTTCTATTAGGTCCTTGCTGTTGCTGTCCTGTAGTACCTATCCTTGCATGAGATGTTCCCTTGGCGTATCTGATTTTCTTGAAGACATCTTTAGCATTTCCCATTCTGTTGTTTTCCTCTATCTTTGCATTGTTCACTTAAGAAGGCTTTCTTACCTCTCCTTGCTGTTCTCTGAAACTCTTGCATTTATTTGGGTATATATGGTTTATCTTCCCTTTTCTCCTTTCCCTTTCCCTTCTCTTCTTTTTCTCAGCTATCTGTAAGGCCTCCTCAGACAACCATTTGCCGTCTTGCATTTCTTTTTCTTGGGGATGGTTTGGGATGGTTGGGTACACCTTGTGTACACTGTTACAAACCTCCATCCATAGTTCTTCAGGTTCTTTGTCTCCCACATCTAATTCCTTGAATCTTTTTGTCATCTCCACTGTATAATCATAATGAATTTGATTTAGGTCATACCTGAGTGGCAAAGAGTCAGACACAGCTTAGCAACTAACACACTACCTGAGTGGTCTAGTGGTTTTCCCTACTTTCTTCAACTTAAGCCTGAATTTTGCAATAAGGAACTCATGATCTGAGCCACAGTCAGCTCCAGGTCTTGTTTTTGCTGACTGTGTAGAGCTTCTCCCTCTTCAACTGCAAAGAATATAGTCAGTCAGGTTTTGGTACATGACCTGCTGGTGATGACCATCTGTAGAGTTGCCTCTTGTGTTGTTGGAATTTCCATAGGTTTAAATTCCGAAAATGGACTTTTGGATTTAGAGGGTTTATTACATATTTAAACTTTTGATAGATGCTATCAAGTTGCATTCCCTGAAATTTTTCCTACTTTGTAGGTGAAATGATACAGTTGATTTCATTTGCATTTCCTTGATTTTTAGTGAGGCTGATCTTCTTTGACAAAACTTGGAGGTAACAGCCAAACAACCTTCATTTTATGTGTCATGTGTTTGTTTCATTAACTGCGTCTCCAGGCCATTGCTCGTGTTTTCCACTGAGAATGTGAGCTTTCATGAAATATATAAGGTCACTAGATGTCACTAGAACCCCGTTTTGTTGGGTTATTTTGGGTGTGTTCTTTCTAAGAGCAGACAGCTGTGTAACTGCAGTTGATAGAATTCTGACATTTCCTGTGGACACAAACATTTCCGTGTTTAAGGAAGAAGAAATACAGATGAAAGAAGGAAGGTCATGCTTGACGATCACCTCCGTTCAGTTGGAGAAGGCTGACTCCCCAGGTGGTGCTGGTGGTGAAGAGCCCTCCTGGCAGTGCGGGAGACATGAGAGAGGGGATCCACCCCGGGTCAGAAAGACCCCCTGGAGAAGGGATTGG
>SJYQ01000942.1:90753-215279 GCA_006410935.1 Redunca redunca
GGTCCGGCTGGCCTCGCTGGGTCCAGAGCAGGACTTGTTGGGGGATCTGGGCTGATCCTAGGCCGCAGCAGCCAGCACTTCTCTTCTCAATCACTAGGTGGGGAGTTGGTGTCATTGTTGTTCTTTGCTGAAGAAAAGCAGAAATCCAGCTGGTGAGTGTTTTCTGTTTACACAGTAGACTGTGATTGAGTGCCTGATGAGCGTGGTTTTGATGTAGAGGCACCTGTGTGTTCCGTAGCGTGTGCGCCTATGGGGTGCTTGCGTCGCTGACGGATCCAGGCTCACCCCCAGCGCCTTGAGGCAGTGTGTCCACAGCGCTCTCCGTCCTGCCTCGGGGCAAACCTGGGGTCAGGCGCGCCTCTGCCCGCTGGGGCGAGCCTCCCGGGCTGCTGAGGGGAGCAGACTTCTGGTTTTGTGAACTCCGCCGATGGGTTTCCTGTGAGCCTCAGTTTCCTCGGTTGTTGAGTAGGAGGAAAGGCGCTGCTCCCCACCGGCTGGAGGAGGCTCTCAGGGCCTGGCTGAGCCACACGCCACTGCTGGTCATGACCTTGCCACCTGTTCATGTCAATAGGATGATTACAGGCCTCATCATGTCTTCTCTTTGGGTGCTTCCCCGCCACCTGTTTTTGTCTGTTTTGTTGCCTGTAACATTGGGAAATGGGTGACATTCCTCCTGAGCAGGCGGAGCTGGTAAGCTGTGCTGGAGGTAAAATGCTAACTTTCTAGGTCCTTTGCATTCTGCGTCTGCACCTGACGTGGGGAGGACCTAAAGCTGGTTAGCTTTGTGTGTTGTGTGCTTGTGAAGGTGAAGAGCAGAAACAGCCAGGCAGAAGGCGTTCTTACGGAAACAGTTTTGGCCTCAAGTCACACTTGGAGATTTGTAACTGGTGAGGGCTCTCCCTGGTGGCTCAGTGGTAAAGAATCTGCCTGCCAGTGTGGGAGATGCAGGTTCGATCTCTGAGTTGGGAAGATCCCCTGGAGAAGGGAATTGCCACCCACTCCAGTATTCTTGCCTGGAGAACCCCATGGACAGAGGAGTCCATGAGGTCACAGAAGAGCTGGACACAGCTTAGTGACTAAATGACAACAAATTGTCAGTTTGGTGTGTCACCTCCCAAAATTTTTTCAAGTGCGAAATGCTTAACTGTTTAATACCATACACAAACACACACTCATAAAATTGCCTTTTTATCCTTATTTTAGAGACCTTTCTGTATCGCCACGGATACATTTGCCTCATTCTTTATTTTTATTCCACTGTCTTCTATTTTCAGCTGTTATTTGCATATTAATGTTGAATGGAGTAATAGTCTTATTAACTACAGTCAGAGATGTGATTGGGGCTTTATTTTAAAAAGACTCAGTAGATTGTTGACAATTATGTAAACACAAGAGTGATAGAAGGTGTTTGATCTGGGATATGGAAAGATGAATACAATGTTTTAAGATTAAAATTTCAGTATTATATGAAACTAGGAGAGGAGAAACCATAGGGAAGGAAATTGTTTAGAAAATCGTTGTAGTTGTTTAGATTTGAGCAGATGAATGCTCAGAAGTAGGTAGTGGTGCGGGGACCCCTCGGCAGGCGGGAGGTGAGGGGGTGACGCAGGAGGAGCGCCAGATGGGACTCTGGACACGCTGCGGGAGCAGGCTGCTGGGGCCGGGGTGGCCGCTCGGCCCCGAGTGGGCCCTCGGCCTGGGGTGGCCGGGACTGGGGGTGGCCGCTCCACCAGGGTGGCCAGGGCCCAGACCTGGGGCACTGGGTGGCAGCGACGCCTTGACAGACCTGCAGGAGGGGTGCGGTTTTGGAGGAAGGACAGGCTTCCTGGGCTGTTTCCGTAGGACCTTCCAGCTCTCGTTATTCGTTTTATGGCCTCTCTGCTCTTAAATTACCCATCCAATGGCATGTGCTTCTGCTTTAGGAGTGCCAGGCACTGATCTTTTTGAAGTGTTGTTGCAAGTCTAAACTTGTTACATAAAAATCGTGCTTCCTGTAGCTGCTTTCTCGCTTAGATTCTTAAACACCATGTTAGAGAAGGTTTTGGCAAGTTGAATTTGTATTGCCTTTTGTGTTCAGTAATAAATGCACTTATTTTAAAGGGCTCTGTCAGAGTGGCCCGTGCAGGGGTTCTCCCGCTGCTGACTGACCCGTGTGCAGGCTTAATGCTGTGTGACTCTCACAGGAACATGCTCATCACCCCCATCTTGGTTCCGCAGGTGCAGGGCAGCTGGAGTGCACATCGATGAGTCGCTGTACCCTGCCGCCAACGCTAACCAACACCTACCAAGCCTACTTAAAAAAAAAGTAAGTGCGTGACTTTAGTGTGGACCATGCCAGTTACAGGCTTATTCATTCTTTATTCCTAGAAAAGAAAACCTTTCTGGAACATATTCGCATTGTCTTTAAGAATGGCTGTTGGTGATAATGTTCTTCTCACACAGCATTGTTTAATGGGTTATAGATGATTTCATCCCAGGAGTGCTTTGATGGAGTCTGTAAGAAATAGAAGAGACTGCTTGGCCATAGGAGAGCTGACAGTTGCCCAGAGACCAGCACCCACACAGGTGCTCTGGTAATGACTGCAGGACTCAGTTGTGTCTGTAGTGAAATACACTTGATCTGTTGCACTTTATTATTTAAAAGTTTTAATTGATTTCTGCATCTGAGTGAACTGTTGACTGTGAAATGTCAGTTTGTTGTCACGGGAGAATCCCTGTCGGAGAGATTAGCAGACTCCAAACTGAGTCAGGCAGAGGAGAGCTATGCATTTCCTGTAGACTGGGGGAGACATTCCCATGGATGTCCCCACGGTTTCTGAAAATGGTAAATCCTGTATCTCTTTCACATTTCTTCTCAGACAACCTGGAACACGCTCACGCAGGGCTGAAAACTTCAGTGTCTGTCCCGATCGCGTCGGACAGTAGTGACTCTGTGGTAGACCCGCAGTAGCTGTGTCTACTGTTCTAAAAACAAGTGTTTATATTAAACATTGACAATATAAGCACATTTTCATTACATGCATTGAGTAAACTCAGATCAGGCAGATTACTCCTAATTTCCCTTTCCTCAAAAATTGGTTTTCAGTTTGATTTGGGTTCTTGCAGGTTGTATGAACTTTGGTACTTTAAGAATGGCTGTTGGTGATAATGTTCTTCTCACACAGCATTGTTTAATGGGTTATAGATGATTTCACACACACACGTGTGTGTGCGCATAGGCTTTATGTGAGCCAGTCTCTACTATGTTACATGTACTGCTTGGTGGGTTACTGTTTCTTCCTCACCTAGACCGTGTGTTCTCATGTCAGTGTGTGTATGTGGCCCCACTGTCTTCTGCTTTGTGTTAAATAGCATGAACATCTCTTGGGTTCAGGCACCCTTAGATCACTGATGGTTTTTACTAATTACATGGTTCGTGTAACCTGTTTGAGTTTATTTCTCCAAGTGGAATATCTAGAAGTGGAGTTACACAGTTCCGCCAATAGTGTACAAGGGTGCTTATTTGGTGGCACTGACCTGTGCTGAATATTACTCATCTGTTAAATCTTTCCTAATCTGAAGCATTAATAATGTCTGCTCACACCCTTCGCCACTTAAGGATTTATTCGTCGCTAAAGGCATTCCCTTTGCTCCCCCTCCCAAGTGCAGATGCAGCTTAAGCCTGACTCCAGGTCAGCCATCCGGCCTCTGGGGAGGCTCTGCTGCGCTCCTCCCTGCCGCTGGTGGGAGCCTCCCGCCTGCTGTGCTTCACACTCACCGGTGCGCTTGTGAGAGCCGTCGCACCGTCTGTTTCTGTCTGAACACGCTTCCCTCATCCGCCCGCAGCTGGTTCTCTGAGTCCCATGGAGGCGCCTCAGGGAGCGGCCCTCTGACTCCTGTTTACAGAGGCGGGTCCTGACTCTCGCCTGCCTTTTTCCTTCTTGCAGCACTCACCCCTTCTCACGTACTGTAAAGCTAGGGGCAGTTGGTCTCACGGAAACACGGGGCCCCGTGGGTGGCAGTGCTTCCGGACCTGCGGCGCCTGGGGTCTCTATGTGCTGCTGGTCGCCTGCCCACGTTGTCGCTGCGCTGCTGGAAATCTCGAGGCTGGCCACCTCCAGGTGCGCACGCCCCCCTGCCAAGGGCCCAGAGTCGCCAAGCTGACTGCTGCTCAGGACCTGGATTCTGTGCTGCTACTATGGCAGAAACAGCACAGGCCAGCCTCAGGCCCTCTGGAATTAATCCTTCTGACACGCATGCTGTTTGATTCATTTGTTACGTATATTTTCTGTCATTCCTTCAGAGAATAAGCTCCTTGATGGCAAGAATCTTTCTGTTTTAAGACTGGTGTTTGACATAGTAACCTTTTTGTTAAATGATGAATGAGTGAGTTATTAAGGAATTGAGCAGGGTGCCCATTGAGAGCAGTGTGGCACTGGCCTTGAATGCTGAGAAGTTCCTCCTGTAGACTGGGACAAGAGGGACCAGACTGGGATCCACGTGAGCACACTGGGCTGAGAAGGGACTCCTTGGGTATGAGCCCCGGGCTTCCTCGTTTGTCGCACTTCGGGTGTGTAGTTACTGGCCGAATGGAGTTACTGTGACTTAACGACAGTAAGACAAGATTAAATAATGGTTCTCTTCTTTGGTAGTTATAAAATAATTCCTTTTGTGTCATTTTACCATGTCATGATTTTTTTGGCGGGGGCAGGAGTGGATAACATAAAAGTAGCAAAAGTTAGGCAAAAGAGACTAATTTTAAGAATCCTCATGGAAATGATGCAAAGACCCTGAAAATGCCTCAGAAAATGTAGCTATTTAGCATATAGCTCTTTGCCTAGGTGCTCAGTTGCTCACTCATGTCCGACTCTTTGCGACCCCAGGGACTGTAGCCAGCGATGCTTTTTTGTCCATGGGATTTCCCAGGCAAGAATACTGGAGTGGATTGCCATTTCCTCCTCCAGGGGATCTTTCCAACTCAGGGATGGAGCCCACGTCTCCTGCTTTGACAGGCAGATTCTGTACTACCGAGCCACCTGAAAAGGCCCATATAGTGCTTTATTCTGGAGAAAGAAATGGCAGCCCACTCCAGTGTTCTTGCCTAGAGAATCCCAGGGACGGAGGAGCCTAGTGGGCTGCCGTCTTTGGGGTTGCAGAGTCGAACACGACTGAAGCGACTTAGCAGCAGCAGCGCTTTATTCAGTCTTAATTCTGTCCATGTTCTCACAGTTGTAGGAAGAATAAATACTATAAATTCACATATAGTGCAAGAAACACCTCTCTAAGAAGGTTTTATTATTGATATTACAAAAGATAACAGCAATGTGTGTGAAAGGTTTCTTTTCCTGTCTTGCACAATTGCAGTGCGGTGTTAATTTTTATATTCTTCTTGTGCAGCGCAAGTGTATGCAGCCCAAAGATTTTATTCCCAGAACACCAGAAAACGATAAAAGACTGCAAAGGAAATTTGAGAAAATGGCTAAAGAGCTGCAACAGCAGAAAACCACTCTGGGTAAGCTGAGAGGCCAGCATGCCCTCTGTGCTCGTGTCTGTGCTGTGGCCTCGCTTGCTGGCTGGCTCCTGCATCCTGGGGATGTGGCTGAGGGGCACAGTGTTAGCCTCCCAGGTCAGAGACACAAGTCACTGCAGGAAACTTGACCACAGCCATCATTGGGCCATGCTGTTGAACTAACCATTCACCAGATTAGTGGAACTATTCCTGCCCAACCCCCCCCCACGATGATTATTAAAGATACGGTCTTTGATTAACCCTATTGGAATGAATCCATTTTTATTTCTCTTTATATGTGTGTGTATGTGTGTCTGTCTGTCTGTATTTTCACCCAGGACTTGGTATTTTTATTTTGTTATCCAGAGTAGTCAGATGTTAGATGATATGTTCTTGTAATGATTTAGAAAAATACTTTCAAAGATCATCAGACTTTGAAGTACTTCGTGTGTTCTTAGTATTTCTCTTTTTTACCTTTTTCACTGGTCGCTCAATTCATTGTTTCAGACCAATCTTGACATATCACTGATAGAGATAAGCAGTTTTGTTAAACTATAATGCTTAGCATAGAAATAGAAAGCGTTCATTCCTGTAGGTGTTGAGCCTGCGCATGATGCCCAATAACTTTCTGGAAAACTGGCTGAATCCCTTGTCCTCAGCTCAGTCCTTCCTTTGCCCTATGGATCAAGTCTCTCTCCCTGGTGCCTGCGGCCGCCTCCTGTGCTCCAGGCCGCCCCCTGGCGTGGCTGACGTCGAGCCCGCCCCTGCAGGGCTCGGGGGTCTCTGGAGCTCCCTTCTTGCCGCCAAGTTCACCTGTGGGTCTCTGTCTGCCAGCAGGGAAGGGGAAACCTGCGGAAGGGGGACAAGGGTGTCCTGAAAAGAATAACATTGCTGAAGAAGGAAGGCATGTTTAACTTAAAACTGGGTATTTGTTCATTTTCAGATACCAATGTGCCTGTTCTCTTATTTGAATCTAATGGCTCACTGGTGTACGGTCCGACACATAAAGTCTACGGGGGCCACCACAGTGCTATGAAGAAGAGGCTGCAGGAGATGAAGGAGAAACGGGAAAACCTTTCCCCCACCTGTAAGTGCTGGCACTCGACACAGGGAGAATTGTGAAATAGGTGAATCAGTTGTGGAAAGGGCTTTTTCTTTTACATAGTTATTTTAGCTGATGTTTCTTGATTCTAACTGTTTCAGAGTAGACTTTGTTGATACTTTCTTTCAGAAAATCTGCTTTATTCTGATTTTTTAAGAATATATTGGGTTTTTAGTATTCTCCAGGTTTAAAACCCTATTTGTTGTATACCTTTGCTATTTAATATATTTGGGATTTTTCTTTCTTAAAAAATTAATCGTTCCCCTCTTCTGAAGTTTGCTTTAGATTAAGTGTCTAATACTTCAGTTTACCTTTTATTTCTTTTATCTTAAATTTTTAAGTAATACACCAGCACGTTTTCATAAAATGTTGACCAGTGTAGTGTCTGTAATAAAGCTCCATCTTGATTCCCACCTTATTCTCCTCTGCCCCTGGGTAATCTGAGTTTTGTGTGATGTGTTTCTCCAGGCCTTTTTCAGTGGGTCATCCATGTAGTCATGAAAAAGATTAGGCTTCTGTATCTTTCTTTGCAGTGGTGTAATTTTTCTTTACCTAAATTATATTGTGGCATACCTCTTACTTTAAACCATTTTTCATTTAGAAGTATCTTGGTGTAGAATATATCTTTTTTTTTGTAAGATGTTGCATTGTCTGTTTTTATAGTTTTTCCTTTTAGAGATAACGCTGCAGTTTTATTTATTTATTTATTTATTTTAGCTGCATGGTATGTGGTCATTTTCCTTTTTGGCCATCCAGCTTGCTCCCTCCAGTTTGCTCTCATAACCCACATGCTAGTGGACATGCTTCTACATGAGTATGTTTCTGTGTATTTCATGTATTTGCAATAATATTAAATCACAAAAGCAGACTTTAAAGGTTTTGGTAGATATTGTCAGATTGCCCTTCAGAAAGTTTGTGCCATTTCACCCTTTGCCAGTCATTTATGAAAATTGCAGTGTCTCATCCTTGGGAAACTGGATGGCTTTAGTCTTCATGTCTCTCTCAATCTGACATGGAAACATTGCACTTCTCTGTTTAATTCGCTTCTGAGGTCGCCAGTGAGTTTGCTAGTGAGGTTGGAAGTCTTCATATCACTGACTGCATTTAAATGTTATGCTCTGTATATTATCTCTGAATCTTTGTACAACTGCCTATTACGTATTATTTTCTTTCTGATTTGTAAGAGCTAATTACGTGTTACAAGGATTCTCTCCCAGCTTCTTGTGTGACCACTTATACTTATGTAGCAGGCACTCAGCAAATAGACTGTTGAATAACATGCCCAGACTCTGCTGTTTATCATTTAACATACGGTGACTTGTAAGAAAAAACAAACCTTATATTTAAGGTAGACAAACCTGTTTGTCTTTTCCTTCTGGCCTTCAGGATTCCTGTGATGTGTAGAACTCCTCCTGCAAAGGTTTTAAAGTTGTTGTAGCCGTTACATTTTCTTCTATTATTCTTACAGTTTAAGGTTAGTTATTTCATCTGTCCTGAATCTGTGTTTGTATATCATATGCAGTGGGCAGTTAAGGTTATAAGGTTAGTTGTGACCGCCAATAACAGATAAACATGTTGAGTTCCTTTGTCCTGACAAAGGAGGAGGTAGGTCTGTGCTCTGTGGTGTTCTGAAGAACCTGGGCCCCACTTTCTGCCCTGCCTTCCTCGGGGCCAGTTCCCTGTGAGCAGCCCCACCAGCTTCTGTCTGCTGCCACTGCCGGGTTCCGCTGGCCAGACACAGTCCTGTGGCCATTCCTGGTCACAAGTTAAGTGCAACCATTTATGGCTCAAGAGCTGCACAGGCAAAAAGGCACTCTAGATTAGCAGGAAATATAATACAGTTCTGTGTGTTTGTTTTCATACGTCTAATTTAATCTTACAGTTAAGTTTAGAATGGCCAGTGGTATTCAGGATGACATAGCTAAGGGAACGCAGTAGTTTTAGCCTAGGAAGTAGGCAACAAAACCAAATCGTCTGCAGGGCCTGGCAAGCAAGACTGACGTGTAATCTTAACTGGGATGTGTATTTACACTAATTAAATTTGATTCTGTTGTAAGAGGAAGATGGGAATGGTTGTTGAGGTAGGATACTACCAATGTCCTGGGGGAATATCCAAATTGGTTCAGCAAATAATTGTGTATTTGCCATTATGTGTATGTGGAGTAATTTGCCTTAAACTTTACTCCATTACTTTGCAGTGTTAATTGTGCTACATAACTGCCTTCAGCACAGTTTAAAACAACTGAAAATTTTTGTCTCTGTGCTTACCTTCCTTATCTTGGTTTATTCTTATAATTGTTTTCTCAGAAAAGCATCCTTTATAGTCTCCTCAAAAAAAGTCTTTGTCTGTGTGACCAAGGTATCGATTTTGTTTCTGATCTGCAGGGCCTTTGAAAATAACACCCATGGTCTTGCTTGTTAAATCACTGGCCACCTGAAAGTCCCCTATGAAACCTCCAGGCTTTGTCAGCCTCTGCATGCTGCACATTTGGGGCTGGGTCTTTCTTTGCTGCTGGAGAGTCCTGTGCCTGACAGAACGTTCAGCAATATCCCTGGCTTCTGCCTGCTAGATGCCCGCAACACACTCATGGTCCACCCTACCCCACCCGTGACGTCCAGTGGTGTCTGCTGGGTGCCCATGTGACCCCTGGTTGAGAACCACTGCTTTGCTCAGAGGCAGCCGTCTGTGATAATTGTGAAAAAAGGCCTTGACCATGGAGCAGTGAGACTGACTGAAACGCTCTGCCTCTGTTGAGCTTCTGCTTAGGTTCAAGGTGGCCGACTCCCCAGATCCCTTCCACATTTTATTATCCTAGGGGTTCATGCCTTTTTTATGGAATGACTTGTATAAACTATATTTGAATGACTCTTATCAGCAGTAGATTTGAGTAAGACTTCGTTTTTGTGCTCATTGTGCTGCTGAAGTCTAGTATAGGAAGTACAAGGAGTAAGTTGTGTGTGTGTGTCGTACGAGAGCGGAACGAGTGGGCCTGCTGTCGCCTCATCTGCTCCCAGAGCTCAGAGCCGTGTTAATGAGGAGTTGTGATTGTGTTTTCAGCCTCCCAGATGATTGAACAGTCTGATGTTAACACTGTGAACCTTCTGCATGAAGCATCTTTGAATCTCTCACATGATACTTTGTGTTCAGGTAAAATTATTTTCTTTTCTGTGATATATTTAAGGTTGATAATATGATTTTCCTATTTGAAGGTTTTTCTAATGAGAAAAACAATTAAAAACTAAAATTTGTAAATTTCACCCTGAAATTAGGTATTGTAATTTACAAAAATAGATGCTATACTGAAATTAAGGCATGAGAAATTATATGACTTAAGCATACTTTTGGTTCCCCTGCTTTTTCTCCTAGATATTTGCTTTCTTGGCACAGAATCGATTGCTCATTAAAAAAAAAAAAATTGTACATGAACCAATCTGCATACAATTTAAACTAGACAGTGAGCTTAAAGTACTGTATTTAAACCATACAGTGACTTAAATAAACTATGCAGTGAGCTTAAAGTAGTGTGTTTAAACTATGCAGTGAGCTTACGGTACTGAGAACCACCAGAGCCAGGAGAGACCTGGCTCACGCAGCGTGTAATGAATGAATGAATAAGTCAGGAAGTAGGTATAGATCACAAAAACTACAGGAGAGAAAAAAAGAGGATTTCTAATTAGAAGCAGTGTTGGAAAGAATTGGTAAAATTAAAGTTTTGTACTATGGACGTGATTTTGTAAATGTGGAATCCTTATTTCACTCTAAATGATCATTTTTCCTGGGTGTTGTCTTTCTGGTCATGTTCCATTTCTTAAAACCATGTCACCAGCCCCAGTTAGGGCCATGTAAATAGTAGTGTTCCATGGCAGGAATATAGTCAAAAGTTGTAAACCATTACGGACTGTTTTCTGAAAGCCGCCACGGTGGCAATCACAAAGCACAGCCGAGATCCTGGGGTTAAACGGAGGTTTCGTTTTGTGCGTGGTTTAGTCTTTAATCTCTTTGTGTTGAAATTATTTGCCCACGTGTCTTGAATTATCCCCATCTTTTTTACTTCATGCCTGATGCACGTTATTTCATGTCAGTTGGAAACGAGTGACGGCTATAGCGGAATTTCCTTGTTTCCTTGTGGGGTGCGTGCGGTTGTGTCTCATCCTATTCTCCTGTTAGCCCCACGGCGTGGACACTGACGTCCCCATTCTGCCAGTGAGAACACCAAGCCGTGGCGAAGGCAGACAGCTCGTGCGAGGGCCTGCCGTTGGGCTGACCCAGGCTTCGACCAAGGCCGTCTGGCTTCAGGTTCTGCACTCCTAGGCGTGTCACGCTGCTTGTCAGCCTTTTGAAAAGTGAGCTGAGCTTATTCAGCTGCTATTAATATAATTAAATGTGTGCTGCATTTCCAGCTGTGGACTTGGGGATACAGCACCGTCCACCTGCTGGGATTCCCCCTGTTCCCTGGGGGCTGCCTCCATTCTTTCCCTCTAAGTAGAGCATTAATGCTGTGGCTAGGTTAAGACCCCACTGTCGCCTCAGGTGTGGAGTCCATTGCACTGGAGCTTGGACATGGTGGCCTCCCGTCTAGAGTCCTGGCTTCCTTGAGGGTCCATGACTGGCTGTGGGTGCTCTTCCTGGAGCCAGGCACCCGGCGGGTGGACGTCTGGAGCCCATTCCCGCCTCCCAACCCCCTCCTATCTGAGGCGCGGGGAGCCCGGCGTTCCCGCTTGGGAATGCCAGCCGGAAGGCATCCTGACAGGGTGGGAGGAGGACCCTGCTGCACCAGGAGCTGCGCTCAGGGAGCATCATTGTAGTGTTGTACTGACAAGTACTTCTATACTGATTTAAACCCTTAAAAAGTGAATTCTTCATTAATGTTTTCCAGACGACTCTTTTGCTGATGGTCTCCCCGTGTCTGCTGACGATCTCTGTGGAGGCTCCGCAGGTGGGACTCAGGAGAGGAATCTGGGCGAGTTCATCACTGAAAGGGAAAGTGACGTGTGTGCTATGTCGCTGGTGCTGCAGACAGGCAGCGTTGGCCCCTCAGCAGCTCCCCGTCCCCTGGGTCTCTTGACTCCTCGCAGATCCACCAGCAGTCCTCTCAAGGCAGAGACCCCCCAGCAGAGTGGGGCTGCGGGTGGGGTTGTCACCCCCGTCTCAAAACCATCGCGGCCGGAGGCCCAGGGGCCGTCTGACGGGAAGAGACGTTTGTCTCCTGTGTCCTCCGCTACAAAAAGCCGCCTGGGGGGCTGTGCACAAAACATGGGCTCCTCAACCAAGAGAAAAAAGACACCGGAGAACTCTTGTACAGCCTCGGAGAAGAGACGGAAGAGGAGGCGGTCCCTCGGGCAGTGCCCTCCACCCCGACTGCGGCTGTGGAAGGCGGAGAGTGGCCTGCGGTCTGTGCGGAGGCCCGCTGTCAAGAGTCTGGCCCTCGAGGAGGTCTCGTACGATGATTACTTTTCTCCTGATAATCTCAAGGAGAGGGTCTCGGAGGGGCTTCTCAGGGAGCAGCTGCCCTCCAGACCCCCTCCTCTCCACTGCCAGAGGAGCCTTTCCAAGACCGAGAGGACCAGCCTCCTGGACAGGGCTGACCTCTCCCTCATCGGCAGAAGCCCCAGGCCTGCTGTTGGCACCTGCTCCACAGCGAAGCCCGGCCCCCGCCTGGAGAGGCCTGCGCTATCCGGGGCAGACACGGGGCTGGGCAGCGGGACCTCGGGGGGCACGTCTGCTGCTGATGGGACCCCTGGGCCCTGTCCCTGGGCCGAGGCCCATGGTGGGGGCAATGCTCTGCACACCCCCAGCGGACTCATCCCCGAGACGGGACCACAGGGAGACCCCAGCCCTCTGACAGGAAGCAGGGAGGAGACGGAAAAATGGACTGACACCCAGAGTGCGCAGAAAGACGGCGCTCCTCCTGAAACAGCGGAGTCCACTGCAGTGCACAGCGAGGGTGAACTGAGCGCTACGGGTGACTGTGCTGAGGGAAGATCCACAGGGGCGAGGGAGGCGCCAGCCCAAGGAAGTGGCGAAAGTACGTGAGCCCCTTTCACAGGTCTCTCCACTCAGAGTGTGCAGCAGGGCGTCCAGCTGCCACACGTAACACAGCTTTTTCATAAGCAAAATATTTCCTTCTCCCCTTTTTTAAAAAACTTTGAAGAATGTACGTTTGATATTTACAATGGTAAATTCTTTATTCTTGAGGAATAGACAGCTTACTGCCCTATGGAGTTTCTAGGTTCCTTGCTTAAGCCTGTTACTATGAATACATTTCTCTAAGTCCTATAGGTGCTATCTTTTGTGAAGAATGGCCTCGAGAGGGTGTTTGTCCTGGTTTCACTGTAGCCTCTCACTGCAGCATCACTGAGCAAAGACGCACACTAGTGGAAACCTTTTAAAATGATCTGTTTAAACCAGGGAGGCTGTTTACTTTAAAAGGGAAATTTAGGCAGTGTGAATCATGCATTTGTTTATAACAGTGAGGCTGTTTATTTTAGAAGGGAAATTATGGCAGTATAAATCATGCATTTTGTCAAGAAAAGACATAAAAACATAAATGTGAAAGTAAGTTATCAATATTTATTTTTGAAAAAACTACCTGGTGTTAGCTGTGGGGAAGTATTTAATACTTTAAGCAAGTAGTTCATTGTAAGAGACCTTTTTAGATTTCCTTTTATTTGCTTTAAGCATATAATTTAAATAGATTTATTCCTATCTGTAATTAAAACCATGGTAGCAGACTATGTCATTATAGCAAAAGTAACAACAATAGAACGGGAGAAATATCAATAACCTCAGATATGCAGATGACACCACCCTTATGGCAGAAAGTGAAGAGGAACTAAAAAGCCTCTTGATGAAAGAGGAGTGGGAGAAGTTGGCTTAAAGCTTAACATTCAGAAAACTAAGATTATGGCATCTGGTCCCATCACTTCATGGAAAATAGATGGGGAAACAGTGTCAGGCTTTATTTTTGGGGGCTCCAAAATCGCTGCAGATGGTGACTGCAGCCATGAAATTAAAAGATGCTTACTCCTTGGAAGAAAAGTTATGACCAACCTAAATAGCATATTAAAAAGCAGAGACATTACTTTGCCAACAAAGGTCCGTCTAGTCAAGGCTATGGTTTTTCCAGTAGTCGTATGGATGTGAGAGTTGGACTGTGAAGAAAGCTGAGTGCCAAAGAACTGATGCTTTTGAACTGTGGTGCTGGAGAAGACTCTTGTGAGTCCCTTGGGCTATAAGGAGATCCAACCAGTCCATCCTAAAGGAGATCAATCCTGGGTGTTCATTGGAAGGACTGATGCTAAAGTTGAAACTCCAGTACTTTGGCCACCTCGTGCAAAGAGTTGACTCATTGGAAAAGACTCTGCTGGGAGGGATTGGGGGCAGGAGGAGAAGGGGACGACCAAGGATGAGATGGCTGGATGGCATCACCAACTCGATGCACATGAGTTTGGGTGAACTCTGGGAATTGGTTATGGACATGGAGGCCTGGCGTGCTGCAGTTCATGGGGTCACAAAGAGTCGGACACAACTGAGCGACTGAACTGAAGTGAACCTTTTTGACTTTCTGATTATATGCACAAATAGGTTTCAGCAGTCAAAAGTGAAAACTCATGAACTTAAATCATCTCCACCTAAAGACTGTGTTAAAATTTCAGTGAGGCCAAGTTTATGCTTCATTATTTTGTTGAATCCTGAAATCGTCTTAACCTTCATCTTTTCTCCCCCCATCTTAATGTTTTTAAAATGGAGAAGTCATAGGGTTTGAAATGGACATGGTTGTTTTGCATATTTTCCCTTGGGTTCAGACTCCTCAGGCTCATCTCAGAGAATTTAGTCTGTGTATTATTAACATTTTTATATCTGAGTTTTCTCATCTATATAAAACTTTATTATATATTTATAAAATACATAAAGTTTGACAACCTTTATTTTATGTTCCTTTATGGTTAGTATGTGCTTTTGAAATATTTACTTTAAAATGATGTCAGATCTAAAGTTAATAGAAAACAGTGGGTATACAGAGGTGTAGTAATTAAGAAGATCCTGTTCTTGAACCTTACATTCTCATTCTTGAATAATTCTCAGCTTTTGAATAATACTTAATGATGTGCAAACATAATCAAGTAAAAATAAAAATCTGCTTTCAGGTAGTGTGAAGCACCCTCCAGTCCCAACACTGTGAGCAGTGATCGCCCTCCTCTGGGACTCACCCCACATCCAGGGCCCTGAGGGTCATGGGGTGCGGGGAGGACCCCGGAATAGCTCAGTCTGGCTCAGAAATGGGTCAGATATTCTCGGTGCACTAATGTCAGGACATCTGGATGCCCCCTGTTTATGTCACTTCAGTAGACAGAAGGTCACTGAACTTAGGGCAGGACAAGAGCTGACTATCTCATAACCTAACCCTATCTATCCCTTTGTTTTGTTATGTAAAAATCAGGACCCACTGATGTTTTAGGAGGTCCATAGTCAGCCCACCTGGCGTTTCCCCTCTTTGGGAACCCAGCACAGGTAACTGCACCTTGCCTGCAGCCATCTGAGACGGTCGAGAGATGCTGAAACCGTGGAGCAGCAAAGCCCAGGCTGTACATCAAGCTGTGCCTCTCCAAATCCTGATGTTGAAATAAAAGTCTTTTTTCAATTTATGCTTTCTGTTTACTTTTACTCATTGCCCTTGGTAGTATCTAAGATGTGCTGTAGAGCTTGTGAGAGCAAGTTACTAAGAGACTCAAAAATGTTAGTAGAAAAGTGCATGGAGGGAGAAACCTGATTTTTTAAAAAGTAACCTTTGAAGTTGTCATTCATGCGATCAGTCCTGTCTGACTCTCCATGACCCCATGGACTTCAGCACACCAGGTTTCCCTGTCCTTTCTATTTCCCAGGGTTTGCTCAACCTCAGGTCCATCAAGTTGGTGATGCCATCCAACCGTCTCATCCTCTGTTGCCCACTCCTCCTGCTCTCAGTCTTTCCCAGCATCAGGGTCTTTTCCAGTGAGTTGGCTCTTTGCATCAGGTAGGCAAAGTATTGGAGCTTCAGCTTCAGTCCTTCCAATGATTATTCAGGAATGATTTCCTTTAGGATTGACTGGTTTGATCTCCTTGTTCTCCAGGGGATTCTCAAGAGTTTTCTCCAGCAACACTATTTGAAAGCATCAATTCTTCAGCTCTCAGCCTTCTTTAGGGTCCAACTCTCACATCCATACATGACTACTGGAAGAACCATAGCTTTGACTGGATGGACTTCTGTTGGCAAAGTGATGTCTCTGCTTTTTAATACACCATTTAGATTGGTCATGGCTTTTCTTCCAAGGAGCAAGCATCTTTTAATTTCAGTCGCTGTCTGCAGTGATTTTTGAGCCCAAGGAAATAAAAGTCACTGTTACCGTTGTCTCCCCATCTATTTGTCGTGAAATGATGGGACCAGATGCCATGATCTTAGTTTTTTGAATGTTGAGTTTTAAGCCAGCTTTTTCACTGTCCTCTTTCACCTTCATCAAGAGGCTCTTTAGTTCCTCTTTGCTTTCTGCTGTTAGGGTGGTGTCATCTGCATATCTCAGGTTATTGATATTTCTCCTGGCAGTCCTGATCCAGCTTGTGATTTATCTAGCCCAGCATTTTGCATGATGTACTCTGCATATAAGTTAAATAAGCAAGGTTACAATATACAGCCTTGACATACTCCTTTCCCAATTTGGAACCAGTCTTTCTTTCCATGTCTGGTTCTAACTGTTGCTTCTTGACCTGCATACAGGTTTCTCAGGAGGCAGGTAAGGTGGTCTGATAGTCCCATCTCTTTAAGAAATTCCCAGTTTGTTGTGATCCACACAGTCAAAGGCTTTAGTGTAGTCAGTAAAGCAGATGTTTTTCTAGAGTTCTCTCTTTTTTTTTCCTGTGATTCAACAGGTGTTGGCAATTTCATCTCTGGTTCCTCTGCCTTCTCTAAATCCAGCTTGCACATATGGAAGTTCTCAGTTCATGTGCTGTTGAAGCCTAGCTTGAAGGATTTAGAGCATTACCTTGCTAGCATGCGAAATGAGCACAGTTGTGTGGTAGTTTGAACATTTTTTGGCATTACCCTTTGGGATTAGAATGAAAACTGACCTTTTCCAGTCGTGTGGCCACTGCTGAGTTTTCCAAATTTGCTGGCATGTTGAGTGCAGCTCTCTAGTAGCATCTGTTAGGATTTGAAATAGCTCAGCTGGAATTCCATCACCTCCACTAGCTCGTTCATAGTAATGCTTCCTATGGCCCACTTGACTTTGTGGTCCGTGATGTCTGACTCTAGGTGAATGATCACAGCTTCGTGGTTATCTGGGCCCATAAGACCTTTTTTGTACAGTTCTTCTGTGTATTCTTGCCACTCTTAGTATCTCTTGCTTCTGATAGGTCCATACCGTTTCTGTCCTTTATTGTGCCTATCGTTGCATGAAACGTTAGTAGTTTTTTCTTTCTAAACTTTATTTTTTAGTTTCATAAACTGAACAAGCACATGCTCAGTGTAAGACAAATCACTGAAAAAGAGTAAAACCATCCTGAGCTTGCCGCCTCCTGTTGGTTCATTTAGCAGCTATTTCCATGCAGCTGTTGTGTCCCATGGTCCCCTCTGATTCCCAGGAAGATGGGAAAGAAGCGGGCAGTGACTCCTATCTTCCCCCACCCCACACATGCAAAGGCTATGTCCCGAGGAGGAGGATGGGCAGCACAGGAATGTCAGCGTCACATCAGGTGGCAAGAAGCATGAGTAGAAGTGTTCTGGTTAGGGAAGGCAGCCAGGGAGGGCTTCTCGGAGGTGGTGACCTCGGCCCTCAGGCCTGGGCACAGGAGAAGAGGTGCCTTGTGGCTGGGGGCCATGTTTCAGCCTGTGGAAACGGCAAGTGCGAATGTCCTGAGGTCGAAAATGCTCGCAGGAGCTGCAGCGAGCCCTCCACAGCAGCAGCTACTCTCTGGGCTGAAAGCGACTGGGAGGAAGTGCTCTCAGGCAGGGGCCAGCCTGGGGTGCTTTGCTTTTGTTCCCAGGTGTGACGAGAAGCCAGTTGGGAGTGATGTTCTGGATGTAACCCCGGGTGCTCGTGCACAGGCCGCAGCCAGTGTCTGCTAGAGACAGGCTGCCAGCAGTGGTGCGTTTCCTTCCAGACGGTCTGTGGGTGTGTTTGCACAAGCGCCTTAAATTCAAGACGTTTTAGGGAGTTTTTACTGCATGCATAGGACTCTGGTGTCCTGGTGTCTTAACGTCGTTTTTGTTTTTGAAACATGTCAGTCATTTCTGAATTGGTGTCAATGGAGCAGCAAAACTGCCTCCTCTTTACATGTATTTCAGGAGTCAAGTTTTCCAGTAACAAGTCAGAATATTTTAGTCTGAAATATTTTAAACTTTGTGGGTCAGGGGGCAAAATCAAGGTATGTAGGTATAGTGAGAAAACCATTTTCACAAATTTTTGGTTGACGAAACTCACAAGTTCAGTAAAGTCATTTGTAATACAATTCTAATGAGGCTAGAATTCTCCTTTCGGGGAGGGATAACTTAATAGGGGTTTAGATTGAGGGCTCTTGTCACCAAGATTGATGTTAATGTTTCCTAATGCCACGTAGTGAGATTTTAGGGATTTCTTCTAATGCCATTTCACACGGATGGGGACTGCCAGATCCTGCTACCAGTCCCTGAGCAGATGTCTTCCTGGAGCGCGTGCTTGCCTAGGAAAGATCTCTGGGATCCCCTGAGAGTGTCCCCCGAGTGTTCTTTGTAGCGGGCTCTCCCAGTGCGGATGAAGCGCCTTGGTTTTGCAGTCACGTGGGTTTTGAGCAAATGTGTGCTTTGCCCTTTCTTCAAGGTCTGTACGTCGTTGCTGGAACTGTAGCTGGCTTGTGGGAAATAGATTATGTTAAATTTTCATGAGAATTGAGATCCCACGGTTTTAACTTCTGGCTCCGAAGGACAGGAAGTGTATAAAGCTGCTTGTTGTTACTTAATATGTGGAAATGGCTCTCCCTCCCCTTCCTTGCTTGGGACTTCTGACCACAGCTCTTCAGGCAACCACCTGAGTGGGTCTGCATGGTCAAGCAGATAAATCTGACTCCTCCTGAACTACTGCACAGCCGGGCTGTTGCAGGTTCCTCACTAACAAAGGTCGCTGAAGGGCTTCCTTCCACTGGTGCCGCGTGGCCATGGGCAAGAGCAGAAGGAGATCCTTCCCATGCCCGCACCCTCCCCCGGTCCCTTGGTCTGATCGAGGCTTGTCTGTGGTTGATGGAGTTGCGTGTCAGCACAGACATGCCTTATCTAAACTGTTTGGTTCTGTCCAGTTACTAGGTTCTTCTTTTTCATAAATAATAGTCGCCGGCAGAGGTTGATGAAGGCTTCTTAGCAGATTTCTATGACCCGAGCTCCATCTACCAGCTCTTGTTGAAGGCAAGTCTCCAGATATACAGATATTTATTAAACATTTTGGCACGCAAATGGGGGACTGTCCACAGATCAGATCAGTGTGCTGAAGTCTCAGGCGTTGTCCCTTAAGCTAACTGTGGTAGTGGTGGTGGTTTAGTCACTAAGTTGTGTCCCCATGGACTCGAGACCCCATGGACTGTGGCACCGCAGGCTCCTCTGTCTGCACCTGCTCTGAAAGCTTTACAAGACGCAGACAGGGTTCTCAGGGCTCCTTCCTGGATACTGGTCAGCATCAGGCTGCTAGAAAGCCCTCAGCCCTGTAGTTTCGCATACAGCCATTGGGGACCAAGTCTTGGATATGACCCCCAGGTACCAGCTTTGGCAGCTGCCCTATTCATACAGGGGTAGGAGGGTCCTGTGATACTTTAGCCCATCCCTGAATTTAACTGAGAGACATTCCTGGCATCCTTTACTCTGACTGATAAGCTGGTGATATCTCCAGTTATAGCTCATTTCTTTAATCCATTTTGCCAGTTGCCAAAACATTTAGTGTTTGGGAAGAAGGTTTACAGGAGTTGTTTCTAAGGTGTCATGTTTAGCTTGAGTGCTTCCCCATACCCTCTCCTCTGGAACCTGCCAGAGGAGTTAAGCGGTCCTGGCAGCTCGATGTAGGTTACTCAGCCTTAGCAGGAAGGCCAACTACAAGGAAGGTGTTAGAACCTGTTGATTATTTGACCTCATTTGTTTCCTAATTAATCATATGTGTACTCTGCACCTGCTATGTTCAACACGTGAGCACTAGCAGGGTACCAATGTGAGGCTCTGTCCCTTTCCTTCAGGCTTAGACGTGCAGGGAACCTGTGGTCAGGTTAATCTATACACGAGGATCAGAGATTTCAAAAGATGGAGAGGTGACTCCCGGTGAGAGAGGTTATATGGCATTAAAACTGATCTGCATGTTTAAAATCCATGTGTTAATTATCTGTTCAATGATTATAAAGGAAATGATGCCACATCATCTTTTGAAGATTATGATTAGATTTTAGTTTGGTTTCTTGGTTAACAAAATGAACTTGATGTTTTGGCAGCTGTGTGTGTGTGTGTATGTGTGTGTGTGTGTGTGAATTGTCAGCTGAGTCTTGCTTGCACAGAACCTGCGAACTTGCACATACCCCAATTCCCAAAAGTATATATAGAAAGGACTTTCTTCCCACAGTCTCAAAATTCTGCATTCTACATCACTCTTCAGTAATTCATTATTCAGATTTTAGGAGCTCAGAAGAAATTTCCCACTGGGACAGTGTTAAAATGTCATAGTATATGCCTTTGTCATTGAAATTACAGACCCTTAAATCAACCCTCTGAAACCTTTTTGGTCTTTGATCTTGCAGAGTGTCTTGTTCTGGTAAATAGTAATTGCTTAAATATATTATTAGCAGTAGTGGTATTAGTCTTAATTCTGTCTTGGCAGTAGGAAGGTGGTGTGTGCAGGAGGGTGGATGTGGAGAGTAAGAGTTTGTTTTGTGTTTCTCTGCCCTGGGCAGGACCTTGCTGTGGACCATCTATGAAGAAATTAAATGTTTCTTCTCAACCGTGTGTTAAGCTGCTTGCCCGTGGTTCTGACCCAAAGAGATCGCCCCTCAGTATTGAAATAGTTCTTAATCCTGCTTATCTCCGATAGGTGAGGGGAGGCAGTGGTTTAACTGATGCCCTCTGAGAGGCAGCTGGGGTCACCTTCTTATCTTGATGTATCACTACTTGATGATATTGATAACCCAGACAGATTTTTAATTGGCGAAAGTTCAGGCATAACTTAATGATAAACATTCTGGGGCTATGAATTTTTTCCCTTTGTATTTGGTCTTTTTTTCCCTTTGAAATGGAGGCCGTGAGTCGATTGTGTAATGAAGCATGAACGTGAGGAGAGAAGAGAGTCTAGGACTTATGACTTTGGTCCTGGACGGTTGATGATGCTCATCATACAGGGGCGTGCTGGAGGGAGAGCAGACAGAGGGCGGACGAGGCAGGCCAGCTGAAGGTTCCCGGAGGCATTCACGGTAGACGTCCACTAGGCGCTGGGTTTATCAAGCCGCCTCTCAGCTGGGAGGTCTCCGTAAGAGGCATCAGATTAGGAACTTCGGTGATGGATGACTTTCCGAGCTGTGGTGAAATCACCTTTGAGGTGATGACAGCCCACTTGAGGAGCAGACAGCAAGGGTCTCCAGGAGGTGGGGGAGCCAGGACGTGAGGGGTTGGCGTCTGCTCACTGAACTGCGGCAAGGAACGGGATCGACCTGTTCTCTCCTTTCTTGGCCCTTTCAGCTACTTGCAGTTCACTGATGACATCCTTAAAGAAGACATGAGTCAATGACTGTAGCTCTTTGTGAACTGATATTTTAACATAACTACATAAATCATTTGCTGATATCAGTCTGTGACTGCATGATTGTGAAAACACGTCATTAGCAATGTTTGTCTTAGGTGTTAAGCGACAGTGCGTATTCTGGATCTGACTCTGTGACCCCAGGGACTGTAGCCCACCAGGCTCCTCTGCCAGTAGGATTCTCCAGGCAAGAACTAGAGTGGGTTGCCATTTCTTTCTCCAGGGGACCTTCCCGACCCAGGGATTGAACCCGTTTCTTGCATTGGCAAGCAGAATTCTTTACCACTGAGCCACCTGGGAAGCCCACAGAATGCTTTATAATCTATTTTCCTGTTTGAGGCAAAATGAATAAAAGTAAGAAACTTGGCATAGCCAGATCTTAGCACATGCTACTGTGTACAGAATACCCTCTCACATGGCCGCTAACCCATTTGCTCCAAGTAAGGTGTCTAGCCACTGAAACCTTCACCAGGGTTGGGAAGTCACCTGGGGCTGAAAAAGGACTAGGAGGACAGGGCAAAAATCCAAGACTGCTGGGGGCGCGATGGGACCACATGTGACTGGTTTGAGCCTCCGAGGAGTCCAGTATTAGGGTCTGTAGGTGGTTTAGCTATCCCACAGTCTGGTTTGCTCCCCAAGTTAGTTCGCTCAGATTGCCTTTGGGGCGTTCAGGCCAGATCCTTACTCTAAGCAATGCAGCCCACGCCTCCCTGCCCAGCCCCCGCTTGCTAGTGGCGGGTGCAGGCGTCTGCGCTACTTCTCCGCTGGGGGAGTTACCGTTGGGCTCGTAATCTGTGGGATTTAATTATTTATTTAGTTTTCCTCCCTGTTATGTTGCCCTCTGTGCTTCCAAGGCTCACCACAGACTCGGCAGTGAGAGTTTCCTGGTGTTTGGGAACTTCTCTCTTTTTAAGACTCCCTTCCTGGGACGGAGCTCTGTCCCTCCCTCTTTTGTCTCTTTTTTTGTCTTTTATATTTTTTCCTATCTCCTTTCGAAGACAATGGGCTGCTTTTCTGGGTGCCTGATGTCCTCTGCTGGCATTCAGAAGTTGTTTTGTGGAAATTTGCTCAGTGTTGAAATGTTCTTTTGATGAATTTGTAGGGGAGAAAGTGGTTTCCCCATCCTATTCCTCCACCATCTTAGGACTACCCATAGGTGGTTTAGAACCTGGCCTTAGAGCATCTAGGGGCCCAAGTTGCAAATGACTAGTTTGAATTCAACAAAATGCTTAACCATTGTTCTGCATTTTGTTGCCACTGAACTAAACCCTCAGTTTTGAAGGAAGAGTTGAACGTTGCCAGTCAGACCCACCAAACTTTATTATATCTGTTTTATCAGAGTGTCCTATTTTATTGGAAGTACTTGCACAGCAGTCACTCTCATGTTACATGACTTTTAATTCCCGATGGCTCTTAAATCCTTTAGGGCTTCCCTAGTGGCTCAGAGGTTAAAGCGTCTGCCTGGAATTCGGGAGACCTGGCTTCGATCCCTGGGGTGGGAAGATCCCCTGGAGAAGGAAATGGCAACCCACTCCAGTATTCTTGCCTGGAGAATCCCATGGAGGGAGGAGCCTGGTAGGCTACAGTCTATGGGGTCGCAAAGAGTTGGACACGACTGAGCGACTTCAGTTTCACTTAAATCCTTTAATCCTTAAATTGTGTTCGTTTCTCTATGTCTACATTGTTGCAAGCTCCCTAAGAAAGAAGAAAGTGTTAGTCACTCAGTGGTGTCTGAGCCTTTGCGACCCTGTGGACTGTAGCCTACCAGGCTCTGCCGTCCATGGGATTTTCCAGGCAAGAATACCGGAGTTGCCATTTCCTTCTAAGGATGGGGCAATATCTGTGTGTGTAAACATCTTCAGTGGGCAGCTCCTGAGTGTAGATACCTTGTTGACAAGCGTGTTGGCATGTCACCCGAGGCTGCCATGTGCCCTCTGTGCCAAGGTGCTCACTGCCCTGCTGAAGCTGTGTACAGTGCGGCTGGTCTGCAGAGTGCTTCAGAGCGCCGGGAAAGTCACACAGCAGGCAGGCTCTTTGGGGCAGAGAGAGTGGAATCGAGGACCACGATCCGAAGCTGCAGCTGTAGGTGAATCACTTCAGTTAAATGACTCACACTCCACTTTTGGTTACTTAGCATTTCTACACCATTTAGCATCTGACGAAGCCTCATTTGACGTGACGAATATGTTCTATTTGGCTTGTGTGTCTTCAGGACAAGAGTTTGGTCTGAGGTGTAAGTTTGTGGGACATAAAATCACCATCTCTCATTTATATAGATATTAACCTGAAACTTTGTACCAAAGGCTGTTTTCTAGAGTAACTCAGACTTGCCCCAGAGCTAAGATTTATTTCCTTTAATACAGAACTGCCTTCTTGGAGAAGCTGGTTTTTGATCATTAGATCAAAACTGAAGAATCGGAGTTTGAATAATACATAAAGTTTAGGCATCTTTTTTATTAAAAAAATTGTTTATTTGACTGTGCGGGGTCCCAGTTGTGGCATGAGAAGGCTTCGTTGCAGAACATGAGATCCAGTTGCCTGCAAGAGGTGTTGCACGGGCCCCCCTCACTGGGAGCTGGGTTTCTGAGCCACCAGGCCAGCAGGGGAGCCCCTGTAGGCATCACAGTGCTCATCAGGGCATCAGTTGGACAAACGGGGTTCTGTGAAACTAGTGCATTGTCACGTGACAGGCACGGTTGTTTCTGACCCTTGAGTTATGAATTCCTTGGGATATTGGAGCATAATCAATGGAATGTTATAACTAGACCTCAAAGAGCAAACAGTACTCAATGTTTATTGTCAAAGACTATACTTTCTTGTTGCCAGAATAAGTGAATTAATTTAAAAAAATTTATTCGGCTTAAGTTGCATTAGTATTTCAGGACACGTAAACTTGTAGCTAATCTTCAATCCGCTTGGGTTTTAGGTGTGAAAAGTGGACCAACAGGGCACGGTGTTGTGGCCGGCTCACGGAAAGGCTGCCAGGACCTCCTCAGACCGAGGGAGGAATCCAGGAAGAAGGGGAGAGGCCAGAAGGTCAGTGTGTGCAAACATTGTCTTAAACTTTCTGCTGCTGCCATGCCGTGATGTTCTGCCCTGGGTTAATGCCACATAAACTGCTCTGTCCAGCTTGCATTTGATTTTTTTAAAAATTAATTATGGGTGGATGTTGGGAAACTCTGACAATAAAACCAAGAGCGTTGCTTACATTCAGGACAGAGTTAGTACTGGTGGAGCCAGCCTCTTTGCGCCCTTTGCCAGGGCATTTCTCACTTGTAAAAACGCCGCCAGCTTCCCTCGAGCAGAGAGTGTTGGCTGAGCCAGCAATTGTTGTTCTATCATCTGAGTAGTAAACAGCCACTAGGTAGGAGGTGAAGAGCCCGGCCACCTGGGATTTGTGAGCTGCTCACAGCTGACCCGAAGCCACCGTCGGAGGGAACAGTTTTGTGCTGAGACTTGGGTCTTCCAAGGCGGCAGCCTGGGAACCTGCTCTCTCGTGCGCGCACTCTCTCCTCTCTCCCTCCCCCTCGCCTTCTCCCCACTGTCTCAGAGGGTGTCGAGCTCTGAGGCCCACCTGCTGAGGCTCACATGGGCTCACATGGGCCGCTCCAGGAGGACTTTACAGTTGTTGATCCTTCAACATCTGCTCTCGCGGCCAAGCTCTTGAATTAGCCCCTTGTTATCCTGTGCCACGTTTTTATGAGGCCAAGAAACTATAATAGAGTGAAACTCGAAACCCAAGTGACACAGCAGCTGCAGCGATAAACGTGCAGCGGTCAGGAAGGAGCCAGTTTTTAGGGAGAGCCACAGATTCACAGGGAAAGGAATGGTCAAGCCCCCGACAGGTGTGAAGCCCCCCCGGGCTGCCGGCTCCTGTGTCGTGACTGGTGACCACCCTGAGCCTGGTGCAGCTTGCAGACCTGCCCAGCCCGGCCGCCCTGTCCTGGTGCCTCTGTGGTGAGCCGGGGGCCCGCGACCACGTTCAGGATGGGTTTCCGTGCCCCGGTCTTCTTCCTCAGTGCGGCATGGCCGCTTAGCCTTTCCTTTGGAAAAACCAGGGCCAGAGCCGGGCCGGCACTCCTCTGATGCTTGTTATGTGTGCACTCTGTCCTGCCCTGCTCCTTCCTGTGGGTCCTGTCTACCCTGAAGGGGCCTGGCCCCTGCTGCCTCCACGGGAAAGACTCTCCTGGAGGGGCTCCCCGCCCCCGTATCCTAGTCTTTCTCTCACCCCTCTTAGCCTTCGGGAACCATGTTTTGTGTTCATGAGTCTGTGTGTTGTTAATAAATTCATTTGTATCGTATTTTAGATTCCACAGATAAGTAATATACTGTGGTATTTGTCTTTTTCTGTTTACTTACTTCACTCAGTATGATTATCTCCAGGTCCATCTGTGCTCCTGCAAAACGGCTTTATTTCATTCTTTTTTGTGGCTGAGTATTACATTTACATACACACACTCACACCACACAACCTCTTTACTCATTCAGTCTCTGGGTTGGGAAGATTCCCCTGGAGAAGAAAATGGCATCCGGCTCCAGTATTCTTGCCGGAAGAATTCCTGGAGAGAGGAGCCTGGCAGGCTACAGTCCCTGGGGTCGCCAAGAGTTGGACAGGACGGAGCGACTAAGCACAGCACATTATATACACATACACACACAGACCATACAACTGCTTTATCCATTCACCTGTCAGTAGACATGCAGACTGCTGCCCCGTCCTGGCCACTGTAAACAGCACTGCAGCGAGCCCTGGGGTGCATGTATCTTTGCAAATTAGAATTTTCTCTGAGTATTTGCCCAGAAGCGGTTACTTTATGTTTCGTTTTTGAGGAACCTCCATACTGCTCTCCGTAGTGGCTGCGCCAGTTTACCTTCCCACCAGCAGTGTGGGAGGGTTCCCTTTCCTCCACACCCTCTCCAGTGTTTGTTGTTTCTAGACTTTGTGATGATGGGCGTTCTGGCAGGTGTGAGGTGATAACGCCTTGTGGTTTCGGTTCGCATTTCTCTAGTAATGAGTGACGTTGAGTCTCCCTTTGTCTGCCTCTTGGCCACCTGGATGTCTTCTCTGGAGACGTGTCTGTTTGGGTCTGATCCCCCTGCAGGACTCTTACTCGGCAGGACTCTGGGGTTCTGCCTGAGACCTTCTGAGTCGGTGTTCCCTGTGAAAGCCCCCATGCAGTACAGTCTCCCGCCTCAGGAAGGAACCTGGCTCCCAGCGCAGACGGTTCACCTTGTCTTCCTCAGGGCAGAGGACACAACCCGGATTTCCTGTCTTCCACAGACCTTTGTCCTCATCTATTACTCTTGTCCTCATTCACTGCACAGCCTTTGCTTTAATGAATCGAGCACTCGTCATGCCTGAGGGCAGTGGCCCCCTGCTTTATCCCATCTCGGGGATCTGAAGTTATTGGAGTACCTGACTCACATCCTTAGACATCCTGATGTCTTTAATATGAGGTGCATCTTGGGCTACTAGAATTCTTAAAGATTCCTCCTAAGCTAATTCTAATATGAAACAGAGTTTGGAACCACTGTTACGCCTTAGGGACTATGTCTGGTATAGTTCAAACAAGCAGTTTATCTTGGAAGAAGTTCTGTTTGTTTCTGAACTTTTTTCATATAAACTGATTTTATTCTTTAGACTTTTAAGAAAACAAGAACAAAAACAAAATCCTGATTTTATTTGCTTAATGGCTAAGTATTTTAGAAGTGTGAATTTAGGTAGCAATATAGAGATGAATGATCATGGTTTATCACTGTGCCGGTTAAAATGAAGAGCAATAACGACGTTTTTAAAATTCAATTTAAAATTTTAAAGATACAGTTTCCTGGCAGTGTTTGAGATCTTTGAATATGAATGTAGGGAGCAGTGTTTACTTTGGTATCTTATGTGATAGCAAGTCGGCGAAAGCACTGAGTTTGGTTGCCTGGAGGTAAAAGCTCACTGTGGAGTGACACAAGAGTTGCGTTGGTGAGTTAAACACAGGCCTCGGGTCTATGACTCACCAATGAAAGGCTAGTCCTGAGGCTCATGCTGCGGTCCAGTCCTGTCTGTTTTCCCCCAAAAAACTGAGGTCTTACCTGCTTGTTTTCATTCCTCATCAGATTTCAGAACAGACTGTGTTAAACTGAAATTTCAGACTTTTTAACATAGTCATGTTTTTATGTATAAATATATATTTAAGGGATCAGATTCCATCAAGCGCAACAATTGTTGACAGTTTAAAAAAATATATATCTTGCAACTGGGTTTAACGTTGAATAAAGCAGTTTCCTTCGTAGCTCAGTTGGTAAAGAGTCTGTCTGCAATGCAGGAGACCCAGGTTCCATTCCTGGATCAGGAAGATCCCCTGGAGAAGGAAATGGCAACCCACTCCAGGACTCTTGCCTGGAGAATCCCATGGACAGAGGAGCCTGGCAGGCTACAGTCCATGGGGTCGCAAGAGTTGGACACGACTTAGTGACTAAACCACAGAGCAGCTTTACAGGAAGTATCTTTCATCTGCTAATGCCTCTGCTGGAACAGAGAGTTCTCATGTGTAGAACACAGGATCGTACTTTTGTGTTTCCACATGAGAGCTAGCTAGCATCCATACTGTTTCTGTAGTTATGAAAATGGTTTAAAACACATGCGTCTCAGGACCCTGATGATCTTAAACTTGAGGTAACACCTGCAGGTAAGGTAATGTCCTTTCTGGGCAGCCCTGCAGAGCAAGCCTGTGAGGCTGTGAACCCTGAGTTCTGTACGGTATAACGGGGTGGAAATCGGGGAGCCTGTGGGTAGGGCCCCAGCCTGGGTAGGGGAGTAGCCTGGAAAGGATGCGGTGCATCCAGCAGTTTGGGTGGATCCCTCTCAGCCTCAGTTGCTTCTGTTGTCAGCCTGCTCCGGGGTCACAGACTTGCGGTCTTCCCTCTGCTTCGGAGAATTCTCATTTCTCTTTCTTTTACTTCTGGGGATTCACTCCATGTGTCACCTGAGCCTTCTGTATCCCATACCTCGTGATTTTTCTGTATTTGTACATACCTTTCCTTTTTCATCTCCTTATTTTGTTCTGGGTATCTTCTCTTTTCCCCTTCCCCCATAGAGGTCTATTTTTATTGCTGTTGTTGTTCAGTCACTAAGTTGTGTCCGACTCTTTGCGACCCCATGGACTGCAGCATGCCAGCCTTCCCTGTTCTTTGTGTATCTCCCGGAGTTTGCTCAAACTCATGTCCATTGAGTCGTGATGCCATCCAACAGTCTTTCATCCTCTGTCACCCCCTTCTCCTCCTGCCTTCAATCTTTCCCAGCATCAGGGTCTTTTCCAGTTGGCTCTTTGCATCAGTGGCCAGAGTATTGGACCTTCAGTATCAGTCCTTCCAATGAATATTCAGGACTGATTTCCTTTAGGATTGACTGGTTTGATCTCCTTGCAGTCCAAGGGACTCTCAAGAGTCTTCTCCAACATCACAGTTCGAAATCATTAATTCTTTGATGCTGTCTTCTTTAGGGTCCAGCTTTCACATTTGCCAACAAAGGTCTGTCTAGTCAAAGCTGCTGTTTTTCCACGAGTCATGTATGGATGTGAAAGTGAAAGTCTCTCACTTGTTTCCAACTCTTTGCGACCTCATGGACTGGGAATTCTCCAGGCCAGAATACTGGAATGTGTAGCCTTTCCCTTCTCCAGGGGATCTTCCCAACCCACGGATCAAACCCAGGCGTCTGCATTGCAGGCAGACTCTTTACCTGCTGAGCCACATAGAAAGCGAGGATGTGAGGGCTGGACCATAAAGAAAGCTGAGCGCTGAAGAATTGATGCTTTTGAACTGTGGTGTTGGAGAAGACTCTCGAGAGACCCTTGAACTACAAGGAAATCCAACCAGTCCATTCTGAAGGAGATCAGTCCTGAATATTCATTGGAAGGACTGATGCTGAAGTTGAAACTCCAATACTTTGGCCTCCTGATGCAAAGAACTGATTCATTGGAAAAGACCCTGATGCTGGGAAAGATTGAAGGAGGGAGGAGAAAGGGACAATAGAGGATGAGATTGTTGGATGGCATTACCGACTTGATGGACATGAGTTTGAGTAGCTCTGGGAGTTGGTGATGAACAGGGAAGCCTGGCGTGCTGCAGTCCATGGGGTTGCAAAGAGATGGACATGACTGAGCGACTGAACTGAACTCACATTTGTACGTGACTAATGGAAGAACCATAGCTTTGACTAGATGGACCTTTGTTGGCAAAGTGATGTCTCTGCTTTTTAATACGCTGTCTAGATTTGTCATAATTTTTCTTCCAGGGAGCATGCATCTTTAAATTTCACAGCTGCAGTCACCATCCACAGTGATTTTGGAGCCCAAGAAAATATACACTGTCACTGCTTCCATTGTTTTCCATCTCTTTGCCATGAAGTGATGAGACCAGATGCCATGATCTTAGTTTTTTGAATGTTGAGATTTAAGCCAGCTGTTTTACTCTCCTCCTTCACCCTCACCAAGAGGCTTGATCAAGCCTCTCCAAGATCACTATTTGCTATTCTTGGAGAGGGAAATGGCGACCCACTCCAGTCTTCTTGCCTAGAGAATCCTGTGGACAGAGGAGCCTGGTGGGCTGCTGTCCATGGGGTTGCACAGAGGCAGACATTACTGAAGGACTTAGCATGCATGCATGCATTGGAGAAGGAAATGGCAGCCCATTCCAATGTTCTTGTCTAGAGAATCCCAGGGACGGAGGAGCCTGCTGGGCTGCCGTCTATGGGGTCACACAGAGTTGGATACGACGGAAGCGACTTAGCAGCAGCAGCAATGCTATTGTTACGATAAACCTGTATATTAAGTTTTAAAACTTCTTTGATGGTATTTTTCAGTTCTCATCATTCTATTTGGATTTTTTTTAGTTTCCAGCGTTCTGCCAAAATTGTTTGCTTTTTATTTCTCTGTGCATAATCATACTGTTTCCAACTCTAAGCCCGGTAGCCGCGTCCTCTGACTTCTTCAGTCCCTGTCTCCCTTCTCTGCTGTTCCTCCTTGTTTGCTGCCATGTGTCCTCCAACATGCTTGTGTATTTCGGCCTGCTTTCTTGCCGAGAGGTGAGGCGATCTGCGGTCGCGCTCCTCTCTCGGAGTGGCCAGCTGTCCCCCTGGCTCACCTGCAGGTTTCTCGTCCTCCGTGACTCGCTGTCTTCTCAGCTTGGCAGCATCTCCGCTAGTGCGTCTGTGTCTAGTCCAGCTTTACTGATTGTTCACGGTGGGGAGGTTGTCCTGAACTACTTAGTCTGTCATTCCTGGACATAATGGGTGAATTTTAATGGCCATTTAAAAAAAATTTTTTTTTCTCTAATTAGAGACAGGATAAATCCTTCTCTGAGAAAAGAACAACAAGAGACCAAGTCAGCAGAATTTTTAAGATGAACATTCAATTCATTGGTTGCAGAAGACATGCTAACCATCCCTTAAAGGGTTGAAAACAGATACAACTCAATAAAGAATTACAAAATCTGAGAGCTATTATTTCCATTAGAGATTTTTTGGTTTAGTACTCACTTTTAATGGGAAAAGCCATCTTGTTCATTGGTGGGAAACTGTCTTTAGAGTTATTACTTTAAATATATGCTTATAAATTCGTTGGACCTTTTATTATTTTGTGACTCCAGTTGAGCAGTGCCATTACCTCCATAATCTTAGCTTATAATATGTGGGTCATTGGCAAGGAAATATATTTCTGCCATCTTCTCAGAAGGACAAGCATAAATCGTGACCTGTTTTCTCTTTTGCTTGTTTAATATTGTTAGACATAGAACCTGATGAAGATAAATATAACGTTAATGCTAGTTATATGTAAATGTATATGGATGTGTGGGATTTTTTTCTCCTCCAAAGTGTTTCTTCTACTGCTTCTGTTACTTTTGTTATTGTTGTTCAAATATTATCAGCCTTAACACAGTTTTTCTTGTAAGTCATCAACTGGACAAGAAAGCGCAGCTTCCCTAACAGGGTCTGGTTTTAAGTCTTGTTTTGGAGCCCTCTGTACCCAGCAGGTCTGTCACGAGAGGGCAAACACTGGGTCAGAGTGTAGGGAGTGTCTAACCGGCTTCATAAGCTTGGAGACTTAGAGCGAAGTGAGGAGCCCAACAGTTAAAATTATACAAGTGCATTTACTATATTTTTGAGTCGCTAAGTTGTGTCTGACTCTTTGCAACCTCAGGGACTGTAGCCCAGTGGGCCCCTCTGTCCGTGAGATTTCCCAGGCCAGAACACTGGAGGAGTTTGCCACGCCATCCTCTAGGGAATCTTCCCAAACCAGGGATTGCACCTGCGAATGTTGTGCCTCCTGCGTTGCCTGATGGGTTCTTTAGCCACTGTGCCACGTGGGAAGCCCACCCTTATGACAACAGTGGTTAAAAACAAAGAGAAGGAAGAAAAGACACTACAGACCCGATCAAGTGCTTAAATTTCTACATCTCTTATCCTGAGTAGAAAACAAATGATGAATAATGACTTACATATGTTCCAGTAATTGCTTGTTCTCACATATTTTATTAGCCTGTGCGCCTTCCAGGACACAAGCTTTAATCTTTTGATACTCTTCGTAATACAGCATGACACACAAAATTGATGTTTTGTAAATATTTACTGAGTGAATAAAGGCTGCATGCATTTCCCTTCTGTTTTTTTGAGTTCTCATCTTACACTATTCCTAGCGCTTTTAACCATCACCCAGTGATGTCGTATTCATCATAATCTATCTAGGAAAGAGGGCATCTGCGCCGTCTCGATGTAAACCAGAGCCGATGCTTCCTCTCCTCCCATAGGCCCCTGAACCAGCTCTCCACTGCGCTGCGGGAGCCGCTGCTGTTTTATGAATGTGCTCTTACCCTTCGCAGTAATTCCAGGACCCTGGCTGCCTGCCACTAGATAGTGCGCTTGGCTAGAAGCATGTAATCTTGTGGGTTGTTTTGTTTTTAAAGTTTAACTTTCAAGTTGAAAGAGCCGTTGACTCACCCAAATGACAGGTGATATTTATTTTGTTTCTTGACAATTCTGCACGAGCATGCTGTTATTACCCACTTAGAAGAACTGCCACACTTCCTGAAGGATGACCCCTTCTGTAAACGTCCCTGTAAACAACTGCCCATTGTTCAGACAACCCCCCCCACCCTCCAAGAACAGTAAGATGGGGCCCGCCTCCTGTGGGGGCCTTTGCAGATGGTTTGAGAGAGGAGCTGGCAGAGCCTGCAGGGACCGAGATTTCTGGCACCAGGATCTGTAGCTGCTTTGATGAGCCGTTCCTGGCAAAGCGCACCCAGAGCTGGCAGTGGAAGGGGCGGGGGGTTGCTCGTTATGACAGGTGTCCAGTCTGCCAGCGGATGCGACTCCGAGTCCATCCGACAACCTGCTGCCGCTGGGAAGTGTAACAAGTGCTTGTGGCTCCGTGAGCCTGCTGCTGTTTCTTTTTCTTTTCGTGTATGAGAAAAAAAATTTATATAGAAAACATTAAAAAAAGAATCTTCAAAGAGCAGCACCTTTCCTTTCCTGTATTTTCTGTGCCTGGTGGCTGCTGTGTGCCGCGTTCTAACGTGCTTCAGAAAGCCTCAGCGGTGTCCCGTTCGGGCGGTGGTGGCCGTGAGGGCCACTGGGCTGATGCTGAAGCCACTCTCGTGGGCTCCCAACGGTCCTCTTGGGCCAGTAAAGGTAGAGGCCAAGGTAGTGCCCTCGCCATACCGCCCCCGCCCCCTCCAGAGGTCTGGAGGCAGAGGACACTGTGAGACATCCCGGTAGCATCTGCCGTGGGCGTCTGGGGCACTGGGCAGATTCCAGATGCACGTTCCGGATGTAGTCACAGCTGCTAGTTCGGAAGGTCTAGCTCACTAAATATGACATCTGGGGAATGTTAGCCAAGGGATTGTAACCTTGGTAACCTAGCTTAGAGATATCAAATTAATCTGAGCTGTGCAAAACCTCAAAATAGGAACCTACTGAAGTAGCCATCTCTAACCCAACAAAATGGATTCTCTGGGAGTAAAGAAGCTGAAGAGAAGGAAAAGACATGTAACTCCGTGTCCCGCCCCTCCTTTTAAATACTTGTTTTTTTTCTTTTTCTGGTGGCATTTTAAAAATTTATATATATATATATATATAAAACCATGCTGTATGGCATTTGGGACCCTAGCCCCCAACCAGGGACTGAACCTTCACCCACGGCATTGGAAGTAAAGACCCCTAACCTCCAGGCCGCCAACGTGCACGCCTGCTCAGGGCTGTCTGACTCTGCGACCCCATGGACTGTAGCCCGCCAGGCTCCTCTGTCCATGGGATTCTCCAGCAAGAATGCTGGAGGGGGTGCTGTTCCCTTCCAGGAAACCTTCCCCACCGCTGGGTGGAACCTGCGTCTCTTACACCTCCTGCATTGGCGGGGGGACTCTTTGCCACTCATGCCGCCAAGGGAACTCCCCAAATGCTTTCCTCACTGAGCAGCCACTGTGCCAGGGGACTGTTCCTGCCTAATGTGATGGCTACCCCCTGCCCCCACCCTCTTCTCAGACAGTTAGAGATCCAAGTGCATCTCCATCATTCCGTCTCTCTGCTTAGTTTGGAAACATGACTCACTTCTGCCCAGTGAGATGGGAAGGGAAGTCTTGCTGGGAGGTTTCTGGAAAGAGCCTCCTGTCACTGGAGACAGCCCTGGGAAGACACCCCCTCCTGCTCCTCTGAGCTCTGTTACGCCTGGACCTGCCTCCCGGAAGGGACCGCGTGGGCCAAGGACCCTCCAGAGAGCGGCCCCGGAGAGGGTGGGGAAGGGCCTGCAGACCTCACGGCTTCTCCCCCAACCTCAGTGGGGGTGGGAGCAGTCATCTGCACGTTGCTAAGGTGCCAGGACGTGCACACGTGGAGACACACATGTCTGTCCACAAAGCGTGTGTCCACTTCACATGTGGCTGGTTTTCCCAGCAGGTTTTCCCCAGTCTTCTCTGGAGGAGCAGCACTGTCCTCTCTTGTCACAAGAAATGTATTGTTTCTCCTCTTAAATCTGCTCAGCTCTTTCTGCTCGGTTTCAAAGTGACCGCTCTCCAAATAAATACTTCCAAATATGAATTATTGGATATTACTAGTTTAAAAAAAGTTAAAACAGCATCATTCAGATGGAAAGGAATTGAATAGAAGAGTGACAGATGAAGCCACAACTCAGAATCAGTGAGGCATTATTACAGCCTCTTAGAAAATAAAGCTGGAGGCATTTCACATAGATTCTGGCACATGCCTTTGTGGCTTTTGGATATGCATTGGGATTTAGTGAACGTATCAGTGGTGAGTCAGGATAACGTACAATAGCTGTGAATCGGGCAGGCTGGTGTGCAGGGGTTCTCAACCTGGCCTTCCTTATCAGTGAATTTCAGTTTTTCAAAAACTTTTTTAAAGATATGCTGTTTTATTTTTCTGCAGAAATGTCTTCTGCTTTCTACTTCTGAATAAATCCACTGGTTGTAATCTAATTCTGTTCATTTTTTTAAAAAAACACTGAAGGGAATTCCCTGGCGGTCCCGTGGTTAGGACTTAGTGCTTTCGCTGCCAAGGGCCTGGGTTCCATTCCTGGCCGGGGCACTGAGATCCCACAAGCCTCTTGATGCAGCCAAAATAAGCAAATAAAATAAAAATGTGAAAAGGCACCAAATCTCTCTCAGCATCGATCAGATGGGGGCTTTTTGCTTTGTTTCTGGTATTTTTTTTTTACTGTGTCTCTCCAGCTCACTGGGTGATGTTTCAGCACAGAGGTGGGACAACAGATAGCAAACTAGGAATCCGAACCCAGGCTTCGGCTACGGTGTGAGCCCTGAGGTTCAGGGCCTGAGGGGACAAGGGTATGTCTCTGTCTCAGAGTAAAAGCCCTAGCCCAGACACCCCATGAAGTTGTATTTCCCCCCGCCAAATTTACCCCACTTGTTTCCCAAAGGCCAGGTTTTTTGAGTCTAGGGTATGTTGAGAGTATATGGTGAAGAACTCTGCCCCTCACAGGAACTGAGCCATCTGAGCGTTTCTTTCTCAGGCTGCCCACAGGGGGTGGGATCTGAAGCGGTCCTTACCTGCCTGCAGGTGGCAGCGGGGCCGAGAGGCAGGCTCAGGCTGGCCAACCACCCTGGACAGCCTTCTCCAGCGGCATGCTGTGTGGGCTCAGATGCCTCACGTCACTCTGGGCTGCCGTCTGTTGTCCTCTGTCTGAGAGGGGGTGCACAGACAGAGGGGCCCCAGGTGGGGCCTGTGGAAGCCCTGTGGGGCTGCCCTTCCCCCACCCTCCTGTGCACACCCTCCTCCTCTCTGGGACACTGGGGCAGCCCGGGTCCCACCTCCTTCTCTCTGGGACACTGGGGCTGCCCGGGTCCCGTCTCCTCCTCTCCTACACCCTCCTCCTCTCTGGGACACTGGGACGGCCCGGGTCCCGCCTCCTCCTCTCTGGGACACTGCGGCTGCCCGGGTCCCACCTCCCTCCCTCTGGGACACTGGGGCTGCCCGGGTCCCGCCTCCTTCTCTCTGGGACACTGGGGCTGCCCGGGTCCTGCCTCCTTCCTCACCTGGCCCCTCTTCTCCCCGGAGCCCGTTCCTGAGTGCAGAAGGGGTTGTGGCACTCCAGTCTAGTTTGTGCAGGCTACCAAGGTGGAATTAGGCAGACTAGATGGCTCATAAAGAGCATTCTGGATGCTGAGGTCAAGGCCGGGCAGGTTCAGGGTCAGGCGTGGCTGCCTCCTGGTTCATGCACGGCCGTCTTCTCACGGGGAGCTGGTATGGCAGACAGGAGGAGAGGAGCAGAGATCTCTTTCATAAGGCTGCACCCTCGTGACCTCATCACCCCCAAAGCCCCACCTCCCAACACTCACAATGGGGTTAGGATTCCAACTGAGGAACTTTGGGGGACAGAGCCATTCCATTCTGAGGAGTGTGCTCCTTGCCATTAGGGCTCCATTGCCTCTGGTCCCCAGCCCACTCATGGCCAGGAATCGGGTGGAGGCACTGACCCCTGGCACTTTGAGCGTTTGATACTAAGTTTGTTAGATAAAGCATCTTATAATATCATGATATTTGTGTGTATGTGTTTTTTAACAAATCGGGTATTGATGAATAACTCAAATGTTTCATTTTCTCTATGCTTGTTTTTTTTATCTTTTACTCTAAACAGTTCATCTTTATCCAGCGTATGAGTATCAAAATGGATACTGATGCTTTACTGACCAATAAAACTGATCATTTTATTATTGCATTGTTTGAGAACATTTAGAAAGGTATTGTATTTTTTAGGAAAAAAAAATAAAACCTGAGTATTTAAAGTCTCTGTAATCCTCCTTATTAAAAAAACAAATTTCACATAAGGAAAAAATATATAAAAAAGGGCAATTAAGTTATAAAAAGATTCACTTAAGCAAGTTAAAGATTTCTGCCCCAGCTTTCTACAGTGAGCCCAGCTTTAGAGCATAGATTTTATCATCAAATTAAAAGCAAAGGAATAATACTACATAGGACACATCTAGGGAGCTACTTATTTATAAAAAGCTGGGATCTCTTATCCATAGATTGAACTTTTTCTGAAGACACTTAAATGATGTAGCTGATGGCACCCCACTCCAGTACTCTTGCCTGGAAAATCTTATGGATGGAGGAGCCTGGTGGGCTGCAGTCCATGGGGTCACGAAGAGTCGGACATGACTGAGCAACTTCACTTTCACTTTTCACTTTCATGCATTGGAGAAGGAAATGGCAACCCACTCCAGTGTTCTTGCCTGGAGAATCCCAGGGACGAGGGAGCCTGGTGGGCTGCTGTCTATGGGGTCGCACAGAGTCAGACACTACTGAAGCGACTTAGCAGCAGCAGCAGCAGCCAGGGTCTAGATAATAGAAAATTCTCAGGTCTGATTTGAAAACATTGTTCAGAATTGATGTTTTGTCCTATATGATTTGCTCACTTTTATGTTCTCTAGGGGGCTTCCTTGGTGGCTCAGATGGTAAAGAATCTGCCTGCAGTGTGGGAGACCGGGTTTGATCCCTGGATTGGGAAGATCTCCTGGAGAAGGGATTGGCTACCCACTCCAGTATTCTTGCCTGGACAATTCCATGGACAGAGGAGCCTGTTGGGCTATAGTTTATGGGGTCGCAAAGAGTTGGACACAACAGAGAGAATGTTCTCTACAGTCCAAATTCATGCAAATATATGATTCTGGCAGTGCCCACATGCCTAGGGGGGCTTATATTAGTAGTGATTGAAATCAATAATCTTGGCAAAGATGTGGATTATCTCTTCACTTTTAAAAAGATTCATTTTTTAATTGAAGGATAATTGCTTTATAGTATTTTGTTGGTTTCTGCCATACATCAACATGAATCAGCTCTTTACTTTTTTTTCTTTTTTCTTTTTAGGAAAAGTGTTTCCACTGTTTACTTATGAAATGGTACCTAAACCCAAAACATTTAAAGAATGTTTCATTTTTAAAGTGTTTCTTTTTTATCACTACTAAAACAAGTATGTTTGTTTCATTTGACCTCCCTTTGATCTTATTAAAACAAAATCGATTAGACTATTTCCCAGATATTCACTTTCACCTGCCCTCCCCCAACTCACCACTTTAGAACTTCCAGAAAGTGCTTTTGCTGGAGTTAAGGACCGTGTTTCGTATCTGCGGGCTCTCCCTCACTGGTTAGCAGACTATTTCCTAGAGTCTCTCTCCGTGTCAGCTTTGATCACCTTTTGGTGCTGCGTAGCTGTATTTGGACAAGTGTTTTCCTTTTAAGGAACACAGTGCTGCTATGCTTTCTTTTTTCATGAACAGCAATGTTAAAAACATAGAAGTTTGTTTTTCTTCTTTCTGTCATGGACGTTCTCTAACAGAAACCCTGGAATGCTTACTGCATAGATGTGCACAGAGTAAGAGTGGGTGACGACATTCTGCGCTAACACGATGAAAGTGATGGGGTGAAGGTTTCCACTTTGCTTGAGCTTGTCCATATACTGCAGTTTTGCTGTATTTTCATTTCTGAGATCGTCACGCTTACAGCCACAGTGTTAAAGATACATGCCTGTGTTTATGTTTCTTCTCACGTCTGATGAATCTAGTTAAGCCCCCGGATGATCTGTGAATACAGGTGAACTTTCTGGATCTCCAAGTCGTGTCCCACCAGCGGCAGTGCAGGAAGACAACAGAGGTTGTGCCTTGAACCACTGGCTGCCTTGTTTACTTAGCATCACGAGCTACTGCAGATGATGAGAGAGTTCTTATGTCCTCTCAAAAATGAGAAAATCAGTGGAGCCTCCCACAAGACATACTAGTCCTGACCCAGGGATCAAACCCAGGTCTCCTGCATTGCAGGCAGACACTTTAACCTCTGAGCCACCAGGGAAGCCCACCAATGCAAACTAACGGGCGTCATTTCTACCATCCTGTTAAGAGTCAGGGAACGTCTTCCCTTTGTGAACTCAGACCGTTTCCAAGTGACTTGTCTTAAAAGTCTTCTAAAAGTCTCTTTATGAAGGAGATTGCTACAGCTCTTTTTAAACTGCACCGCCCACTTCTGGACCTCTTGTCTTGTGTTGAGAGAAACAGAGGATGTTCACTGCTGATGCCTAACCCTTCCCGCTCTGCCGAAGTAAGTGCTTCTTGGAGCTGCCCCATGTTCCGAGCTGCGCCCTCTCCCCTTCTCCCAGATGACCTCGCCCTTCTGCTCAGCTTGCTCACACGCTCCACTCTCCTGTGCTCCATTGTCCATCAAGGTGCAAGGGCACCTCACCCCCACACCGAGGTTCCTTTATTCCACCTCCTCCTGATTTTCTTGAATCCCATGCCTCTATTGCGTCTTCGTAGTTGAAGGCTTGGTGCCCGTTCCAGCTTCTCTCATCTAGGCTTTTTTTTTTTTCAACTGATTATTATATCGTTTCACCTTCTTCCCAGTGTTGCCACAATTCTTCCCAAGACTTACTTCTTCTGAATGTTGATCTCTGGAGTGACATCTTGGTAAATGCATACAAACCCCTCTCAGATTCCCAAAGGAGCCCCTTTCTGTCCCTCCCTCTGCGTGTTTGCCCCCTAGACCACCCTGTCCTGCCTCGCCTGCCAAACTCCTCATCCTCTAAGTCTTACCTGGACCACATTTTCCTTCAAGACTTCCTGACCACCTTCCCCCTTCAGGCTGCCAGTTTTGTCTCCTTTGTATTCTCGACTACACATAAATCTGATGATACCTGTAGTTTGACTGGATTATAACTTTATATCAAAATGCTTCTCATCCTCTTTGCAGCGGGAATCGTTCTTATATCTCTAATGTCTGGTTTTGTGCTTGATAAATTAGTCTGACTTATTTAGTGTCTGATGACCAAATGAATATTAGTATCTGCATTCTTTTTAGCATAGGATGATTCTGTTTGTATTAATTACTCAAGGATTTCTTCCTCTTTTCATCGCTTTATATTCAAAATTGACCTTAGAGGACAAACTTGATGTTGGAAATTAAAACACTGAAGTAGAAGATCTAATGAGACAGCTGCTTCTTGGGTATTCACAGCCTTTCTTAAAACTCTGTTCCTAGACATTTAAAACAAATGTGTAGTAGTGTGACAGACAAAATGTACTGAAATTCAGAAGATGGTTTTATTCAGACCATCGTAACGTGGAGCTCACTCTTTGATGGGGAGCGCTCGGGGGAAGGAGAAGCCCTGGGGTTTCACAGAGCCGGGGACACAAAGGTGGCATTGAGTCTTTGGGCAAGAAGACGTGAGCGCAGGGCGTCTGAATCTGAGTTGGTGGAGCAAGAAAGGTGGTTGGGTGATGGAGAGCAGTGGTCCTTCCGAGTTACCCTTTCCTTCAAACATGAGGGTGGTGGCTTTCCAACCAGCGCAGTTTCGCAGGTGCACAGGGCTCAGGTTCCATTTTCTCAGTTCCAGAGAAAAAGACATGGTTCCTCAGAAAACAACGCGGACGTGATGGTAAACCTTCTGAGTGAGGCAAAGCTGAGTCTCATAGCCTCTGGGGAATTCTTGCTGATGCTGGTTCAGCTGCCGTTGGCAAAGATTGGTTGTTTTCGGGCCCTGAAGATTGGGCATTGTAAAAGAGGTATTCGTAAAGTGAGAAGGAGCAAACAGTTGACCTAGACGGTTGAACTGTATGATGACTCGGGAGCTGAGCCGTCAGGACCCCATGAAGGAGCAGCTCTTAGTTGTGCGGGACAGCTTCTCAAGTGTCCTGAGGGGCTCCGTGAAGGTTTCCCACGGGCATGGCCGCCTCTCACAGAGGCGTGTGCCAGACGCTCCTGGGGCCTGTGCGGAGAGGACTCTGCCCGCCTGGGCTCATGTTGGGCAGCAGCACCCGTGGCTCCACCAGAGCCAGGGAGAAAGGCGCCTGCAAGGTCACCAAAGGCCAGACCGGGGTCCTGGCCGCCTGGCGCGTGCTCCTGGTGGTGCCAAGACTTTAGTTTGGGGGACTGTAGGCAGACGCTGAAGGAAACCAGAAACACTGGAGATTCAGTGAGGACTGGCAGTTTGGGCAAGGCAGTAGGACCTGGGCCAGGGTGCAGATAGGGATGGAAACTGGCTTTTTCCTAGAGGAAAAGGAGGCCTAGTAAGTCTCTGCCAGACAAGCAGAGTTTTCGCATCCACCAGTTCCCTGCAGTGGCCACAGAGGTGCAGAGTCATTCAGTGAACGTGGCTAAAATCCAAAGTCCTGGAATGGTGTTCAGTAAACACTGCAGAGTTTCCCATAGAAACGGAATTTTCTTCTATCGTCCCTCCCCCAGTAATCAAAGATTATTTATGATCATAGAATAAGGCTGGTCTCATTAGCTGTGTTTAGATAGGTGCAGCAAGAATGCTAATTTACCACCTAGGCCTTAGGTTTGATTTTCGGGAAGTTTTCATAAGGAATCATAGATTGTAACATTTAAAAGCCTCTTGGGGTAAGGAAGCCAAGCCAAGAGCCTGCTGTCAGATGTCACCTGCAGTGCCTATAAATTTGGGTGAATTCCTTTCTTCTGAGGTCCCCACTGTCTGCTGTAGTTCTTGGGCCTGCTCAGAGTCAACTCCCTCACTCTGGGAACACTGGAAGCCTGGGACCAGGCTTGTCATAAATAAGCTACAAGGATATATTGCACAGCACAGGGAATATAACTAGTATTTTACAGTAACTTTAAGTGGAGTATAATCTATAAAATTTTTGAATCATTATTTTATAACTTGGAACTAACATAATATTGTAGATCAACTATACCCCAATTTAAAAAAGGAAACAGTAAGGAAATTCCCCCCCAAAAAATTTTTTTTAAGTATTTTTTCTTTTTTGGCACTGTTTAAAATACTTGGAGTTCAATTTCCATAATATTTGGGAATTTTAGGAATATTCGGTTTGTAGGCACTTTATTTCTAAGCCAAAAGCTTCTTCAGGAGATTTTAAAAACTCAGTTGGTAACACCATCTCAAGATGCTTTTCTCAGGATGAGAATGGCCTTTCTGCATCACAGGCATGGATGCACACACACACACACACACACACAGAACACAGAGCTTGTAATTTCAATTTTAAAATTTTACTCATAGCTAAAGATTTCTCTCATGGCATAAACACGGAAATCCAAAATTTAGTCCAGATATCTACTCACTGGTGGCATGAAATTGTTAATAGTTTTGAGCTGAAAGTAAAAACAAGCAGAAAAAACTCTGTCATCTGTCAGGGAGCAAAGATCTCTGTGAGCCATCAGCCCATTTGCAGAGATCACCAGATGGTCAGACCGTGAAACCGAAAGAAACAGGCACCAGCGTGAACACTCGGAAAGCCAGTAAACATCAAACCTTACCATGGTATTGCTGGACTAGAGTCCGGACTCCAGAAATTGACCTGGTCTCGATGCTGGGACCCTGAGTCCCCACTCAGGAAGGGTCCCGTAGATGCCTTCAGCCAGGGTTACCTGGACGGGGAAGCGGGGCCAGTCCCATGCGAGGCCCAGCCCCAGATCTGTGAAAACAAACGCACGAGACAGTTGAGCCCATTCTTTTCAGACTAATTTAACAGGAGCATAGGGAGCCTCGCACAGGAAAGGCCGAGGCCTGGGACTCCCGAGGCAGGTGAGCAAGGGGGTCGTCAGTGAGCCTGGTGGGAGGAAGTGGGCTTTTCCGAGCTGCCGAGGAAGGGCGCCAGCCGGCTGTGCTGTCTCAGAGCAGCGGAGGGGAGCGTGGGCCCTTCTGCTGCGCTTTCCCAAGAACCTGAAAGGGTGGGAAGAGTTCTTACCCAGCCTTCTAGGTTCCAGGGCACAGGGCCCAAGTCACGTTCAAGTTTGTTTTGGAGAATCAACTTTTCATAGATGGGAATGCATCTTACGGGGCAGGGAGATCAGGTCTCAGTCTTGAAGGACTGTTTCATTTTTCAAACTGACTGGTTGGTTCGAATAGAGGTTAGCCCGTCTTTTTTTTTTTTTTTTTTTGTCTTTTCCAATAACGTTAACTAAGATGTACTGATCCTCATTAGCTTTGTGCCCTGTGGCTGTCACCCTACGTGTAGCTTCACAGCCAGGGTGGAGCAGGGCCAGGCTACCATCATTAGGAGAGAAGAAAGCGGCTGAACTTGCTCCCCATTTTTATTACTTTCATTGAAAGGTGACATGTAGCAAAGGTTACATAGATAAATGACCAAGTTAGGAAATGTATTCTCATGAAATCACATACTGTGAAGGTTATAGTTTACAAAGCTGCTCAGATTAATATCTGCTTTCAGCAGAGTAATTAATCACTTAGCCCTGTAGGAGTACTTCATTGTCTGGTTTCTTAGATGAGACACATGAGGTAAGGAAAGGCCAAGTGGCCGTCAGACACAAAGTCACTAACAAGTGAGCTGCAAAAACATGTACTGAATTGCAGTCTTCTGGGTCTCCTAGCATCTGATTGTATCTTTTATGCTTCATATATTCTTTCTGGATAATTGCCTGGTAGAAGGTATTTTCCGGCAGTGATAGCATTCTAAGAGGAGGAAAAATACCTTGACTTCTGTGCACAGAGCTTTTATTCTGCTCAGCAGAGCATGCTGAATGCTTGCTGCGCTTCAAGTACTGTAAGGGGTAAATTGATAATTGACCCTCTAAGTGGTTTTTACATTGGTGGTTATACGCCTTGCCAGTTCACAGAATGTTCACCTGATAGCAGTTAAAACTTGCTCTTATGAAGATTTTCAAATAGAGGAAAAGTGAAAGAACTGTCCACGCGTTCCCAAACCAAATTTGTGTTTGCTCCTCCACAGTGAAGTAGAGCCATTTTACTGATACAAGGTTGTGGTGAAGGAAAGTTCAGGGCCCAAAAAGAACATGCTTGGAAGACCCTAGCTCCCCAAAAACCCTTCACAGAAGGGTTTTTAATAACCCCCAGTTCTCACCTCACCCTGTCCCCCTGGTAAGTACTTCTTTTTTTTTTTAACACCAAAAACATTTTGTAGTGGAGTATAGCCGATTAACAACGTTGTGATAGTTTCAGGTGAACAGCAGAGGCTCAGCCAGACACACACATGTATCCAATTCTCCCCCAAACCCCTCTCCCATCCAGGCTGCCAGGTAACATAGAGCAGAGTTCCCTGTGCTGTACAGGGTCCTTGTTGGTTATCCATTTTAAATACAGCAGAGTGTGCCTGACCTTTCCCAAGTCCTGAGCTATTCCTCCCTGCCCTGGAAACCGTAAGTTCATTTTCTACATCTGTGAGTCTCTTTCTGTTTTATAAGTTCAGTTCTGTAGTTTCTTTTTAGATTCCACATATAAGTGATGTCATATGGACATTTCTCCTTCTCTGTCTGACTTGCTTCATCAATATGACACACTCTGGGTCCATCCAGGTTGCTGCAGATGGCATGATTTCATCCTTTTTTAATGAATGAATAATATTCCATTATATGTGTGTACCACATCTTTATGCATTCCTCTATGGACATGTAGGTTGCTTCCGTGCCCTGGCGATTGTAAACAGTGCCCCAGTGAACGTTGGGTTGCGTGTTATCTTTTCGCTGCAGCCCCTAGTAACTTCTGGTCTACTTCTATCTCTACAAGCTTACCTTTTCTAGAAATTTTGTAAATAGGATTATACAGTATGCATCCTTTTATATCGAACTTTTTTTCTCTTAGCATGTTTTCAGGAGTCATCCATGTTGTATATATGAGAACTTCATTTGTTTTTATGGATGAATAATATTGCATTGTATGTATATTCCAAATTTTGTCTATCCTTTTATCTACTGATGGATATGGGTTGTTTTCACCTTTTGGCTCTTGTGAAAATTCACATACAAGTATATGAGTCTTTGTTTTTCAATTCATTTTGATACGTGCCAGGAGTGAGTTTGCTGGCCCTGCGGTAATTCTCTGTTTCACTTTTTGAGGAGCCACCAGATGTTTCCCACTGCGGCTGCATCATTTTATATTGCAGCCAAAACGCGTGTGGCTTCCAGCACAAACCCTCATCAACACTTGCTGTTGTGGGGGGTTTTTTATTGTTGTTATTGTTGTAACCATCCTAGTAGGTATAAAGTGGTATCTCATTAGGTCTGGTATCTCATTTGAATTTCCCGAATGACTAGTGGTTTAGAGCGTATTTTCACGTGCTACGGGCCATTTGCTTATTTTCTTTGGAGAAATGTCTGTTCAGGTTATTTGCCCATATTTAGAATGAGTTGCCCTTTTTTTGTTGAGTTGTAGAAGTTCTTGTAAACCCTTGTCAAATGTATGATTAGCACATATTTTCTCCCATTTTTGGGCTATCTTTTAACTCTCTTGATAGTGTTTTCTGATGCCAAAAAAAAGTTGTTAATTTTGATGAAGTCCAATTTATTTAATTATCTTTTTTGCTTGTGCTTTTGGTGCCATAATTTAAGGAACCAGTGTCATGAATATTTTTCCCTGTGTTTTCTTCCAAGAGATTTATAGCTTCTGCTCTCAAATTAGATCCATTTTGAGTCAATTTTTTCTATAGTGTGAGGTAAAGATTCAGGTTTATTATTTTATGTGTGGTTATCCAGTTCTCTCAGCATCATTTGTTGAAGAGACTATCCATGAACAATCTTGGCAACCTTGTCAAAAATAGTTGACCATAGATGTGAAGATTTATTTCCAGACTTTCAATTCTGTATTCACATCTGTCCCTATGCAATACTATACAATTTGAGTACTGTAATTTTGTAGTAAATTTTGAAACCAGAAAGTGTGAGATCTCCATCTTGTGGTTCTTTTTCAAGATTGTTTTGGTTGTCTGTGTTTCCTTGGAATTCCATATGGATTTTAGGATGGATTTTTCCATTTCTACAAAAATTGCCTTTGGAATTTTGGTAGAGATTGCATTGAATCTGCTGTGGCAAGTATTGTCATCAATAATATTAAGTCTTCCAATTCATGAACACAAACTGTCTTTCCATTTATTTAGGTCATCTTTGATTTCTTTTAGCAATTAAAAAATTTTTCAGTGTACAAGCCTTGCATCATCTTTGTTAAATTTATTCCTAAGTATTTTATTATTTTTGGTGCTAATAAATGGAAGTGGTTTCTTAGTTTCCTTTTCTGATTGTTCATTACTAAGGTATAAAAATACAAATAAGTTTTGTGCTTTTTTTGTTTCCTGCAACTTTGCTAAATTCATTTGTCCTAACATTTTTTTATGGCTTCTTCATAAAGTTTTCTGCCTGTAAGATCTTCTCATCTGTGAAGAGAGATAGTTTGATTTCTTCCTTTGCAATTTGAATTTCTTTTTCTTGCATAATTTCCTGAAAAGAACAGTAGCTTAGTTTTGGATATGTCACATCTGAGATCCTTACTAGACTTCCAGATGGAGATGTCAGATAGGAGGAGAGTATGAGTCTTGGCATCACGGAGTGGGTCTCAGCTAGAAATGTGAAGTTGGGGCTGTAGGCCTTTTGCTCCTGCAGAAAGCCCTGAGGCCATGTGAGGGCTCCCAGGAGTGAGTGCAGGTAAGAAAGAGAAGCAGCCTGAGGTGCAGTCATGAAGGAGCCTGGTGATCAGAAGTCAGGAGCGCTTCCTCTGCCTGCCCCCCTTCACACCTTCATCCTAGGAATGAGCACTTCCCACCGATGACGTCCTACAGGCTGCTTCTGGATGGGTCCCCAGAAGAAAGTAAATGCCTTGGAATGACCTCCGCAGGGTTTTACTTGGGGTTGGCCATGTCGCTGGCTCTGTGTAGTCCTCATTCCAGGATGACACTGAAGCCAGAATCTTACACCTGCCTAAAGGCCTTGTCTCCAGACTAACCCAGGGAGCTGTGCTCACGTGCCACTTGTATCCAGGACAGAGGAGAGCTGACAAAGGATGTTCTGGAGGGAAACTAAAAACACAGGATGATGGTTGTCCATTGTCGGCTATCTCTGTGCCGTTTCTGAGGTCTTCCTCCAAGTATCTTTTTCGTTCACCTTGTCCCTTCTTCACTGTCTCTCAATGTCCCCGTGTGTCCCCTGGGTAGCTTGGGCACCTTTGGTTCCCTCTCATTCATTCATAGGACCATTCAAGGCGCTGCTTTGTGTGCCATGATGGTTTCGAGGTTATCCTGAGCAGCTGGTTCCATTTCAGGCACATCACATGACCTGAAAGAGTGTAAGAATAGTGTGCCTTCACATTTGCTTTTTAGATAAAGAGAACATTTAGGGGGACTTCCCTGGTGGTCCAGTGGTTAAGAATCTGCCTTCCAATTCAGGGAATGTAGGTTTGATCCCTGGTTGGTAAACTAAGATCCCACATGATGCAGGGCAACTAAGCCTGCGTGCCACAATGAAGACCCAGCACAGACAAAAGTAAATAAATAAAGGTATTTTTTCTTAATAAAAGAACATTTGCCCTAATATATATCAAATTATAAAACAATAGTCATTTCTAGTTGGTGGAACTACAGGGAAATTTATATGTCTAATTATATATTTCTGAAATATTTAATTCTTTGCTAGCAGCGTGCATAAGTAAAAAGTATTTTTAAATTTTTATTTTTAAAAAATTTGCAGTTGCAATTAGTAGGAGATGCCAGTACACAAATAAGCAGTTCCATTATCTGTGCTCTTGTGTGGAAGGGATGAAAGAACCTGCTTAAGTCAGGTAGCAGAAGCTTGAACATTATTGTGTACTTACATCTGAGACTAAGAATATGGTTGCCTAGAAGCCTCAGGAAAAATGGTTTTTAAGCCTGCAAGAAAAACATCTCTCTTACGCTCTGCTTCCTTGGAAGCATATTAACAGTTTGGCACCTGTGGAGGCCCACTAGGCAACTGGTAGAATGAATTTCTGGAGGGAAACTGTTTTTTTCTCTTCTACCTAATGTCCTGGATTATTTTGGATTGGTTTGGGGATAGTATCTGAGTTTCTATCTTTTGGGCTATTTTTTTTTTCCAGGAATATAAAGTATTTTTCCTTTGATATATGCTTAAATGTTTACTTTTAAGTGATGTAACTTTTCAGAAAACAAAGTTTATTTCTGTGGGAAAAATACTTTTTATATTTTTGACTGTTTTTTGTTCCTTCTCTTTTGACATCCGTAGCCAACAAGAACATTAGTCATGACAAGCATGCCATCTGAGTAAGTACTCGTTGTTTTGATAACTTTCTCCTCGATACAAAGTTTGGACTTTTCGTTCATAAACTGTGCTGGCGCTTGGGCAGCCCTCACGTCTGTGCTGTGTCCATGTTGCTGTCTGTAATTAATACTGGAGTCAGAAGAGCACTGGAAATAAGAGAGGTGGTGAAAAGGCTGTGCGCAGTTGAGCATGAAGGCCTCTGAGTGGCTTGGACGGCATTTAGAGGCGTTTCAGTATCTGCCGCTCCTCCTGCTCGTCTTGATCTACATGGCTCTGCGAGCCCACGACCCCCACCCCCTGAAGGCCCCGTAAGTGGAGCCTCGCTTGTGGAAGCACTTCCCTTAAAGATCTTAAAGAAATGCTTTAGTGGGATGCTTTCTACCACTGTGGTAAAGCAGCTGTCAGCACATCTGGTGGAAGCATTCACAGCTCCCTAGCGCACTCTTATCATCTCCCTTAAACATTAGCACAATGTTGCACATCCAAAAAAAATGCCCTGCCTTATTCTTTGCAACAGATTTTTGAATTTTTATTTAAAGAAGAAAAAAAGTTTTTTTTTTAAATAGCAAAAGTTTTAGGGCTTTAAGATATCCATCAAAACACTGGGACATCTCAGTGAAAAACAGACTGCAAAAAGTGCATGCTTCCAAGACTCTGGGTAGCAGGATCCTGTCCCACCTGTGGCATGAAGTTAAAAGGACTGGTTGTTCAAAACCCACATGTTATCTAGTGAAAAAGGAGCACGCTCACAAGTTCTGTTTACGTCTTGTGAAATACATTGGTCATCCTAAATAGTTTAATACAGAAATGGATAATTGAATATTGGTCTAACATTTTTAAAAGTCTATATTTTTGCCCCAAATTTAAAAGACTAAAAAACACTGATAGCTATTTTCTCAATCGAAGGTTTGAAAATCAAACTCTTCATTTAGGCCATTTTGAATCTCTTTTTGATTCATTCCTGCCCCACAAATACTTGTTGTCAGAAGGTAAGAACAAGACTTAGATGTTCTAAGGTCATATTGATTAGCCGTGTTTTGCAAAGATCCTTGTTATTGATTAGCACATCCAGCGAAGAGCTAGAAGCTCCAAGACTTGGAATGACAAAATCATAGATACGAAGGAACAGGTTTCTAGAGAGCATCTGGCTTAGAGGTTTCACTTCTTTTTGCTATTGTTTTATTTGCATTTTGTACCCCTCCCCTGATTTAAATATTTTCTGCAACTCCAGTAAGCATCTATCCTCTGGTTAAAGTGATGTGTCCGGTCCTGACTCATCCATCTGCTATACCCTGGGGATCCCTGGAAAATTCTCACCAGGATAGAGGTCAGACCTTGTATTTCACAAGTGTAGAAATAGGTCTTGTGATCGGCAAAGCCCAGATCATCATAACTGAGAAATGCCATAATATAAGCAGGAGATAGTTGGAGACGATGTGCGTAATCACGGACAAAACTGCCTCTTTCCTTTTGGAATGTAATTTTTGGAGACGAGAAGTTTCTTAACTCACTGTGCACGTCACAGTGTGGCTCGGAAAGCCTGCGTGGTGTTCATGTTTTGGCAGGGATTTCCCAAAGCTTCTGGCAAAGAGGGGGGAAAGCAACATGTCAGAGTTAAAGGCATGATAGAAAGGTGATCGTAAAAGGAAGAAAGGGAATATGAAGAGTGATTTGGGAAGAAAGGGAAGAGAAATATTTAAAGAGAAAAAAGGGTACTTAAGGCATTTACTGGAATGACAAATCAGAAGATAAACAGTGATGAGCTTTGTGAAATTTGCCCTAAGTTTAATCCGAAGTTTTAATAAACAGGACCTATAAAATTATGTTTGACTCTTGATAAATGTTTCATTTTTAAAATAAAATAAGTGAGGATCTTGGTTCTGACAGTGCAAAAACTAAGTCCGACAGGACTCAAAGGTACACACTGCCGGGTCTGGGTGTTGAGGAGGCCTGGTTCAGGGGGCTGACCAGCCCCGCCGGGCACCTGGGGAAACCGCTTTTAGCTTTGGGGCCGCTGTTTCGTAGCCACTAGAACAGACAGTTGGAGTTGAGATCTGAAATTTATTTCCCTTAGATTTCAAGTTATGGATTTCAGGGAAACGAGCACCATAGAAGAAATCAGTGTACATTTTTTCCTAGTTTTTTTTACATTTTAGTTCATTGTAATCCCCTTGATGTTTATGCACAGGAAACACATCCAACCGTGTGTTGATTTTTCTCCCCGCTTCACAGAAAGTACGGCGTGGTGATCCAGGTCATGAACAAACTGAAGGGCTTCTCACTGGCGCGGGAGGTGTGTGGTAGCACCACGCACGTGGTGGCCGGGAAGCCGCGCCGCACCCTGAGCGTGCTGCTGGGCATAGCGCGTGGCTGCTGGATCCTGTCCTTTGAGTGGGTAAGCCTCCGCGCCCGCACAGTGCGCATGCGCGTCCCCGGTGCTCGCCCCATGCTGAGTGGCGGGCAGGTCCGTGTTAGTCCCGCCCTCTCTCCCCGATGGTCCCCAGGAGGACGAACAGGTAGGTTTCCAGGTAAAGAGCTCAGGGCCACGGAGCAGAGGTAAGATTAGAGTAGACTTGGAATGAGAACGCCCAGTGCACGTTCTCACAGTCAAATGCTCTTTCTTCTGTGCTTGACCAAGAATTAATGTGACCTATGTTAACGATGGTTTAAAAAGCCAAAGGAATTCCGTGATTGTTTTCACAGATGGGTCTACTTACTGAGAGACATGTTCGTTTAATCCCGTTTGGATATGTTATTATCTATGCATGTCTATCTTTAACATTATTTGCCCTTATTTCTGTGTATTAAATGCAGAGTTTGAGGGGTTTTTTAAGTCATTTTCCCCCCCATTATTCTTGAAATTGAAATTGTTTCTTACTCTATTTTTACTTTGACCCACAACCCGTGGTCAGTCCAAAGCATTACTGTCTGGTGAGGGTAGCATCGTTTGTTAGCGTCACTATTTTACATCTGCTAAGTACCCAGCCTCCCTTCTCCTCCCGCTAAGCATGTGTTATACTGCTGTTGTTTAGTCACTAAGTCATGCCAGTTCTTTTGTGACCTCATGGACTGTAGCCCGTTAGGCTCCTCTGTCCATGGAACTTACCAGGCAAGAATACCAGAGTGGGTTGCTGTTTCCTTCTCCAGGAGGTCTTCCCAACCCAGGGATCAAACCTGCATCTCCTACATTGCATGCAGACTTTGCATGCAGATTCTTTGCCACTCAGCCCCCTGGGAATGCTCTGTTAATTTAAGCCGGTAGAATTATAATATGCAAATAAACAGCAGATATATTTGCAAGTTCAGCTGTGGTCTTTTTCCCTTGTTATGACTTAACCTGTGTCTTTCTCTGGTGTGTGAGGTTTAAGATATTAGTGGTTGGAGTCATGAAGTGGAAAAGGCTGGAATTCCCCCCACAAAGTCCTGTTTGTCTAGGCGACAATCAGGAATTACCTTACTTAATTACATACAAGTACTGGTCCCCATTTCTTTGTATGCAATGTCATTAATAGCTCCTGCCTCTGTGAATGAATATCCTGTTTGCTTTCTCTCCAATTCACAGTGTCTCTGTTTATCAGTCACCTCTTCCTTCCCTCATGTCTCAGAGGAAGACATTATCTTTTATGAGGCCAGGCAGCTGTGCTCTGTTCTGTACCAGCTTGTCCTCCTGGAACGCAGAGCCAGTGGAGGGCGCGGGCATGAGGGCTCGCCCTCCCCGCTGCCAGGCGCGGGCAGCCCTGCCTGGGTGCCCCCGTTTCTGCCCTAAGTCCTGCCAGGGTTCCACCACTAATCACATGTGGAAACAGAGCCAGGTGTGCACTCACCATCAGGCCACTGTGTGTGAAATTAACCTCTCTCTGTGGGATCAACGTCCATGAGCAAGGCGGGAAGTGAAACATGTTATCTGATAAACTTCCTGTGCTCAGACAGGACTGCCTGCCTGAGCCTTCCTGCCCGAGGGGGGAGCCTTGCCCACGGTGACATAGTGAGCGGACTAAGTGTAAATGCAGTAATAAGCCAAGAAGAGGAAATAANCACCCCCCCCAACCTGTCTTCTCACAGCCTCCGAGGTCAGCAGCCTGCATAGGCTTCCCGGACTCACGGCCAGGTGTTGTGGGGCTCTGTCCTGCCGGAGGCTCCGGGAGAGCTCCTGCTTCCTGCCCTCTTCAGCTTCTGCGGGCTCCCCACGGCCTGTGGCTCGCAGCCCCTTCCAGCCGTGATGTGACCCTGGTCACGTCTCTGACTTCCTGCCTCCATCATTTGTTTATTGGGACCCTTGTGGTCTCGCAGAGCCCCCCGGATAATCCGGAGCACCTCCCATCTCGAGGTCGTTAGTGTCACCACACCTGTAAAGCACCTGTCTCCGCGGCAGGTCACAGACCCCTGCGACTCCTCCAAGGATAGCTGCAGGGCCCTTCTTCTGCCTGCGCTCACAATAATGCCGGTGCGTTATTTCCATAAGGGCTGCATAACACTACTGTATCCCTGGCTGATGACTTAATTGATTTGAATTCTGTAAGTTTAGAAAGACCCAGAAGGAGGAAGGCCATGTGAGATGCATAGCCTGGTATGGTGCATCTGCGTGCTGAGGAGCCCAAGACTTCAGGGAGCTCTACAGGGAGGGTGCCTGGGAGGTTCTCCCTCAGAGGTCTCCCTCCCTCCCCTCCAGAAGGGATCCTGTCTGCACCTTCATGTGGGACTTTGAACCTTCAGAACAGGGTTTGGTCATGGTAAGCAAGGAGACAGACTGGTCAAAAATAGAGCTTACTGAGAAGAAACTAAAGAGGAGTTGCTTACAGAAAGACTAGAGTCGGTCGCCCAGCCACCGACTGAGTGGGCCTCCAGCCACCCCCAGACTGTGCATGTTCCTCCTGACGCAGAGCTCACCCACGGTGCTGGCCCAGAGCGAAGCTGAGCCACAGGGGAGGGTTGGCTGGGGACCCCCAAGACTCGAGCAAAGGCAAGACTGGGGCGGGGCTATGTTAGTGCCAAAGCCAGGAGCCTGCCTCAGTCAGGGTTTTAACACTAGCAAGACGGTGCAGGACAGCATTCGGTTAACATTTTAGGCAGCACATTTTACCTGCCAGTATGATGATTGCAGGGCTTCCCTGGTGGCTCAGATGGTAAAGAATCTGCTTGCAATGCAGGAGGCCTGGGTTCGATCCCTGGGTTGGGAAGAACCCCTGGAGGAGGGTATGGCAGCCCACTCGAGTGTTCTCGCCTGGAGAATCCCATGGACAGGGAGCCTGGCGGACTACAGTCGGGTCACAAAGAGTCGGATACAACTACGTGATGGAGCACAGCACCCATAACGATTTCAAACAGCGGTAAAGCAGGTTCTTCAAAACTTAATCAAATTTTGCCCTTATTAAGCCACTGGTTCTTCTGGAAGATAGGACTTCTGACAGGTTTATACATTTCACTTGTCTAGTCTCATACATCCAGTACCTTCTACTAAGAAGGCTGGAATGCACAGGTAGCTGTTCCGAGGAGAGGACGGAGTGAAAATGACTGCGCTGAAGAGGCGGTTTCCTTGTATGTCTGTGCACACATGTGAGTCCCTATGTGCTTGCTCTGTGTGGAGGTTCCCATCAGTTTCCCCTAAAGAACAAGTACAGGACAGTGAAATGGTGAGCTACCCTGCTGCCCCCAGATTGGAGAGTTTAATCATCCCCAGTGAAAATGGTACATCATGTGAATTGCCAGGCTGGACGAAGCACAAGCTGCCGTCATGATTGCCGGGAGAAATATCAACAACCTCAGATACGCAGATGACACCACCCTTATGGCAGAAAGAGAAGAAGAACTAAACAGCCTCTTGATGAAAGTGAAAGAGGAGAGTGAAAAAGGAGGCTTGAACCTCAACATTCAAAAAACTAAGATCAAGGCATCCAGTCCCATCACTTCATGGCAAAGAGATGGGGAAACAGTGGAAACAGAGACAGACTTTTATTTTCTTAGGTTCCAGAATCACTGAGGATGGTGATTGCAGCCATGAAGTTAAAAGCCGCTTGCTCCTTGGAAGAAAAGCTATGACAAACCTAGGCCACATATTAAAAAACAAAGACATCATTTTGCTGACAAAGATCTGTCTAGTTAAAGCTGTGGTTTTCCATGTACAGATGTGAGAGTTGGACCCTAAATAAGGCTGAGCACCGAAGAATTGATCCTTTTGGGCTGTGGTGTTCAAGAAGACTCTCGAGAGTCCCTAGGACTTAAGCAGATCCAACCAGTCTATCCTAAAGGAGATCAGTCCTGGGTGTTCATTGGTAGGACTGATGTGAAAGCTGAAGCTCTAATACTTTGGCCACTTCGTGTGAAGAGTTGACTCATTGGAAAAGACCCTGATGCTGGGAAAGATTGAAGGCAGGAGGAGAAGGGGGCATCAGCAGACAAGATCTGAGGCATCATTGACTCAACAGACATTAGTTTGAGCAAGCTCTAGGAGATAGTGAAGGTAAGCCTGGTATGCTGCCGTCCATGTGGTCACAAAGAGTCGGACATGACTTAGTGATGAACAATAACAAGGGAAAATGAAACAGAGGGTGCTGAGCCCCCCGGGTGCCGGGAACCTTTCCGGCTGGGCAGGCTTAGGGAAGATATCCTATCTCCCTGAGCTGTGGCTCCTCCTCTGTAAGACACACCCAGTGACAGGATGTCCTTCATAGATCACGTGAGTTAAAGATGTGTGGTGCTCCTCGAGGCACCTGACAAAAAGTAGGGATTTAACACGTTAGCTTTACAACAGAAATAACTTAGTAACCTCCTGCAAGAACTGTACAAATCAACTGCTACATCATGTCCCCATAGCCTTATATAGGAAAAGATTACATTAACCCTAAAATTGACCAAAGGCACTTGCTCTGGACAAGTGAGCACTTGGTCGAGGACCAAGTGAGGGAGGCTAGAAATGGGGATGGTCTGGGTGGGCAGTGGAGGGGGGTGCGTCTGCATCCGTCCTTGCAGGGACCCAAGAGTAGCGTCCTTCCTGATCCAGAGGCTGACTGGAGGATTTGATTGTGCTTGAGAGCCCACTTCTCCTGAAGGCACTGTGGTACTGATCTTCTCCAGAACCTTCAGAGTACTATTTCTCTAAGTGGTTGCTCTCAGGTTCCAAAGATAGTTTTGGAATTCGTGTCTATGCAAACAGCTTCCCAGCGATGCGCAAACCCTCCCTATTTGTGGAAAACACCAACCCCTGGGAAACCAAAAAGCACAGGATACACTGTGGCTTAAAGAAAAATGCCTGGTCATGTAATTGTGATGACTCAGAGGCTTCCTCTAGTGTGTGTGTGCGGGGGCGGGGGTGTGACGTGTTCACTGATGCTTATAGATGAAGGCCTTGGAAAACACCATAGACACGAACTGAACCCCTTTCCCTGTCCAACTCCATCTTAAATAAGACAGACATGCTCCCTGATTTCTTGAATGGCCTCCTTTGGTTTTCTAAAATAATTCAAGCAAACGTGATAAGCTGTTCTGAGAGACAGAAGTCTCGCCTGCTGTTTACAGAGCCACACGGGGTAGTTTCTGAAGCGTAACGCACAGCACAACGGTCAGAGACTTGTTCGTGACTCTGGACAGGAGCTTCGAAGGTGGCGGCTTCTGTTCGGGTCAGTGCTAGAAGAATCCACACGCTTCCTAAAGGATCTCATATCTTTGTGTAAAAGGAACGACTCTCTCCCTGTGGTCTGCCTCCTTTCTGCTTGTCCCCAATGCAATTTGGGGGATTCTTAAAATATTCCTTTTGGCGAGCACTATCAACTCGCCTCCAAGAAAAACATCACTGGGAATGTTTTTATTTCAGGGTTTGTGTGGTATTCTCTGGAAATTTTTTGTAAAGGAGAATTCTAACAGCTCTTTAAAATTAGATGGTTGTATGTGGCCCGCTTTATCTATCCAAAAAATTATGGTGATTTTATAACACAGTTCAGTTTGAATTTTTACTTAATCTTTTGTGTGTGTGTATGAGAAAACCATGTTGGCAACTTCAGCTTGTTTACAGCAGTTCCTACTTCCACTGTTCACTTTGCTGTTTTCAGCAAAGCAAGTAACTTTTTTCCTGCTTCATGATCGAGTTGTCTGTCAGAAACATAGAAATGTAGGCCTGTGTCCTGTTCAAGAGGGACAGGAAGTAACACAAAAGAAAAAGAGAGAAATTGGTTTTACCAGAATGTCCCTTTAGACTAGTTTGTTATATTTTAAGTGTGGGGCTCCTTGAATTCTCTAGAAGAAGTGTCTTTCAACTTATTTAGTGTCTGCCTCACTCTTCCTGGCATTACCTGAATTCTGCCCCACCTGCGTGCCTTCTGTCCCAGGAGAGGGGGACCCAGGACCGCTTCTCCCCTCTGCTTCCAGTACACATTGCTCTGTCTCCCTTTCAGACATACACAGGAGTGACTCAGCCTCTGTGTTCAGGTTAGAAAGTGTTGATTCTGACTGCTTTTGAGTAAGGCTTGATGAGGACACTTAAAGCTAAGTCTTTTATAAATGCAAATTCAGGGCTTAGAAGCTTAATCAGTCTTGCAGCCAAATTTCAAGGCAGTGTGACTTTTAACAGAACAGTAGAGAAGCACTTCATAGTCAAGGATGCCATAAATCAAAACATGATGTCCTGGCGGGTCAGCTGTCTTGAAATACGGTGATTCCGTTTGGACTTTTCCACACTGACCTCAGTAGGTGATGCATCTGAGAGATGGACGTTGTGAGGGTGAGCGCAGGGTCAACTGTCTGAGGTAGAATGAAGCGTAGTCCCTGCAGCCCGTGCCTGTCCTGTCGCTCGGGAGAATGCTTAGTCACCCTTCTGAGCTCACAGCCAGTACTGGAAGCAGACTGGAATCCGGCCTTTTCCCTGGTACATCCCTGTCTTCCTGAGACCGCTCAGGAGGAATACATCCTCAAACTATCTTCTCTCTTGTCTGCATAAAGCTGAAGCGAGCGGATTAACCCTGAGCTGTTCTAGACAGGATGCGCTTGGGCAGTGTGCCTGCGGCCAGGGCCCCTGCACGGTTCCCTGCGCTCCAGCAGGCATCTATTAGCTGCGAGGCGCTGATGATCTGAGAGCTCCGCCTCGGGCCTCCAGATCTCACTTGCTTTGACTCCAGAGTCATTTTGACTGTGCCAGAGATTATATTTTGATGCAGTACTTACATTTTAAAAAGCATTTTCACATGCTCTGTCTCCTGGACCCCGTGAGATGATAAACATTGTTGTGTTTAGTGGTGGAGACACTAAGAAAAGTAGCCCTTCTAACTTGGATATCAGGATTGACTCTTTGAACCAGTCTTGATAAAGATACTACCCTAAGAAACTGGGTAGAAGCAGTCATCTCAGAGCACACCTACTCTGACATTTTTTCTTGTTAAAATAATGGATTCTGTTTGAGGACTGACACAGAGCCTGCCTCCCTGCTCCTTTCCCCTGTGGTTCCTGCAAAGTGCCCGACCCCTCCTCTGGAGCCCCGGGAAGTGGCAGCCTGCAGGACTCCGGCACCCCATCCACCATCCTCTCAGCCCACCAGGTGTGTCCATTCCACCCTGGAGGGGCGGGCTTGCCTGCAGCCTCACCACCTCGGACAGATGTGAAAGGGGACCTATCAGCTTCTTGTTCAGTCGCTAAGCTGTGTCCACCTCTTTGTGACCCCATGGACTGCAGCATGCCAGGCTTCCCTGTCCTTCACCAACTCCCAAGGTTTCCTCAAACTTATGTCCGTTGGTTGAGTGATGCCATCCAACCATCTCATCCTCTGTTGCCCCCTTCTCCTCCTGCCTTCAGTCTTTCTCAGCATCAGGGTCTTTTGCAATGAGTCAGTTCTTCATATCTGGTGGCCAGAGTATTAAGGAGGGAGGGGGATACTAGATTAAGGTTCTGTATGTTAAAGCAGAGGTCTCTGTGTTCGGCAAGCAGGGTAAATGCATAAGGCTACACGTGAGAGACCCAGCGACCCCATCCTGTTTAGTGCCCATCCATTCCAAAACATGGCCTTCAGGGCTCTCGCTGTTTCTATTTTATTTTGCTTAACTTGGGGCAGCCGAGCAGAAGTGCCAGTTCTTAACTTTCCCAAACCTCAAATTATCTCTTCCTCGCTTTATGCTTGAGAATTCTAGGATCTCCACTTAGTCCCCATGGAACTGAATCACATATTCAAAGCTCAGTTTCAGAAAAAGGTTCAGTTACACCTAAAGTTACATCTTCGTTATTTAACCTTTGCAACTTTCCACTGAATCCCTAGACTCCTCTGTGTCTCTGGCGTCCCAAGGAAGCAGTGCTCTCCTTCAGCAACAGCATGAAAGTTTCACCTTCAGATTTACACCAGAAAATGCAGCCGTGATTTCATTCTCTGGGACTTTTCGAAAATGAGATTCAGCCCTCCATTGTCACAATGTCTGTCAGCGACCTTGGGAACCCTGTGAACTGCCATTCTGTCAGGTTTCTGAGCTGTAACCTGAGTCACCATAGATTGCCACAGAGCAATCTATGAGACGCCGTGGACTGCAGCACGCCCGGCTTCCGTGTCCCTCACCATCTCTCGGACGTAGAACCGGGCAGAGCATCAGACTTAACCTCTCCTCATCTCTGCACGAGTCACCTCTGTGAGCTGGGCTTCAGTGGGAATAGAGGCCTTTTGAAGAGAGCTGATGGGAGAAGTACTGGAGTTTTAAAGACCGTTGTAATGTCTTTCAAAACAAAATTGACAACATTTTGCTACTGATGCTTACTATGTGTGATCCACACAATGAGTTTCTCCTAAAATTCATTGCCCTGGAAGGTTCCCTACAGAAAACCTTCTGAGCTCTTCTTTACCAGATAGTAAGACATATGTAAAAGTGATTTTGCAGCTGAACTAGCAGCTTGCCTTAGATGGCATGATAGATCTACGTCTTAGTTCTTTTGAATTGATCTGTATTCTTTTGCAAGAACAGATAATGCTGTGCTTGAATATTAAAGTGTGCATAACCTGATAATCTATCAAGCACTGGTCATTCTCAGGGAGTTCACAGACCTGAGAAACACAAACGCAGTCATGGGCTCTGGTGAAGTGGGGCAGGAGGAGATGCTTCTGTCCTTCACAAGGTCCTTCCTGCCTTCCTCACAGGCTGCCTGCTACGTGTTGCATCACACAGCCTCGGGGAGGCCTTCAGTAACTAGAGAAGCGCATCTCCACCGACTTCGTTTCCTACAGCTAGTTTATCTCAGCTTCATTGTTGTTGCTCAGTCGTGTCCAATTCTTTGTGACCCCCTGGACTGCAGCACGCCAGGCTTCCCTGTCCATCACCATCTCCCGGATTTTGCTCAAACTCATATCCATTGAGTCAGTGATGTCATCCAACCATCTCCCTTCTCCTGCCCTCAGTCTTTCCCAGCATCAGGGTCTTTTCCAGTTCAAAAGCACCAATGCTTTGGTGCTCAGCCTTCTTTATGGTCCAGCTCTCATATCCGTACATGACTACTGGAAACCACAGCTTTGATTATAGGGACCTTTGCTGGCTGAGTGATGACTCTGCCTTTTAACATGCCGTCTAGGTTTCTCATAGTGTTTCTTCCAGGGAGCAGCCATGTGTTGCTCATTTGGTCTCACTGGGTGATAACCAAACAAGAGAGACTAATACATAAGTGTTAATTTATGCACAGGACTTTTTTCCTTTTGTTTTTGTTCAGTCACTAAGTTGTGTCTGGCTTTTTGCAACCCCATGGACTGCAGCATGCCAGGCCTCCCTGTCCCTCACTTTCTCCCAGAGTTCACCCAAGTTCATGTCCATTGAGTCGGTGATGCCATCCAACTGTCTCATCCTCTGCCACCCTCCTCTCATTTTGCCTTCAATCCATGGATGCCTTCTTGAAATAAAACATTTCATTGTTAAACCGTGAGCAGTATTTTTGGTAGTAAAACTCACGAGAGAGTTTTGGCCATACCCTCCTTGGCACAAGGAGACCAGGGCTGTTTCAGGTGTGACGGCAGCACCTGTGTGGCAGACACTGCTTGTTTAGTGATCACAAGCTCTTGAGGACAGAGGCTGTGCCTGTCTTGTCTTACGTGGCCCAAGACTCGGGCTGGGGCGTGAGGCGCAGCACTTTGTAGCAGAATGAATGAGTGAGCAGATGGGTGACTAAACATACTGTTATTTCTTTTAAAAGTCTTGGAATTTCTTCTAGCCTCTTGGAATTTCTTCTAGCCTCTGAGCTAAAAATGTCATTTAAAAAGATGGTACATCATTATAAAGTACAGAAGTGCCCATGTAGTTCGTGTGTTTCTTGTTAAGATTCGTGAAAATAAGATGACCTGATGCTCATTTAAGGAAAACCATCTTATAACTCAAATTCACGGAAAGAACAAAAAACAGTGATTGCTCTTAGTAGCCATAATATTTGGTTTATTGGCAGTGATGGTAATAATAATTTCTACTTTGTTTTCATACAGTGATGTTTCTGCTATTTATTTTAGTTACATTGGAATGTGTTATATTTATTTCTTTGTTTTCATTTTGATAAGAAAAGTAGAGCTTGTGTTATTTATAAAGATGTTTGGACTTCACATTTAAGTACCCTGGTGAAATTCCGGGTCACCGTGCTCTCTACTGAGCAATATGTAAAAAGTGGCTCATTGTGAGCAGTTAAGCTCTGAAATCCAAGAATAACCCATTTTCATTTTCACAGCCTGGAAAAGATTGGGTAAAATATAAGCAGAATAAATCTAACTTCAATGCCTGCGTGTGATATAGCCAAACATTTTTGTAAGAACGTTCAAGTACATATCAACATGTAGCTTCTTTTTTCCTCTTCCCATCTGGTATTTCGTCTCTGTCAAGTTAATATCTCTTACAAAAGGGAGAAGAATTCTTAGCTACTTATTTTTAGCACTTTATTGCTTATTTTTTTGTTTTGGTTAAATAGGTTGTGTTAAGTTTTGGGTTTCCTGCCATGCCCCCACCCCCTTTTTTGAAACAGCTGAAGCAGTGCTTTTCAAACCTTAAAAACCTGTGAATCACTCGAGGATCTTATTAAATGCAGATTCTGACTCAGTGGGTCTGGGTCTTGGGGTCTTCATTTGCCCCCAGGTGATGTTTTGGCTGCTGGTCTCAGGACCACATAGGGAAGAGCTGGTGCCCAGTGAGCCTGTCTGAGAATGGGTACGATGTTAGTCACATAGAAAAGTAAAGGGTGTGGGGCTGCCTTGCTGGGAGACTTACGTATGCTCAGCTTGTCAGTGTTGTTGTGGTTCAAAGTCGTGTCCGACTCTCTGTGACCCCATGGACTGCAGCTTGCCAGGCTTCCCAGTCCTTCACCATCTCCTGGAGTCTGCTCAAACTCATGTCCATTGAGTTGGTGATGCCATCCAGCCATCTCACCCTCCTTCAGTCTTTCCCATCATGCTTATTAAAAGTTATAGTATTGATAGCCTCAGTGTTCTAATAGATTGCTCACAGTCACAGTGCTTGCAAATGGTGAATTTGAGGTTTGAATTCAGCTTTTCCTCCATCCATAGGCCATGGACTTTCTGGCATCTAATTCCAGAGGTAGCCTAGAGGATATTTTGATTTTTTGCTTCCTTAAACTTTGATATATTCATTCTGTGACTTCACACCACCTCTTTGTGTTTTGAAAAGATTAATGGGTAAGAGTGAATTTTGTTCCCAGCCTTACTGTTCCCCAGCTGTGTGACGAGTAAGGCAAGATGTGTCCAGAGAACACTCAGTACTGATTTACGGTTACTAAACAAGCTTGTTTTTTTGACACCTGTTGCTAGTCTCCCTTCAAATCTTGAAACCTTGAAGCCAAATGAAAGAAGCCAGAAGGTCACATATTGTAAGATTCCTTTCATATGATGGGCCTGAAAAGGGAAGGTCCTTGGACAGAAGGCTGATTAGCAGTTAACCAGGCTGGAAGAGAGAAGAGGATGAGGAGTAATCGCGTAATGGGTACGGGGAGTATCCCTGGCCTGACCCAGAAGTTTCCAAACTAGACAGAGGTGGTGATTGCTCAACTGTAAACTAAATGCCACTGGGCCGGACACTCTAAAATGGTTACTTGTGTATTCTGTGAATTTCACCTCAAGTTTAAAATCCCATGGAAAATTGCCTCACCAAGGCAGACTACTGGACAGGCTTGTTTTTTAAGTGACTCGATGGCATTATAGAAAACATTTCTTGGTGTTCTGAGATGTGTTGGAAATACTTACTTTGGAGCAAACATCGTTGCCTTGAACCTTAGCCAGTTCAAGTTGGTCTTTCTGGGAGACCAGACCTCCTCTGTTTTCTGGCTCTAAAGTGTTCAGGACTTAAGCATCCGATTATATGGTTATTACAGATTACACTGTTGATAGCCGCAGTTTATTATCCTGAAGCTTAGTCTAGAAACAACTTTATTGCCACAGCACTTTCATTAACTACATGGATATTTTTGTAATCTATAATAATGTATAATATTTTCATATGATAAAAAGGTTAACTGACTTGCCTCTTGTCACAAACCTGTAAAGAGATGGGCACTTGCCTGGGTTCTGTGTTAAACAGTACATGATACTGTCTCTTTGTGGAAAAAAAGCATAAATATCATTATTCTTTCTAGAAAAAGTCAAAGTAATGGACCCAGTAGCACATTCTCTTAAGGTTTTATTGTTTCAGGAAAATCAATTACTCTTATAACCGAGGCAAAGAATCTGTGAGATCTGATGAGAAAAATATAATTTTATTTTTATAGTTCTGTTATTAGCTTAAAGTTTTAAAAATTAGCAGTGACCAGTTTTGTTACTCTTGGATAGGAAACAAGAAATTTGCAAGTGCTGAATATATGTTTCTGTGTCTCCACAGACTCTTACAACAAAGGGTTGTGTGTGTGTGTTTTTTTAACCCCAGTAGATGTGGGGAAGGATTGTTTTTGTTTTCCAGTTGCTCAGTCATGTCCAACTCTTTGTGACCCCATGGACTGCAGCACGCCAGTCTTCCCTGTCCTTCACTGTCTCCCAGAGTTTGCTCAAACTCATGTCCATTGAATCGATGATGCCATCCAACCATCTCACCCTCTGTGGTCCCTTTCTCCTGCCTTCAGTGTCTCAGCATCAAGGTCTTTTCCACTGAGTCGGCTCTTGGCATCAGGTGGCCAAAGTGTTGGAGCTTCAGCTTCAGCACCAGTCCTTCCAGTGAATATTCAAGAGTCTTCTCTAGCACCACAGTTTGAAAGCATCAATTCTTCCACATTCAACCCTCTTTAGGGTCCAGCTCTCACATCGGTACATGACTACTGGAGATGGAAGGGCAGAAAGTTTAATTTTATTTATTTAATTTAATTATTTCTTTTCAATAATTAAAGGAGAAAATACATATACTTTCAGCCTGTTTGAAATCAAGTAGATTCCCTTGGATTAAATCTGTGGCACAAGTTTCTGTGGGTTTGAATTTTAATTACTTAATTGGCATTTTATACAATATGAAGTTCTTTGTATTCACAGAGTATTGTTGACTTTTCCCATAGAGCAGACACCCCCGTTTTTTCCCCTTGGCTGCTATGTTCACACTACGTTCTTAGTCCCAAAATGCAGTTGAACTGTAACAGTTGTGTATGGTAGCTTGTATAGGTCTGGAGACAAGTCCAAAAACAATGATTGATTAGCCTGGCTATTTAGAAACTGGGAATAAACAGTATTACAATTACACTAAGACACTGTGAATGTTAATACATAGTTTCTAGCCAATTAGTCATGCTCTCAAGTAGGTCACAGCAGCTTCCTTTGCAGTGTGGTTATTAACACCAGCAGTGGGTCATCTGGAATCATTAAGTTTTGCATGTGCAACCTAAGATCGCTTTCACAATTTGCTCCTCTCTCACCCTGACCTTCTAAAGTCTCCTATACATGGAAATAACTATTGTTTTCCCTTTTTTTTTTTTTGTTTTGAGACACAAAAAATTAAGGGTAACTAGTTTAGTGTCTTTTCTTGTTAAATACTCTGAATAAAGTAATTTTTAAGACTACTGAAGAAATTTTTTAGACAGTAAACTATTAAGAAATTAAAGTGAATGTTACCCCGGTGTCTCAGTGGTAAAGAGTCTCCAGCCAACGCAGGAGCTGTTCAGTCACCAAATCATGCCCAACTCTTGGAGACCCCATGGTCTGCATCACAGCAGGCTTCCCTGTCCCTCACCATCTCCTAGAGCTGGCCCAAGTTCATGTTCATTGAATTGGTGATGCCATCCAACCGGCTCATCCTCTACTGCCCTTTTCTTCTGCCTTCAGTCTTTCCCAGCATCAGGGTCTTTTCCAGTGAGTCAGCTGTTTGCAGCAGGCAAAGTGCTGGAGCTTCAGCATCAGTCCTTCCGATCAGCATTCACGGTTGATTTCCTTTAAGGCTGACTGGTTTGATCTCCTTGTTGTCCAGGGGACTTTGAAGAAACTTCTCCAGCACCCCAGTTTGAAAGCATCAATTCTTCGGTACTCCGCCTTCTTTATGGTCCAGTTCTCACATCCATACTTGACTACTAGAAAGACCTTAGCCTTGACTCTGTGGACCTTTGTCAGCAAAGTGATGTCTTGTTTTTAACACACTGTCTAGGTTTGTCATAGCTTTCCTGCCAAGAAGCAATCGTCTTCTAATTTCATGGCTGCGGTCACCATCTGTGTTGACTTTAGAGCCCAAGAAGAGGAAATCTGTCACTGCTTCCACATTTTCCCCATCTGTTTGCCATGAAGTGATGAGACCGGATGCCATGATCTTACTTTTTTTAATACTGAGTTTTAAGCCAGTTTTTTCACTCTCCTCTTTCACCCGCATCAAGAAGTTCTTTAGTTCTTCTTCACTTTCTACCATTAGAGTAGCATCATCCACATATCTGAGGTTGTTGATATTTCTCTCAGCAGTCTTGATTCTAGCTTGTAATTCATCCAGCCCAGCATTTCACATGATGTGCTCTGTGTATAAATTAAATAAACAGGTGACAGTGAACAGCCTAGTTGTACTCCTTTCTCAATCCTGAACCAGTTAGTTGTTCCATAGAAGGTTCTAACTGTTGATTCCTTACCTGCATAAAAGTTTATCAGGAGACAGGTAAGATGGTCTGGTATTCTCTTCTCTTAAAGAGTTTTCCACAGTTTGTCATGATCCACAAGAATCAAAGACTTCAGCATAATCTGTGAAACAGAAGTAGATGTTTTTCTGTAATTCTCTTACTTTCTCTATGATTCAGTGAGTGCTGGCAATTTGATCTCTGGTTCCTCTGCCTTTTCTAAACCCAGCTTGAACATCTTTAAGTTCTCAGTTCACGGATGCTGAAGCCTAGCGTGCAGGATTTTGAGCATAACCTTTCTAGGTGAGAGATGCGTGTGACTGTCCGATGGTTAGCACGTTCTTTAGCACTGCCCTTCTTGGGAGTTAGGGTGAGACTCGACCTCCTCCAGTCCTTGGCCACTGCTGGGTTTACAGACTTGCTGACATATTGAGTGCAGCACTTGGATGTGCGTGCGTGTGCTCAGTCCTGTCTGACTCTTTTCGGTCCCGGGGACCACCAGGCTCCCCTCTCCATGGAATTTCCCAAGCAAGAATACTGGAATGGGTTGCCATTTCCTACTCCAGGGGATCTTCCAGACCCAGAAATCAAACCTGTGTCTCTTGTGTCTTCTGCACTGGTGGGCGTATTCCTTACCGCTGCGCCTCCTGAGGAGCGCTTTGATAGCATTATCTTTTAAGATTTTGAATAACTCTGCCGGAATTCCGTCACCTCCATTAGCTTTATTGTCTGCTGTGATTCCTAAGGCCCACTTGTCTTCACACTCCGCGATGTCTGGCTCTGGGTGAGTGGCCACACCATCACAGTTATCTGGGTCTTCATGGTCTTTTTTGTACAGGTCTGGGTATTCTTTCCGTCTCTTCTTGATCTCTTCTGTTTTGTTAGATCTTTACCATTTCTGCCCTCTATTGTGCCGTTTTTGGATGAAATGTTTCTAATTTTCTTGAGGTGATCTCAAGTCTTTCTCCTCCTTTCCTCTAGTTTTTGCACTGTCCATTGAAGAAGCCCTTATCTCTCCTTGCTGTTCTGTGGAACTCTGCATTTACTGGGTGTATCTTTCCCTCTCTCCCTTGCTTTTTGCTTCTCTTCTTTCCTCAGCTTTTTGTAAAACCTTCTCAGACAGCCACTTTGCCTTCTTGCTTTTCTTTTTCTTTGGGATGGTTTTGTTCACTGCCTCCTGTACAGTATTATGAATCTCTGTCTATAGTTTTTCAGGCTCTCTGTTTACTAGATCTAATACCTTGAATCCATTGGTCACCTCTGCTGTATATTCATAGGAGATTTGATTTAAGTCGTACCTGGCTGACCTAGTGGTTTTCCCCACTTTCTTTAGTTTAAGCCTGAATTTCACTATGAGAAGCTGATGATCTGAGCCACAATCACCCCCAGGTCGTGTTTTTGTTGACTGTATACAGCTTCTCCATCTTTGGCTACAGAGAGTGTAATCAATCTGATTTTGGTATTGACCATCTGGTGATGTCCCCGTGTAAAGTTGTCTCTCGTGTTGTTGAAAAGTGAGAGTGGAGTTGCTCAGTCGTGTCCGACTCTGCGACCTGTGGGCTGTAGCCCACCAAGCTCCTCCGTCCATGGGATTCTCCAGGCAAGAATACTGGGATGGGTTGCCATTTCCTTCTCCAGGGGATCTTCCCAACCCAGGGATCGAACCCAGGTCTCCTGCATTGCAGGCAGATGCTTTAACCTCTGAGCCACCAGGGAAGCCCCCTGTTGCTGAAAAAGGGTGTTTGCTATGACCAGTGTGTTCTTTTGACACAGTTCTGTTAGCCTTTGCCCTGCTTCATTTTGTACTCCAGAGCAAAACTTGCTTGTTACTGTGGGTATCTCTTGCCTTGCTACTTCAGCACCCCAATCTCCTATGATGAGTAAGACATCTTTTTTTGGTGTTAGTTCTAGAAGGTCTTCTAGGTCTTCATAGAACCGATCAACTTCAGCTTCTTTGGCATCAATGGTTGGGGCATAGACTTGAATTACTGTAATGTTTAATGTTTTGCCTTGGAAAAGAACCAAGGTCAGTCATTTTTGAGGTTGCACCCAAGTACTGCATTTTGGACTTTTTTGTTGATTATGAGGGATACTCCATTTCTTGTAAGGGATTTTTGCCTGAAGTAGTAGATATAATGGTCGTCTGAATTAAATTCAACCATTCCCGTCCCTTTTAGTTCACTGATTCCTGAGATGTTATTACTCTTGCCATCTCCTGTTTGACCATGTCCAGTTTACCTTGATTCATGGACCTAACATTCCAGGATCCTATGCAATACTACTCTTTACAGGATCAGATTTTACTTTGCTCACCAGACAGATCCACAGCTGAATGTCATTCCTGCTTTGGCCCGGCCGCTTCATCCTTTCTGGAGCTGTGAGTAGTTGTTCTCTGCTCTTCCCCAGTAGCACGTTGGACACCTCCTGAACTGGAGGACTCATCTTTCAGTGCCATATCTTTCTGCCTTTTTATATAGCTCGTGGGGTTCTCATGGCAAGTATACTGGATTGGTTTGCCATTCCCTCTTCCAGTGCATCACATTTTATCAGAACTCTCCACTGTCTCAGGTGGAGACATGTGTCCATATGGAGACATACGACCCATTTGTCTCGGGTGGCCCTGCAGAGCATGGCTCATAGCTTCACTGAGTTACGCAAGCCCTTTTAATCACAACAAGGCAGTGATCCATGAAGGGGCAATGCAGGAGATTCGGATTCAATCCCTGGGTCAGGAAAATCCCCTGGAGAAGGAAATGACAACCCATTCCAGTTTTCTTGCCTGGGAAATCCAATGGACAGAGGAGCCTGGCAGGATATAGTCTCTGGGGTCGCAAAGAATTGGGACACGACTTAGTGACTAAATAACAAAGTGAATGTTTAAGAAAAAAAAAATCAGTTTAATTGGTTCTGATCCAGAAATGGCATTTAGTTCTTTTTATCCTTCAGAATGTTCTAACTATTTTATGGGGGATAGGGAGTCGGAGAACCTAATAAAAGCTGTGATAATTAGCCAGCACCAGTACCAAATAAGAATAGATGATTTTTTTACTTTAAAAAAAATCTTGTGCTTTCCATAGACACATTAATTTATATTCAAGAACAATTTGGGTTTATGCTTTCATAATAAACCAAATTAATCTGCCTCACAAAGTTGTCCAGGCAACTTTAATGCTTTCATTGCTCCTCTCTGCACTGTATTGGAAGTCCTAACCAGCAAGAAAAAGTATGCACATAGATTGAGAAAGAAATAAAACTGTCTATTTACGTAAGACATGATTGCTTACATAGACGATGTGAACATGTCTACAGAAAAACTCCTACAGCTAGTAAGTTCAGTTAAGCAAGATTACAGGTTACAAAGTCAATATACAAAATTTGATTGTATTTCTGTTTACTAGCTATGAACACCTGGAATTCCATTTTTTTTAAAATACCATTTATATTAGCAACCCCAGAAGTTGAAATATTTAACTAAATCTGACAGAATATTTGCAGGATCTGTATACTGTAAACTACAAAACACTTAAGAAAAAAAAAGTTAAAGACCTAAATAAAAGGAAATAGATACTAGGTTTTTGAATTGTGAAGCTCAATATTTTTTAAACTCGTCATTTCTCCTTATTTTAAACTATAGAATCAACTCAGTTCCAGTTACAGGTCCCCCAAGATGTTTCTCTAGACACTGGCGAGCTGGTTGGTTCCAGGCGCAGCACACTTCTCTAAGAGAGGAGCTAACGGAGACTTCCACCTTAGCGGTGTCTAGTGAAGTGAAAGTAGCTCGGTTGGGTCCATCTCTTTGCGACCCCATGGACTATACGGGAATCTAGGTGACTGGCAAAGAACTCTTTGTACTGTTTTGGCAGTTCTTTCATAAGGGTAAAATTACCCCAAATAAAATGTTTCCAGAATCAAATGTAATTTATGAGGCCTCTAATAGAAATGGCACTCCCTGACATGTCGTTTTCCAGCCCAGACTCTCTCCTAAAATATCTTTCTGATATTTTATTTGCATATTTCTAAATAAAATGCTTTTCCTGGGTTTGGTTTTGTTTTTTCTCATAGACATCACCTATAGCCGTCCTCTATAGAAGATTAAACTATGACTGTATGGCTTTCACTGTGACGTAGACGTCCCCTCCCCCTCTACCCAGTGTGGTCTGGCTTTTGTTTGCCACGTGATATATGCGTGTAAATACGCACTCACTCACATCTGCGTACACACAGGTGACTGTGTGCACACTGTTTAAGCTGAGCCATATTATATACTACGATGCTATTTTGTTTCTGGTAATTTTTGTTTGTTTTTCTTAAGCTAGTCATTGACAGTCATTTTCATTACTTAGTTCCCCCACCCCCCCCATGTGCCTACTACTAACTCACCGCAAAAATTTCTAAAAGCATTTTAGTTTTTTCTCCATAATTGTCTGCATACCGGATAATTTTCCAGTCCCATCTGTTTTTCTTGGGGTTCCCACCCCTGAATCCCTTTGTTCTTCTGCTCCCCTTGAGACTGGTTTTCCCTTGGTCTCCCAAGAAGCTGGTATCCCATCGCTGTCATCCCAGGAATTCCCTTTGGTTTGTTTTGTTCTTTGTTTTCATACTAGAGGCTTTTATCCAATGAGGAGAAAGTCATGTTTAATAATGAGGACTGATTGAAATCCTGTTTGTTTGCCTGAGTATATAAATCTTCTGATAAGGTGGAGGTGTTTGACAGAGGGAAGTCCACGTGTCATTATCTGAATGTCTTTTCTTCCCTGAGCTGACTTGCTGCCCTGACAAAGCACGGTTCTGTGCTCGAGTCTTGGGGTGAGGGCTCTGCTGTAGCTGTTGTCCCTACTTCTCACCACTGCTCCCAGAAAGTCTGTCTGATTTTAGTCTTATTCCAGAAGACGGTGGGCAGGACATAGGAGATTTCTCTTTCTCATTCTGTTCTACATTGCATTTTCACAGGTTAGTAGTAATCACTTTCCCTGCCTTCCTGGTAATCTGTGGAAGGAATTTAATGCTGACTCCCTTTCTAGACTTTTAAGCTTGAGCTTTCTTTGCTCTTCCAGGTCAGTTACCATTTACCCACCTGCTTCGCAGCTTCAAAGCATCATCATGTTGTATCTGCCTTTTTCCCCATTCCTCTTAGTTCCATCGTTTTCGTTGAGGCTTATGGGATGGTGAAAATAAGCTATGCTCACTTTGCTCTCTTTACTTGTAGCAGGCTTCGTTCTCTTCCTTGTGTCTGATGCTCTTTTTGACCCACATTTAATCTCAGAGCCATTGTCTGGCTTGGGTTCACTCTAGTTACATTCCTTACCCTGTTCAAATGATGAGGTAGATATAAAATGAGAGAAAACTGTTTGGGTTTTGCCTGGTATGGAATTAATTGCATAGTCAGTCCTACATTATGGGAAGCTCTCTGATCGTTAACTATTAATCTCATAATAGAGCAAGAAAATGGTTCCTACTTAAATTCATCAACAGGGTTCAAGTTTTATGAGTAATAATTTTTAAAATGTTAGAAATGTATTCATTTGCAGTGGATGCTGAAATAACTCAGCCCTCATTTTAAGGGCTGTGTTCATGGGATTTGGTCCTCTGCATTCATGCAGCCCCATTCTTGCTTTAGATAGCTTCTCGATTATTTTCATTCTTTCATATTTATTATGAGAAATATATAACCAGTTAACCTTTTGTTTATTTAGTACTGACTTTTGTTTATTTATTTACTGTTTTTACTTACTTATTTGCTCTGGGCCTTAGTTGCTGCACATATGGTCTTCAGTTTTCCTTGCAGCAAGCAGAATCCTTAGTTGCAGCATGCTAACTCTTAGTTGTGACATGTGGGATCTAGTTACCTGACCAAGGATCAAACCCAGGGAGCCTGGAGTCTTAGCCACTGTACAACCAGGGAAGTCCCTAACCTTTTATTTTTAACTAAACTTGCAGCCTTAACTGCCATCTTAAAGAGTAGATTTTCCTTCTTTTGAATACGCTACTAAGCTAAAGATAAATCTAGCTAATGAAAACACTAAAGCAAAAAATTTACACTCTAAAAAAAAATGCACAGTCTGATTTGATGATTTCATTACAATCAAATTAATGTTTGCTGCTGTCTCTGTACAGTACTCATTCCTTGGATGCCTACATAAGTTAAATTTATTAATTCACTCACCAAAATGCTACTGTAGACTCCTGATGGTTTTATTTTCAAAATATTTAGAAAGGGACACATTCGGAGAACGTAAATTTTCTCCCAGAGATTGTTTAAGCCAGCTGACGTTTTAATGTGGGTTACATTTGAACTCACATTCCGAAGCCATGTTTAAGGCTGGCTCCCTGGAGTCTCTCACTGCAGTGCTGTGCTTCTCACCGTGCTGCTCTTCCACAAGCTTCATGTCGGAAATGAACCTGATTTTGAAACTTCCCACGGTTTATTTCCAGGGCTAATCATATGAGTTTGTAGGGAGCTAATGTGTCTCTGAAAATGATAACATACATTGACCGATAAAAAGTAAGGCAAACAGTATGTTACTGCAGTGGGTTATTTTAACCACCCATAAAGAACTGTGTACAAACATGATTTCAGTGTAGAGTTATACATTTTCTAATACTTTCTTTAATTGAATTAAGTTATTCTTTTTTTTTTTTTTTGAAATGTTGGTTATGCAGTAAAAATCAGAGGGAAAGAAAAAGAGAATTCAATGACAAAATGCCGAGGTACACACAGATCTGTTTGAGGATTAGGGTCCCTGAGAACCCAGCTCATTGCTTTGTCTCTAATGGAGGCAGATTTTCTCCGTTTTTTCGCCCCTTTCCCATTGTGTCAGTGTGAGCCCCACGCCGCGGGCTGCTTGCTGCGTCTTTCGTGATGTGTCTTGTGACTCTTCTCCCCAACAGTTGTGCTTGCATGGATGTCCTTGGCACACGGGGCTGGAAACAGGGTGTGCTAGCAAAGCTTCCCTGCCATGTGGAGCCGCCGACCCTACTTTCTGACCGCCTCTTCCAAAGCTCCGTCTGCTGCAGCCAGAAGAAAGTGCCTGCTTCCGTGCCGTCCCGACACATGGCCTTCTCCCTGGGCTGAGATGCCTTCTCCTCTCCCCCGTCTCTGCCTTTGCCTCGCGAACGTTTACTCAGTGTCAGCCCCTCTGTGGACCCTGTCGTGGCTCTCCCGGCCTGAGCTAGTTGCTTCCTCTTGTAAGTGTGCCCAGCACTGCTTTTTGGAGAAACCAGCCTTTATGATTTCCCCTCATGCCTCCCGCAAGAGGGTAAATCCTTCTAGGTCTGGGTTTGGATTCCCAGGACCCAGCTTGGTAGGCTGTCAATAAGTTGTTCACAGATGAATGGATTGTGGGCAGAAAGAAATGGCTGTTGAATAAGAAAACGCATCTGCTGAAAGTAAGATCTGGGCCAGTGCTGAGAATGGCCATTCAGACCCTATATTCCGTTCTTATCTTTATTCCACCGTCATACTCACTTTGTCTTAGAAACAAAATAAAATGCTGTCCCATGTTGGGGAGGTACTAGGTTTAATATTAAAAAGGAAATATTTCAGACTGATATTCCATGGATGGTTCCAAAGTTTAGAAACTACCAAAAAGGAAGGTTTAGACTTCATTCTTAGTAAGTCCGCGAAAAACCCTTAAACTTTACATCACAACTCTGGAGAAACACTGAATTCACTGACTGCAGGACAGAAGGACATTGCAGATAGGAAGATAAGTGTGAGTGACGTAATTCACTTTGTTTGTTTTAGTTGTAGTTTAATTCACACAGATATTCAGGGAGTTTGGCCATAGAGATGAGTGCAGAATCTCAGATGTTGTTGAAGTAAAAATGAAAGCGTTGTTTTGATTATTCTAAAATGTGATGATGATGATGATGATGATGATGATGATGAAAGCTAGTTTATGATATGAGACATTTTACTCTTCTGAAGGGTGAGAAGGATTTCCCAATGTGTTATGGAAAACTTCTAAAGATATTAGCAAATGATACAAATAAAGTTACACCCCAGAAGTTTTGCTCTTTGAAATTAGGTTTATGATCTATCTTCTCCAAATATATGGAGTTTTTTAACTAATAAGATTCTGTGTTATTTGCTTAAGATGGTCTGTAACAACTGTCTAAATTGGAAATGGAATTTAGGAAGAGGTAGTGTTTCACATGTTTAGAAGTAGAGTGGTGTTCGGTATTTGGCCTCCCTAAGATATAATGATAACCCAGGCTTCTAGCCATCCAGAGATGTTGTTCCTTAACCAAGCATTCATTAATGTTTGTAACATTTACACAACCTGAAGATTCTGATAGCCCTTCAGTGTTCAAGATGCTTGCTTCAGATCCATGTAGTATGTAGTTACTGCTGGGTTTTTTTTGTTTGTTTTGTTTTTGTTTTGCTGTATCTTTAAAGTGGTTTATTGTCCACTAAAAGCCTGATAGATTTATTAAAAGCACTCTGCTTCTTCTGTCACTTACAGGTACTGTGGTCTTTGGAAATGGGTCACTGGATTTCTGAGGAACCATTTGAACTGTCTAACTGCTTCCCTGCAGCTCCTGTAAGTCACACATTATTTTATGATGATAAGCACAATTTGGTATTTTCAGGAAATTATTGTTGGCATGGATACGTACTCAAGTTTTTAAAATTAAATCAATAGCAATTATGCTTATAACTAAAATGGCACATCTGTGGAAGTTAACACATTTTGTCTATTTGTGAGAATAAATGTGAGACCATTCCGCAAAAAGTCGTGAGAAATATAATACCCCAAAACTTAATTATGAAAGTCCTTAGGATCGAGAAACAGAAATGAAAGAAGACAAGATTCTTGAGAAAGCGCTATTATATCTTGCTTACTACGTCAAGTAACAATGCTCTTACTGTTAACAGATAGAACTGATAGGTATAAAAATTGCCGTGTGCTAGCATTATGATGTGGTCTTTCTGTTTTGGTGGTTTTTCTAAAACTTAACTTCAGCTTTACTGACTTTCTGGTATTTCAGATTCTTAGTGGGAAAGTTCCAGGTTCCAGTGTTTTCAAAGATTAATAAGTCGGTAATTTCAGGTTTGTTTGGAAGGCAGATTGTGCAGAAGTTGGCTTCTGTTTTCAAATGTTAACTGGTTTGTAACAGATTATTCTTTCAAAAGATTATGCCTGAAAGATAATTGATGCTCTGTAATCTGTGACCCGTCTCCAGGTTTTTCAGCTCTGAGAATGCCATATGACTGTGACATAGTAAGAAACAGAACTCTGCCTTCCTGGGGGCTTATTTAGTTGTCGTTTCTGTTTCCATTTTTGAGATTGCTGTTTTGATTTGGTCTTGACTTTATAAATGTTTTCTTAAGAAGAGGAAAAATTCCTCTCAGCAAGACGTGTTGTTTGAAATACCAGGTAAGGAGTTGAAGTGTGAAGTAAAGATGCAAATTCCCCCCATTCTCTGCCATGAGAGAGTATATGTCACACTGAGTGACATAGTGATGTTTACCTTTGAAACTCACCTTATCTGCCTACATGGACAAGTGCTGTAAATTAAGTGTATTGTTGCCAGTTCTTCCTGTATTTTCATTTCCCCACCTCAGCATCTATCATATGGTCACTGAGATATTATGAAAACGTATGGTTTCTTCTGGAGCAGGGATATTTTCTTATTATCAGATGTTTTTTAGCTTGGTGCAAAGCCGTGTGTACAATCAACCTCTGTTAAACTTACAGTGCCTTCTTAAACGTACTGAGAGTAGCTGTTCTGAGACGGGAGGTTACCTGCTTGTTAATGTATTTGTTGGGAAGGTACGGCACGGTGAGAAATGTGTTCAGTCTGCTCAGCAACACCTGGGTGTTGATGAAACTAAGTTCAGAAAGGGAAGATGTGGGGATGAAATCAATTAGACAAGAAAAATGTAGTGGTAGAACAGTGTAAGGTGAGACAGACACAGGTAAACGCTGGCTGCAGACTTGGCTCTAAGTTTCCTAACATCTGGCTCAAATGTGAAAATATGAGAAATGGCTTCCAGATTATGGCGCATTACACAAATGTCATTAGTATTAATTGTATCCTGGAACTTCAGCAGAGTTAAAACTCTAGGAGTTTTCACAGTCCTGAGCTTAAGTCTGTGCTCTCGACATGTTCTGTAAATATTTGCGTATACTATATCAGATTTTGGTTTTGCACTCCAGAACACTCTTTTTAAAGTTGACTGCTGGTTTTGTAGGATTTAAGTTATTGTTACTGATGCAAATTATGGTTTTCCCCTGACTAACTTGTGGGGTGAATCTAGCTTGAGAAGTATAGCTTTGTAAGTGTTTCAAATGGAAAGGTTTCTCAACCACAAACTACATTGTAGCCTACTTCCCTAAAATACATCTTGGTAGAAGAGAAACAAGACTTCTGTTCTAGAATAGTAAGTAAAAGATAGGAAAGCCTGTTTGTCATGAAATTAAATGTATAATTTTCTTCATTAAAAATCAAACATTTCCTTGTCATGAAGCACAATCATTTGTTTCAGAATCAAATTACAATGCTGTAAATATTATCATAGGAGTTAAATGTGGTCATCTCACCTAATAAGTTATATTTAATTACTAAAAATACCTTCATATTTAACAGCAAGGCAGGAAAAAATAGTACAATCTTCATATATACTAAAAGAACACATGTTTCTATTAATAATTTCAGAGATCCTGAAAGTTTTCGCCATGGAAACTTTGAAATATATATATTTGAACATTAACTTAAAACTAAGCTGTCAATACACACGTAAATATGCTGTTCTCAAAATGAAAATTTAAAGCTCCTAAGAGGAGGCATAAAAATGCATTAGCTATGTTTTTCCTTCTCCAAATATTAAAACTACTAATAACCACTTCTCATAAAAATCCCTGAATATATAATGTATTTTTATGGCTTGCAGAATTTTTTCTTCCTTTTAATTATGATGCTGAATTCAGGACATATAGATATTTACACAGTCTATAAACAGTGCTTGGAAAAATGCAGTTCCAAGGTTATCTCTGCTACACAGCACAAGTGTTCTGTTTTCCAGTTATTTACTGATCACCTCGCACATAGCGTTCTTGGTTTTGACAAGAGAGTCTGTGAATTGTCAGTCTCGTTCGCGAGCTTCGATTTATCTCCCCGAAGGCTTTCTGCCGGGTCACCACACCAGGCTGTGGCTTGTCTGGGGTTGTGCGTCGGTTCACTGAGTGATGCGGGTTCAAGGGATAAGCCTCACGGGGCTCACGGCCCCTTCCGCACCGAGAGCGGCAGTTCGTCCAAGCTGGATGCGGAGACAGCACGCAGTCGTGTAGTGCTTTGGGAGCAGGTCTCTGGAAACAGGGCAAGACATTGTCCCTCAGGTGTGTGCCAGAGTTCAGAAATCTGCTGGACGGATCATCATGGTCGTGGCCTTGAGTGAGTAGCCCGAGCCCTTCCAGTAGTACCACTTAATACCGTTGAACTTATTTGTGTTCTGCCTCTGTGGGTAGTACATTCCATTCAGGTTGGAAGGACCACAGGCATCAAACCACCAGCCTGTGAAAGGGAAGCACAGAAGGAATTAGGAGCCAGGCAGCCCTGACTGTCTCACCGTTGAGTGGGAAATGCCAGCTCTTCGGAGAGTCGCACCCAGGCCTGTGAAGCGTGCACCCGGGGCCGCTCTTGAGTGTGGGGAGAGCCGCCTGACAGAGGGGAGCGTGGCTCTCCACCTCTGCACTGGTTGGACCGTGGCTCCCTAAGGCACACGTTCTTAGGAGCTTCCTTACTCCTCTGTGCGGTGGGGAAGGGCCAGTCACCTGCCGACACGGCTGGGAGAGCCAGGGCACAGCTGAGAGTGGGGAGGGCCAGAACCTGCAGAACGGGTGGCTGGGTCTCATGGGGCCAGGCTCACCGTCCATCCTGTCCCAGCCACACGGTGGCCCAGACCGATTCAGGCTGCCCTCCCGCTAACAAAGAAAGTCTTCTTGTTGAAAGCATAACCCTAGTTTTTAAGTACTCACTGGAGCTAGATAAAAAGCAAATCTTCAAGTCCCAGAAACAAAAAGGAAATTTAAGGCTGTAGTGGTGTGTGCCCTAAAGTAAAGTGGGGGTCTTGGGGGCCGTCCACACCTACACCTGAGGGACAAGTCTGGGGTAACGCCATTCCCCAGAGGCCTTGGGTTTGTGAGGAGAGGAGTGACCTTGATCTACATGCCCTAATCCAGGTAAATCTTCATATTGTGTTGGGAGGACATACACAGTTGATGCCACTTGTATAAAATTTTAAAATACAGAAAAGAATAACGACTATTCTTGATATCTCCAAACCTAGTAAAAGAAATAATGTGACCATTGCCTGAGGAGCAAGTATCGATAGGGCCTGTTTTATTTCTTTAAAAGTGTTCTGGTGCGTATATTCTATCCTGATATTCACATGCTCCTCTGTGGTCACCAGTTATTCCATCCAGATGCCTGAATTCTTTCCTGGGAGGTAACAGATCCATTACTTGATTCAGGTTAATGTTGATTTGATAAGACGTCTGCATGTGAGGCTCATAATCCTTCGTAATATTCAGGAATATTACACACTTATGAGTCTGTCCATTCCACAGCCTGCTGCCTGACTCAGCTATTGAATTTACTATACATGCAAAAATCTAGCTGGCTTCTCCGTGGTCCAGACCACAGCTTGGAATCTGACCTCTACACTCTCTCTCTCGGGCTGCATTTCTTCTCTCCCGTCTGCTTTCCACTTCCACTCTCAGCCCTAAATCTTAATCTGAGTAAATAAATCTGTTGTTTCCTTGGTTATTAATGCACTGATACTCTCCTGAGTAGCTCCTGATGTTCGGGTGGTCTGAAAACCGCTGTCGCCTGATAGACAGCTGGGCTCAGTGTGGGAATGGCAAACAGGAAGGATTCCAAGGGCTCACTCCCCAACCCGCTTCCCCTGGTTGGCTTTAAAAGGGATTATTATGGTCGATGGGGGAGACAGGCAGCTTTTACACAATCCGAGTAATAGCATTCTCTGGTTGAAATAATTACTGAAGGGGGCCTGGCTAATAAGGAAGGCTTACGTTACCACCATGTACTTATACATAAAATACATTCTCTAAGGAACTGTAAGACTGAGTTTCTTAATGGAGCCTCCGTCTCTCAATATCATTGAAAGACTTGAAAATTACTTTATTTCAAATTATTTTCTTAAATAAATCCTTTTGCCTGTAAACAGTTCTTAACTGCAGTGCTAACATATGGTAAGTTTAGATCCTTTACTTGTTGACGCAGTGCCTCATATTTGTAAGATTTATTGACCTCAGCTCTTTCCTCTGGTTTTCCTGGGTGAGTAATGAATGAATTTTTGGTGATACAATTCATGGCCTCTACAGATTCAACACTGCCAGTTTCCTGTTTGCCTCTACATTTAGTCTGCACTGCTGGCAGAATTTTCGTTGCTGATTTCAATCTTTCAGTGTTTTTAAGAACTAACTTTGACAGCATTTGCCAGATTTTTGTCTGGTCTCAGTCACAATTAACTGGCTCTGGTTATTCCACTTTAAAAGTTTTAGGAATCAGAAGAATCGTTTTCCTAACAGTTGGTCCCTATCACTAAACTCTGACATGCTTCTGAGAACTCATCTAGCCATTTAAGTGACTGTTATATCAGATTTGTTTTTGAATGTGGCTTCTTTTTTATTTTGAGAGATCTAACATGGAAGGTATCAATAGAAGGCAAGAACAGCCTGAAAATAAAGGCCTTAATTTAAACTGGACTCTCATTCATTTTAATTTGATGCATAGAAAAGGAGTTTGTTATTTTCTTTGCATTATAAATGTTTGCTATATATTAATGACATCTTTTTAAAAAACTAAAAAATTCTTGTTTGAACTATAAATTATTCATTGGAAACATTCCTATACTAATGAATCCACGTCACTGCTTTGTTGCCATTTTGAATTCTTAAGCTTTCTAATAAAGCAAAATGGAACTAAACCATCTTTCTAACATCTGATATTCAGCACAAGCTCAGGAGAGCTTGCTCAGGGTCACATGGCCCCTCTCCCTGCCAGGGCCAGGTCCTGAGGAGACACAGTTGGCCTAGTGACAATTCTAGCTCCATATCACATTCGTGCGTAAAACTCAACAGTCCGAAAAAGTGAAAAACAAACCTCCCCGCATTGAGCAAGTCCGTCTAGTTATGAAATTTGGACACTGTCACCGATCACAGGTTGCAGTCTGAATAGCCAACCTTTCACTCTCTGAAACCCTTCCTTGCCAACACAAATAGGAAGAGAGAAAAGTCCTCCCACCTCCTGTGAGCATTTGTGAGCATTTGCAAATGCATTTGTCGTTGTCTGCATCCTTCGTGCTAAAATCATTTCCTGGCTGGCTTATGCTGCTTATTTTGCCGGCTGTCCCCGTGAGGCCTTTAAGGTGAATCCTGTGAGCATGCAAAGAAAAATAGAAAAAAAAAAAAAAAAAGGCAAAACATAATTGGCTTGGGTGGTTGATTTATCATAGTGGAAAGTTTTTTACAATGAAGAATTTCGTTCTACAGAAGCGTGTGCTATGCCGGTTAGTGCTCTAATGCATACCCGGGACAGAATGTTTTTGTGCTGGTATAAACAGGAACCAACTTATCATCAAGCCCTTAGGCAAAGAGGAATGTTTTCATGAAACCTTCCCCGCGTATCGCTTGCACAAGCATCAGCAGGGACTTCGGGGCCCTATAATTTATTTTCCTGCTGCTTTCAGATAAAAAAGAGGGGAAAATACGTGGTGAAGGGATCCTCTTTCCATATCATGGAAATAGTAATCAAAGGCCCGAGATGACCAGTGGGGGTGGGGAGGGCAGCAGACCAGGAAGGAGCGTTGCACTGGGTGTAGAAGTCTAGTGAACCATGTAGAAAACAACGCCTGTAGCTGCTTGGCCTCGTTTCTGAACAGTATTGTAATAAACCTGCCCGACTTTGAGAAACAATAAGCATACTATTCATTAAACTCTAAATGATGGCCCAGGCTTTTTGTTCAGTCACCAAATTGTGTCCAACTCTTTGCAACCCCATGGGCTGCAGCACGCCAGGCTTCCCTGTTCCTCACCGTCTCCAGAGTTTGCCCAAGTTCATGTCCATCAAGTCGGTGATGTCATCCAACCATCTCATCCTCTGTCATCCCCTTCTGCCTTCAGTCTTTCCCAGCATCAGAGTCTTTCTCAGTGAGTCAGCTTATCGCATCAGGTGGCCGAAGTATTGGAGCTTCAGTTTCAGCATCAGTCCTTCCAGTGAATATTCAGGGTTGATTTCCTTTAGGATGGACTGGTTGGATCTCCTTGCAGCCCAAGGGATTCTCAAGTCTTTTTCAGCACCACAGTTCAAAAGCATCAATTCTTTTGCGCTCTGGCTTTTAGGAGATGGCAAAAATCTGGCTCCCCCAGCAGCATGCCTGCCCAGGAGGAGGGGAGAAAGGCCAGGGGGCTGTGTGCCCCACTCCAGGGGAGCCCGGGCCAGAGAAGCAGAGTCCAGGGGACGCGAGAGCCTGCACCGAGCCTGTGTTGCCATGTGGGCCTTGGGGCCGGGGTCGCTGAGTCTCCCATCCTGGGGACGCTCCTGTTCTCTAAGCCCCACAGACGTCACTCGTCTTGTGAACACCAGCTCACGTGCACTGGCAACTATCTTGGAAGGAGTACAATTTCTTGGAATTCATTTTGGAACAGAATGTGGAGCCGGAAGGAAAGGTTGGCCTGGGACCTGTCTCTCAGCGCCCACACCACGCGCTCCCACGCGTGAGTATCAGTGCCCAGAACAGCCCCAAGGTGGGTGTGCGGCACCCGCAGTCTCACAGGTAGGACGGCTGAGGTTCAGAGACAGGAACTCGCCCAGAGTGACACGCCGTATGTGGCAGAGTGGGGACTGACCACAGCTGCCCCTCTGTTAAGGTTCCACACTGGGGCACCCAGAGTGTGGTTACGGAGGAAGTCGTTGAGGGCTCCTGGGACCTTACCCAGTGGGTTCTATAAAGCGTTACCCCTGAGTAACTTCTGTGTTAGTAACTCAGATTTTTTAATTGTTTGTAATATTGTAACTCTGGAAACCTCATCACAAAGCAGGGACTGAATTTCTTGATTTCAGGCCCCTCTTGTGTTTCAGTCATGGCCCCGGGCTCTAGCACAACCTCTGTGTGCTGGTGTAACGTGTTCACGTCAGTTCGGCTCATCTCTGGGGTTTTGAAGCACTTTCCTTTTTTTTTTAAACTTTTGTATTTGGGGTATAGCCAATTAACAATGTCGTGATAGTTTCAGAGGGACAGCAAAGGCGCTCGGCCATCCACGTCCATGTATCCGTGCTCCCCTCCCGTCCAGGCTGCCGTATAACAGAAGGACTTAAATTTCTGTCCCGGCCTGTCTCATTAATCGCAGGCAGGACTAAGATGAATGACTCCCTTTAGAGCCTTCTGTTGTGTGGCCCACTGGTTAAAGTTGGCTTTTTTCAAGACTTTATCAAGAATAGCCACATTCTTGAAATTGCTGTAAATTGGTACCCGTCGCTTTTATACCACAGTGGAATGGTGAGAGAGGTGATGCCGACATTTAGTAATTAAATCTTAGTGTTTGTATGGAGCTGCCAGAATGCTGGTATGTGTGCTCCGTCCCTTCAGTCATGCCCAACTTTTTGTGGCCCTAGGGACTGTAGCCTACCAGGATCCTCTGGATTCCCCAGGCAAGAGTACTGGAGCGGATTGCCATTTCCTTCTCCAGGGGATTTTCCCGACCCAGGGATCGAACCCACGTCTCTTAAATCTCCTGCACTGGCAGGCAGTTCTTTACCACAAAAGTGACCAATTCTTAAGGCTTAATATGCAAATAGTTTTTAGTTTTAATAAAAAGAATCATATTCTATTGATGCGCGTATACATTCCTATAACATGTATTTTTTTCAGTTTTCTAACATTTGGGGAAAATTCCTTTAGTAAAAAACAACTGCTACATTCAGTTGGCATTCTGAAGTATCTATAGTTATTTTAAGTTTTAGTCACATCCCAGTTTTCTTATCACATTGACATGTTTTATCAGGATAATAATTTTTTCAGTGTAGTATCTGCCCTATAATGTCAAGCAAATTAAACCGAGCTTTAAACAAATATGGGCTTTTTTATATCATGTATCTAAAAGTTGATTGCGTTTCTAAAGGAAATATCTGTTAAGAACCATCACAGTTTAAAATATTTTTATAATGTCAGCATACAAGGGTAATGACCCATTTTGTAAAATCTTCTTGTGTAAATAGTCTAATCCTTAATTTTTGTGTTCTTTCTTTCTTTTTAATTTCTCTGTTGTAGAGTTCTAACTGTTGCCAGTTGGAAAAATATTTAGCTTGGAGGTAAAACAGTGACCAACCACTCATGTCTAAAACTTCATTGAGTTTTTGATCTCTTTAGAGTCCCCTTGGGGCTGCACTGCAGCCCAGACACCTAACTTTTCACTCGTCTGAGCCCCGGTCCACCCTGGGCAGCCCGGCTCTGTGTGTGATGAGAGCCAGTGGCTGACTTCTTAGAAGTCGTGTCAAAGCTTCTCAGACATTATGTCTTCAGAAACGCTTCTGAATTTTGGCCCACCGTTCAGCAGGACACTGGACGTTGTGCGCTTCTCAGGTAGCTGTCAGCAGGCCGGCTTTCAGCCTGTTTTTTCTCGAGCTATCCATTGCAGCCTCCCCAAGAAGCCAGCTCAAGGACTTTAAAAATCACAGGTCCATACCCCCAAACTACTAAGGCCTTGGAATTTTCATTGAGCAGAGGCTCTGTATTGGGCATCGGTGGAATTCAGCCAGGACTGCCAGCCAGCTGACATCTGTCTCCTGTGACGCTGCTGTGGACCTTCTCTTTTGACTGACAGCAGAGTAGGTGTCTCACGTGTGCCCTGCGGCCACCGGAGCCGTGCCTCCCCCTCCGTTCTTCCCCAGCCGGTGCCTTCTAGATCCCCACGGTGTGCTGGCACCTGACCCCTTGTGTTGTATCTTCCCAGACCAGTTCCTGGGTTACCTGCAGGCACCCCGTCCCCCTGGGCCCCGCCAACGACAGGCGTCCTGAGCCCCCTCGTGACAGCGAGACGCCCGACCCTTGCACTGCCCTGGCCTTGCACAGCAGGGTGCGGGGCCCCTTTGCTCTGCCTCCACTCAGGCCACTCTAGTGCCAGAGAGCCAATTCCCACCCAGAACTGTGCGTACTTTTCTTGGAACATTTGAGATTAGCTCCACCAAGCAGGTGGGAGGACGCAAATACTGAGGCTGAGCTGCAAACCAACCCGTCTTCCTGCAGCCCAGGGCAGAGGACCCAGCTGCCCAACCACCCAGCTAGTCATGCCTCTCTTGAGCTTGGAGCTCATCCTGAGTTTGGGATAGAACGCAGCAACTGAATGTGGTTGAACTTCACAAAGATAGATTTAACTTTTAAAACCTTCTGGAGGGAAACAGCATACTCATGCATCTAGGCTTCCCTGTGGCTCAGATGGTAAAGAATCTGCCTGCCAAATGCAGGAGACCCAAGTTCAGTTCCCGGATTGGAAAGATCCCCTGGAGAAGGAAATTGCTACTCGTTCCGGTATCCTGGCCTGGAGAATTCCATGGATAGAGGAGCCTGGTGGGCTACAGTCCGTGGGGTCGCAAAGAGTTGGACACAACTGAGCAACTCACACACACACACACCTGCAGTGTTATTGGCACGGTATCTTATAATAAGGACACAACATGCATTTATTCTGCAAGTAATTACCTGCCAGGCAGGGTTCATCTGTGCTCTGAGGATACAGAGCAGACACAACAGGCAAGCTTCTGTCTCATAAAGCTCCCCTTGTATCGTTGGAATTCGAATGCTAAAACTAGAGACACTTGCCTAAGGGCAGCAAAGAACTCAAGAGAGACAAGCTGCCTTTCCCCATTAAGGTAGCCTGTGAGTCATTCAGATTCTGGTTAATACTGTGGGCTTCTGACTTCCAGCACATCTTTCAACTCGCTTCAGTGGCATGTAATTTCCTCACCTGTAGTTGAGCTCTTCATTCGAGAGATGGAAGTGGTCATAGAGCGAATACGCCTCATTCCCTTCCCAGTCTCTTAGGTGTATTTTCAGCACGTAGCGTTTCTGAGCAGTCACTTGTGAAACAAACTCATTTCCCAGCCAGTGTTCACCCGAAGGGTTCCCAAATCCCTGAAATTCAAGTCGAAAAGTTCGCTTACTTCACTTATTTTTTTTTCCTTCACATATTTGAAATCAGTAGTCCATTAACTTAACATAGAACAAGCATCAAACACTCAGCAGAAATTCCTTCCTGTGCTGTGAAACTTTGGGGCCTTCCATATAAGGTTTTTAAAAAGTCAGTTTTAAGAAGCTAAGCTGTTACCAGAAGGTGATTGATATTGGAATAATTAGAACGTCTTGGAGAACCCCCAGTAGAAACATTGTCATAGGGACCTCCCTGCTGGTCTAGTGCTTGAGGCTTCACTTCCCAATGCAAGGGGTCTGGGTTCAGTCCCTGGTGGGGGAGCTCAGATCCTGCATGCCTGGTGGCCAAAAGCCAAAACATAAAACAGAATCAGTATTGTAACAAATTCAATAAAGACTTTTAAAAAAATGGTCCACATCAAAAAATCTTAAGAAAGAAGCATCATCATAAACACCTTAGTTTGTAGAGGTGTGAAATGCTGTGAAGTAGTCTACCCCTAGAAATGCTGAGCCCACTAGCTTTCGCATGCCTTTGTTTTGATGTTTCATTTACGTGTTGTTTTGATGTTTCATTTACGTTATATCGACTGGACCATTCTTTAACATGGTGACAGAAGCACCAGTTAGAAAGGTCCTTTTGGTTTCAAAACAAAAATAATGGTCAAAAGTCATTGGTTAGTTTTAGATTTGTGGTGGAAGTCCTGCACATTCTCAAAGTTAGTTTTCGTAAGGAAAATTATTTTCAGATGGTTTAAAGAATATCCATACCACTTTATATTCTTTCCAAGTCCTCTGAAAATCAACACTGCCATCTTCACGTCGCTGAATAACTGTCCACCCACCTCCAGCCGTTTCCATGTCACAGTAAGCCTGCAACGGGAACGCACAGTTACTGCCTGGGAAATGTCCGGACTTGGGTCTTCGTCTTACATAACAGAAATGAGATGAACAGAGATACTTAGAATACGGCCAGAGCTGATGGGGTTCTCTGGGGTAAATCTCTGTGGTCTTCCAAGAGGCAAAGGATTTTAAGGAAATTGAAAACCATGAATTTAAAATGATGATGAAAAGTAAACAGTAACATAACACGACGTGTGGATGAAAATAGGACCTTGTCATCATCTGTTCTAGGCTAGAGCCCCACCCCGACAGCTGACCCAGAGATCTGTGTTCCTTAGAGATTTGCTGGGAATGGGACACGTTGGCTGATTGGCCCCAAATCTCTCATCTCCAGCCTGCAGAGATCTATTGCTTTGTGTCCACATCCCTGAAACCCTTTATGGTGGCTGCCAATCCCAGTCAACTCTCCAGAGAGTTGTGTAAAAGGGAGACTCTTGGATTGCAGAGCTTCTAAGACTGCTGTGATGCTGTGGAGCTGTTAGGCTTCCTCTGAGTGTGGGATCAAAGTCAGGTTCCATGGTTCACCCCTCAGATGGAGGGACTGGAGGCTTTGTATGTGAACCGAGCGGGGCCTGGCGGTTCTGCCCACAGACCCTGACCTCACGCTTCTCTCTACCTTGCTCATGGCCCCTGGTGTTTCTCTTCCCTACTCTTTTGATTTCTGCTTTTAAATGGGCTTGGTGGATTTAAACTTTGCTCAGGACGTGGGATTCCTTCTTGATCTGAGAGCATCCATGCTTAATTTCAGCTCAGCTGGAATTTTATTATGAAATTAAAAACCCCTGAAAATAAGATTACACAAATAGTTTTAAATAATGAGATTACAGTAGAACAAAGACGTTTTCCAAAAAGTTAAGATAAATTTCTCTACAGCCTCCAAGGTAGTAAATATGAAAGTTAAGGTTCAAAACCAATGAGAAGTATTCTTTCTTTGTTGTCTTCCACGGTCTTTGGGGACAATTTTGGAGGTGGTTTTGGCAGAGTAAGTTTAAATGTGAACCATACTGCTTCTTGAGCTGAAATCCTAGGGACTGGGGGCTAACGGCGCACCCAGAGTGCGCCCAGGCCTGTCCCTTCACTGAGCGCGCTCGTCTGCCAGCCTGTTTTGAGCCAGCCGAGCGCAGCAGCTGGAGCCCAGCGCCAGACCGCCCGTCCCCTCTCTCTGCCACCTTTCCAGGCTCTCCCCAGCACTGTCACTCGGCCCGGGTTGCCTTCCTGGTGATTCTTATGTTTGGAAACGTGTGTTCCATGAAAGAAAATTTTATTTATCAGGAATGAAATGATTTCCTCACTTAGTCATATGAAGTCGATCTGCTTAAGATAACCTCTCATCGCTGTGAATTGATGTTATTATTAATCATTATCATTGCTCCGCATCACTCCATTCCAAGTGCCAGGCTGGGTTCCTTGTATGTATTATCTATGATCTCACGGCAACTTTGCTGTGATACTCTTAATTCTACATTTTCGAAAGGAGAAAAGATTTAGTAAAGTCAGGTTAAGCTGATCAGAGTCATTCAGCTGTTAAGCGCTGGCATATAGGATTTGAATAAAGTCTGTTTAATTCCTGATTCTGTGGTGTGTTTTCTACTCCCTCATGCTTCCCAGATGGGCTCCCTCATGGCTCAGACAGTAAAGTCTGCCTGCGGTGCAGGAGACCTGGCTTCGATCCCTGGGTCAGGATGATCCCCTGGAGAAGGAAATGGCTACGTTGACAAAGAGTGGGACCTTTCAGAGTCACGACTGAGTGACTCACACATGCTTCCAAACACAGAGAAGCTTGGCTCTTTTGTTAATAGGCCAGAAGTCCCTCCACCCAGCTCCACACTGAAGTCAGTTCATGAATAATCCTGCCTCTCACTTGCCTCTGGTCCATGAGATGGTCAGTACCACCGACTTCTGTCAATATGTCTTTTAAAAGATCCTTCTAGTAAATTAGTTGAATAAGCTCCATTGGTCTGAGCAGTCACGTGCACACACATGGACTCTCCTACCCTAAAAGGTGTGCCGGGGGTGAAGGGCCTGCATGCTGTTGTCAGTGAGCCTGTCTTCATTCCACGACACTCACTTCTTCAGTGTCAAAATCGCCCTGATGAGTTACTGCTATTTAAATCAGAGAATGATTCCATCTTGTTACGGAAATCACTCAAGGCCAAGGTCTGGGGTCTGAGCCATAGTATCCTCTAACCCCGTTAGGGACAATGGTAGGATCATGAGAACATTTTAAAATATTTGTCCAGCTTGAGGGGAAGAAAAAAAACCAGCGTTTATGAAAACTGAAGCATTATGGCTAATTGGCTCATGCTGCTTCCAGAGGAAGATCATGCTCCAGTGGAGCTCTCCGCGTGGCCAGGCGGTGCTGATGGAGATGATGGAGCAGGCTGCACTGGGGTCAGAAAGGCAGAAGTCCCCAGATTGTGCCCCACCGAGGGCGGTCAGTGCCTCTGATTAGCACCACAGCACGGTCCACGGGCCTGGTATCTTGCTCTCAAGCTTGACGTCTTTGAGCAAATAACTCTCGATTTAAATGTCACGCTTCAACTCTTGAAGCCATGGTGAACGAGTGATTAAACAGCAAACGGAAAAACATTAGGAGTCAGATATCCTATGAAATTTAGGGAAGGAAACCACTGTGTCTCTTAAAAGCAAAAACAACAATGCTTCTGGTAAATGCCACCATGCAATGTCAATCTTGTATAAAAATCTAATGAATTCTTTAAAAATCTAGTTGAAATATTTAAGCCTCTTTGGGAAAGATCTGCCCAGAGAGCTGTTGAGCATCCTTTTCTTAAATTAGAAGATTCAGAGTGCGTTTGAGTGTCCCACCCTGCAGAGAAGTTGTCCATGGCCTTTGGTTATTGCTGTTTGGTCGCAAAGGGATGTCCAACTCTTGTGCGACCCCATGGACTCTAGCCCACCAGGCTTCTCTGTCCTTGGGACTTTTCAGGCAAGAATACTGGAATGGGTGGCCATTTCCTGACCCAGGGATCGAACCCAAGTCTCCTGCATTGCAGGCAGATTCTTTACCACTGAGCCACCAGGGAAGGCCCTTGTGGCTCTTGGGGGCAGCCAGAACAGTCACGCTTCTTGTACATCGACTGGATGGCAGGCACTGAGCCCTGTCCTCCAGCGTCACCCCGAAACTGCTCTGTAAGACAGGGGAGCCCGCGGCACGTCACAGATGAGGGAGCAGAGGCTGCAGGCAGGGCAGTGACTTGCCGAGAGGCTCACGCTGGCAGAGTCAGAGTTTAAGCCCAAGTCTATCAGACTTTCTCAGGTTGTGAATCATGGAGCCTGAAGTCTGGAGGGGAATCCAGAGGTAACTTAATCTGCACCATATATTTTAGAGATGAAAAACTGGGAGTTTCAAAGATTGTTGTTCCCTGCTGTTCAGTGAGTTGTTTTTACTGCATGTGTGTAAATGCTAACGCTTCCAGCCATCACCTGAGACCCCATCACCCCAGAGCCATATATCATCCTCTTCCAGCACTGAGGCTGTTGGGCTGGTACAGCCACTGGGGCAGGGACACGCAGTGAGGCAGGAAGTACACCACAGTAGGGCGGCTGGTCCCTCTGGGTCTGTTCGGGGTCATTCCACTTCATTCTCCATCCCCTTCCTCCTCCTGTCACTCCTGTCCTGCCGTCCCCCTGCCTCCAGACCAAGGGCAGAGCAACATCTGGTGACAGACAATAGTGTATAAGAAGTTGGCCTGAAAACCAGAGAGCAAAGGGGACTGAAAGGCTTGGTACAGAGTCTGCTCATTACTTTTTCATCGGCAACAGACTGAGTTTGGGTTTTATTTTTTTTCCTCCCCCTAAAGCACTGCTTCTAGGGTGCTAGGACATTAACTGGCTTTCAAGGTTGACTTAGAACACCATGAATGAATTAGATTTCTTTGGAAAGTATTATTCAACATAAACTGACTGTTTATCTTTTCAGTTCGTAATCAAGCATATGTTACTGTTTCAAATTCCATGTCCTTATATATAACTTTGATGTTTGTATTCTTTATAAAGTGTTTTTCTCTATCACTATGTTAAATACTGAGGATAATCCTGAGTTCAAAAGGCTAATACTTTCAGGAACCTCTAACATTTTCATTTTGATGCAGCGTTGAGTGCCTTTTCCGTAAGTGTTTCCGTTCATTCAATTTGTAGCTGCTTTTACAGTTAGTTGTAAACATATTTATAGGCATTTAACAAATACAGTCATCTCACAGTTATATAGTGCTTCACACTGATTCTTGTGTAAGGCTGTTTTACCTTATAGAAGCCACATTGAAATATTCCCTGGGGAATTGACTCCCCCTTCCCACCCCCACCCACCCCCATTTAAAGCTTAACGTCTCCTGCAGCAAATTCAGGAGCTACACTCCTGAAAAATCCAGCATAACCAAGAACACCAAGTTAAACTGTACACCGCCTTCTCCTTATGGTAAGTTCTGGTTCTTGGTTCACTTATGCACGTACTTGGGAAGAAAAGCCCATCAGAGGGGATAAGAACAGCCTACGCCAGGGTCCCTAAGCCCCTCTGCAGCAAGTCCACAGGCTTCAGGGCTGTGATGGTGTTTGCACAGATGGTACAAAAGGACTAGCAGGTGAAACTGCCAGTACCCTGGAATGAACTAACAGTGGACACCGCCACTGTTCCTCAGTCACACCCTGGCAACGGGAGCAGAGAAGCCAGTGTCACTTCAGGATGTCCCTGACAAAGCAGTAAAAACGGTTAGTTTTATTAAACCTCTACTGCTGCATGTCTCTTTTTTCTATTCCGTTTGATGAAATGGAAGTGGGTATTGATCACTTCTGCACATCAAAGTGCCTGTGGCTGTCTCAAAGATGTTGACTTTTAGTTGCAAACTGAATGAGCTTTTTTTTTGTTTTTTTTGAATGAAATACCAACCATTGTTACATGAAATAAGGAGTGACGCATAAACTATGGTTATTCAAACTCCCAGATTTTGGAAAACATTTTCTTTACAACTAACAAAGAGAGTCTGACACTTCAAGACAAACAACTACAGGCTGCATGACCAAGCCAGATGCAAGGGGACATGAGCAGATTATCCTACACAGGAGGTGGACGCGCAGAATGAGAGGCTGTTTCTGCGTCGTTCATAAGCGTCCTTGGTGCTGTGGACCCAGCGGCGGGGCTCCGAGTTACTCGCGGCTGGTGCCTCTTGCTTTCCTCTGCATGCCGCTGGCATGGTGTGAGAACTGTACGCAGCTGCTCTGCTTCTGAAACCACCTGCTTCAGGCCAGGGGGCTGAAAACTAGAGGCAGCGCCTTACCTTAATCTCCTCCGTGGAGTTAGGGAATGTCAGTGTGTAGACACCGCTGGTGGTCAGTCCTGATTTGAATGCCTCCCCGCAGTCCCTGAAGATGATTTGCTCGTCCTTGGCAAGCAAGGAGTATGAGGCTGTTTTTCAAAAAATAGGAAAGCTTTTAAGAGGAGTTTGTGAAAAGATAAAAGCTGACTATTTTGAGATGCACTTATTTGTGATTGTATCACATTTTAATTGTTATCGTGAGATGCTAGTTTCTTAAGCCTTTCTGATAAAGTTCGTCTTTCAGCCTGTTTGATATTAATTCTCAAAGGTCATTACCAATAATCCACACTTCCTTTTCCTTCCCATCAACTGTGTATAATGCAAGTACTTTGCAGTCCCCCTTTGCAAACTATTACTTGTGAAAAAGTCTTTCATCTTGAGTAGAATCAGATAAAGTGATTGCAGAAGAATAAAGAACATACCTAAAAATGGTGCTGTCTCTGCAGTGGCTGCACCCACAGCCAGTTCGCCAGTTAGGCTGTGGGGTGGATTGTTTTCTTCTTGTGTATCTGAGGCCAACTATTTAGATAGTAATATTTCTTTAGACCATTGGGTGAAGACTCCTCAGTATTCTTTGGATTTTTAGCAACCATCTCATAGTAGCTTGTCTTAAAGTATAATGAAAGTGTTAGTCGCTCAATCGTGTCTGACTCTGCGATCCCATGAACTGTAGTCCACCATGTGTTAAAGAGGAACCTAAAATTTATTTATCTGTGTCTTTGAAATTCTTCCTTGAAAGTGTAAAACATCTAGGACTATGAAATTCTTTCAAACTTTTTGTTTCAGTCTCAACTTGACTTCCCAATCCTTTATTTATTTATTTATTTTTGCCACATTAAAAAATAAAAAAGTGTTTGTATGCATCTGTTCTTGCAGGTATGTGTTTATCTTCCTTCTAGAGACTGACCAGCGCCCCAGGCTCTGGACCAGGTGGGGCGGGCAGGCCGCTCGGGTGGGGGCTCTGTCCACCCACCAGCTGAGGCGCGCGGGCAAACCAAGCTCGTCCTGCAGCCCTGTCTCCCTGCTGCTTGTTTCTGCCAGGATCTGAGCTGTGTGGTTTTCCTTTACTTTGGCTCATCAAAGCTAGCACCTCACACTGTCTTGGTCCTGCCAGGCATCAGGTGACTGTCTTTTCCTTTTCTACACGTGTGAAAAAACGCAAATTTTTCAAAATTACAAAGGAATGTGACTCTCGTTGGAAGGCATGCACTGCAGACCCGCCACGTGGCACAGGTCATGCTTGTTTGTCTGCTTCCTGGTTTAAGTAGAAACCTTGTTTAAACGTCTCTTTTACTGAAGTGGGCATAACTATATGACTCAAGGGAAACGTGAGAACATACTTCTTATGGAAATGAAGAAATATCTCTACATAAATTGCATGTAAAGTGCATCTGTGTCAAACAAAAACATTTGGAAGGGCTCTATGCAACAGGCCAAAGTAAGAGCTAGACCCAGTGTTTGAGAAAAAGCGATCTTAAAATACCACACAGGTTGGGTATCATCTCTCTGGTTAATGACGGAAGATGTATCCCTGCTTCCCTCTAATACGGAAGTTGAAGGGTAAAACAGGAATAAGGAGGGAGAGATGCTGTTATGGGTGTGGTGAGAGCAGGACCGTGGCGTTTCTTGGATACCGGTCTTACACAAGCATTGTCTCATTTAACCTTCACAACAACCCTATGGGCCTAGTATTGTTTTTCTCTCCTAAAAAAAAAAAAAATGTCCACTCTGCTTTAGTAATGGAGAAGGAAATGGCAACCCACTCCAATATTATTTGCCTGGAGAATCTCTATGGACAGAGGCGTCTGGCGGGCTGCAGTCCATGGGGTCTCAAGGAGTCGGACACAACTGAGCAACTAAGCACGTCGTTGAGTAACTCGGCCAGCCCTACCTATACACCTATGTTAGCAATGGAACTAACTGAAAGAAGGCTGTCTGAGCCCAGGAACAAAAGGTTGTTTGAGGTGGTTTGCTTCATAATACTTAATTAGTATAAATATATTTTCCCCTTCCCCTCTCTCTCCTTTTTAATTGGCTCCATATTGAGACCTTATAAAGTATTCATATGAAATATGTAAGAGAAATAGTGCCTTTCTTGGAAAATGAAAGGTTTTTTGTTTTTTTCGATGAATTTTTGAAGTTTCACCGACTAATGACAAAACAGGAAAAACTTGTATGTAAACTTCACTTACGGTTTGATGTTGACATCAGAGTCAGTAAATTATTAACTGTCTCCATCAGATCATGTTGCTGCTTTTGGAGAACTGAATTATTCACTGTGGCCGTCACCAGTTGTTTTTCTAATTCTTCAATGATGGAATTTTGCTTGGATACTAACACCTGGAGCTGATCTTTCTCTTCTTTGATTGACCGAAGTTGAACTATGTGCTTGTCTTCCATATCTAGAACTTTCTTTTCTAGGAAACTTGTAAAGGGAAATAATTGTTAGTTAGTGAAGGGTTTTCTGATCACCATCAAAGCCATGAGCTTGGTAAACATCTAATCAGTTTCATAATCCTTATACAGTCGTGTATATTTATGGAATTTCTGCTTCTGCAGGGCCCTCTGGTAAGATGTCATAGGAGTTATAAAGTAATCAGATGTTGCTGGAGCCGTGAGGAGGCTCTCAAGCATGCTGAGATCAGACAGAGGACACAGATATGACGTAGGCATGAAGAGAAAGTGCCCTGGTAAAAATGTAAGGTTCACAACTAGAAGTTTCCATGTGCACTGCCTGTGAGACCATGGTTTTTCTCAAGAGGAACGTGGGCATTGAGAAGGTGCCCTCGGTGTTGGGAACTCCTGGGGGTCAGAGCTCCGGGCTGAGAATGTCACCTCTGCACGTGACCCCCCTGGTGTTACTCTATCTGTGGGAAAGTCCACTTACTGCCATGAATCTCTACCTAAAATGAAAATCTCTCCATTAGATGATGATCTCTGAGACCCCTTCTAGTTCAAATAATCTGTGAGTCTGTTATTCCTTTTTGAGGGACAGTAACATTTTCTGAACCTTTAATCTTGGAAACATTACTAAGCTAACTAAGGGCCTAACTACCCATTCCAGGTCTTACCTATAAGCATTAATAATCAGTGTCAATACTAATCATCACTAAATTCAGCTGCAGCTCTTAAATTTGTCGCGGTCCAATTGTCAATTTTTTTCTTTCTCCCAAATCTCTGCTAGTATAATCCAGAGATCAGTCACATCCTGGCCTAAAAAGATTGAGTCTCAAAATGACATACAAGCAGGTGCTGAAGAGTGAAGCCCAGCATCAGGCCATCCCAGACCAGACTAGCTGTGAGCAGGACCACGTATCTCTGTGTTTAAAGCTTAAAAGAGTCTCCGAGATCAGATCTCAGAGCTGTGTCCTGCAAAATGCACATCTGGCCCCTTTACTGGCTTCTGCAGTCAATTTAGTGAGTTGTATTATGCTTTTTTTTTTTTTTTTTAAATAAAAGGAAACTAAATAAGTGGGATAAGACATGAGGATAAATTCATAGCAAGAATTTTGCACAGTGCAGCAAATGCCATGGCCAGTGTGGGCGGATGGTGGGCAGGGGAGGGGCGGTGCCGTGGGGACGCCTGTGTCACTGACACTCTGCTCGTTAGCATCTCACTTGGATTCCTGACACAGGATGAGCTGCTCGAGCATCACCATAGAAGTTGGACTTGGTACTGTGTAACTTTATATTAACGTAATTCATGGTCTGTTGAGAAATGTGGAGAAATATCAAGGCTGAATCATGTTTCTTTTATGTGTTTTTATTGCGTGTCTTCAGAAGGGGACATCATAAATGACAATGCTTTTCAGTAACAACTGAATCATATATCGGTAATTGTAACTTAATTGAACTGGTGCAAGTAGCCCCTAAATCATTTATTTTTAGAAGGAAAGAAATGATAAGATGAAAAAAGTATAGTAATTTTCAACTTCAGCTCATGGTTATTTTCATGAAGATGTTGATGCTATTAAGTACTTTGACTTCACTGGAAAAGAATTAAGTACTTCATGTTCCATGAAGAAAGCGATCACACTTTGAGAGAACTATTAAAGATAATTTAAAATATGGTATCTGTCAAATGTGCAACACATTCACGAATTTTTATAATGATGAAATCTGCAGATGAAACCTTAGGCTAGTCCACACCTTAGGCTGGCCTCAAATGTTAAGGTACCTGAAGACAGCATGCCAGACTCACTGAACGCTATAAAATCATCAACACGACTTTCTTATTATTTATTTAAAGTTGTTGAGAAAAGAAACACATTATTGCCATTTCATTTCACATTGTGTCAAAAGAGAACATGATTCCCGCAGCTGCTAAAAAGGTTATTCTTCTGCAGGTGTAGATTCGTTATGCGCGGTTTTAAGTCTGCTGATAAAAGCTACGTCTTTCAGTATCCTCACTATGGCACGTCGTCAGAAACAGCTGTGTGCCTCCAGCCTGAGTCAGGTGTGTGCACTCAGTTGCTTAGTCACGTCTGACTCTTTGCAACCCCATGGACAGTACCTGCCAGGCTCCTCTGTCCATGGAATTTTCCAGACAAGAATACTGGAGTGGGTTGCCATTTCTTTCTCCAGGGGATCTTCTCAACTCAGGAGCTGAACCTGAGTCTCTTGCATCTACCGCATTGCAGGCGGATTCTTTGCCCCGTGCCACCAGTCTGAGGTAGATATTTGCAATTCACGTGGGGCGCTCTGCTGTTGCGAGTGACGTAGGATTCTAGTTTGTTAGGGAGGTTTGTTCAGCAGAGTGGTTTTATGGAGAAAATGTTGTGATGTTTGAAAATAACTCATAAACAGGGGCTTCCCTGGTGAATCAGATGGTAAAAATAACTCATATAAAAAATGGATTGAAATTATTGGAAAAGCACACTCCTGGTCAAATGTCAGTTAACCAGGGGAAAACTGTAGGATTAAGGGGGGGAGGGAGGAATGTGAAGGATCATTTAAGCAAGAATTATCAGAAAACACAGCAGCTTCCTGTGTGTTTGGAATCACTATTTTCTACATTGTAAAGCTTTAACATACGAAAGAATTTTATCAAATTATGAATGATTAAAAAATGTAGTGAAAGTTGTTGATTGCATTTCACAGCAGTTCAGGCTGCGTTTCACAGCAGTTCAGGCTGAAAAAAATTGCATATTGTGATAAGTGAAAATATTAAGCAGCGTATCTGAATTGAGAATTAGATGCATACTTATCTAGATGAAAGGCAATACCGTTTGAAAACTATTTATAAAGTTGTCATCTGGGTAATATAACTGATACATGTAAACGATCATTTTAGTGCCATAGCATACTAATGCGGGAATTAAGGAGGGAAGCACGTCCAGCACCAGAGTGTCCCGCTCAGGGGAACACTAAATAAGGCTATATTACTTTTCATAAGAGATAAATGTGAAACATTAAAATATTTAGAATAAAAATCTACTTGGTACAGATGAATGGATAAAGATGTGGTACATATATACCATGAAATACTATTCAGCGACAAAAAAGAACGGAATTTGAGTCAGTTCTAGTGAGGTGAGTGACCCCAAGCCTGTTATAAAGTAAGTCAGAAAGAGAAAAGTATCGTGTATTGATGCTTATTTATGGAATACCGAGAAAAGATGGTGTCGATGAAGCTATTTGCAGTGAAGGAGTGGAGACTCAGATAGGGTGGGCGTGTGGGCGCGGTGGGGAGAGGGGAGAGTGGGGCGCACAGAGAGCGCGGCACTGACGTGTGCCCGCACTGTCGCACGCGAGCTCGCTGGCTGGCGAGAGGCTGCTGTGCGCCGTAACCCAGGAGCCCAGCCGCCGCCCTGGGGCGGCCGAGAGGGCTGGGCTGGCGGGAGGGGAGGGAGGTGATCGTGTTTAATTATGGCTGATTTGTGGCGTCGTATGGCAGTAACCAGTACAACACTGTAAAACAATTTTCACCCAACTAAAACTTTACCAAAAAAAATCGACTTGCTTTTCAAAACATTCAGTGGATTCAGTCTGTTACCCATGGGACAGAATTGTTTCAGTTTCGTTCTCAATGAAAGGAAAGAATGATCAGGAGACAGTAAGTGTGCCATCACTTTTGGCTATGAATGAAGAATTACATAGTTGTGTAACAGTGTGTCATAGATGCATGTCCTGATTAGAAACAAGGAAATACGCAAACCCGGAATGTGAACGGAATCACCCTCCTACGTCCCCACCTGAGTAAGCCATGAAAACAGTCCCCACTGGTCACCCATAATCTTGGTTTCTGTTCAGTTTTTTTTTTTTTTTTTTTTTTGAGAGCTTTTAACATTTTATTTAGATATTAACATAACTGTATTTAATATTAACTTTTGTTTTTACTTCAGCATATGCTTTAAAAATAAACACTGCATCCTGAAGTGTGCGTTGGTTTACAATAAGGTGTAGTTTCCCTGCTGTAGACCATTTTCCATTGAAATAAACTAAGTTCTCAGAGGCAAAGAACTTGTTAATATCAAAATGCCTCACTAGTAGTTTTCCGTGGATTGATGTAAAATCCTGAGGCAAAATTTGGAGGATTCATGTAAGAGGATCTTTAAGAGGCCCAGAGTGTTTAAAAAAAAAACAAAACAAGTCAAGGACTATTTTAGAAGGGGATACCATTTTGATGTTTTTCTCCAAACCCTCTCCCTACATTCCCATCAACTCCTGATCCTTGCACTGTATAGTAAGAAATTCAGCATTTTGAAAGCCATGCTTATCTATAGTTAATAATAACTTGAAATAGGCTTTCATATCTAGAAAGTATATGATTTTGGATTAAACTCTCTTTATATTTTTATTACCTGTTCTTATCTTGCAGTTTGCTTATTTCACTGGTCTGATCCAAAATCTGTTTTTCCAATTTGTTTGTAGAAAGGGAGTGTTCTAGAAGCTGAAGTTCAAGTCTTGTTGTCTGATTTAATACCTAAATGTAACAAAATAAAATTCCTGCTTAGTATTTTTTAAAATTAGATACAAAGTCATCTACATTGTAGGAAAAAATAAATAAAATATTACTTATTTACCCAAGTATCTTATTTTGGCATATTTTTCATTTTCAGAAAAGGTTTGTTGTGCTGGAATACTTCAAAGTGTGCTAAACATTTTTTTTTTCCGCCATGTTATTTTGGAAAGGATTTAATAGTTCTGGACAGTGGTGTCTGTGTCAAATAATATAATGTTCATTTTCTTGTTCTGCCATGTTTTGTCATTTTACACAGTGGAGTAATCAGGAGCATAAAATGGTCATATTTAATATATCAGAAATGGTTGATAAATGAAAAGAGGTGTCTCCTTCCCTCGAGACGGCTGTTGCCCCATCCCTGCATCGGTGCAGTGTTGAAAGCCACCTGTTTGCGTTCTGTGAGAGCACGGCTTGCTTTTAGCCTAGCATTTCCTTATTTGTAGTCACTTGTTTAGTCTCCCTCCCTTTCCTTTTCCATGTCTCTTTTTCCTATTTTAAAAGTCATGTCAGCCCATCAGGAAACGAGAGCATCAGCATGGAGCAGGAGCTGGGTCTCGCTCTGCGGGCCTTTCTGACACACCCCACGTGCGGTATCGCTGTTCCATTGTGTTCCAACAACTTCAAGAATGAATTCTTTCGCCTTTGGCTGCATTTTAGCAGGAAGAGTGCGGTGACTCATGTCCTCTGTGTCATGGTTACTCAGGATGTGACGTCATGTGTTAAGTGTCAGGCAGAATTGTTGGCCGGAATGCAGGTCCTTGAAAGAAGCATTGTTTTCTCGGGGTCTGTGTCATTCATGAACGCCTTGGCATGGCCCCATCACACGGGTTTAGGGACAGCCTGGTCTTCAAAGCTGGATGCCTTCCTGCCGTGACCACTCTTCTGTGGATGAGTAAAGACCCCGGCCAGCCCCCGGGTGTGATTGGATACTAACACCTCGAATATAGATGGGGCCTACATCTTCTGTGGGCCCCAACAATGTGCATTGGTTATTGAGAGAAGGAACTGGAAACTCGTCTTTGATTTTGCTCCTAAGGGAGCTCAGTGAGTTCAGCAGGGGAGGGGCAACCGATGGGTCCTGACCGATCCAGGACCGATGCCATGTTTTCCCATCACTTTTCTGAAGGCCTCCAGCTGCAGGTGACTCTAAATTACCCAGGTCACATGGTTGTCTATTGTGACTAAGATCTCAGGCTTTCCCTCACTGTCTGATTTAATAGTCTCTCACGCTGACAGGCTGGAAGAATCTTCTAATCAATCAGAACCTTTCATGTTTGAATTTAACCAGCTTCACACAGCCACTGCCCACCAGATACCTGAGTAAATTGATGCATAATTTGGTCCCTCGATGTCTTTGATTAGGCTCAGCCTCTTATTGTGTTTAGTCGAATAGTAGAGGCAGTTTTCTTTCCAGCCATCTTCCTATTTTCCTGTTTTCCACCTAGTTTTGTAATAGATTTTTTTTAAAAAATCATGGGACTCAGCAAAATCTCATTAACTTACAGAGGACGGCCAAGGTTTCCATTATTGCCTTGTATCTGATGCTTTTTCTTACTCTCACCTGAAACACAAGCAGCGTTATATCCGGGTCTTCTTGGCTGTGTGTGGCTTTCTCTGGTTGAGACGAGGGGCTCCTCGTTGCCGTGGACTTCTTCCTACTGTGGCTTTTCTTGTTGCGGGCGGAGCACAGGCTGCAGGCGTGCGGTCTCTGGTGGCCGCAGCGTGTGGGCATGCAGAGTCTTACCTTCCCCGACCAGGGATTGAACTCAGCCCCCGAACTGGCAGGCAGATTCTTACCCACTGCGCCACCAGGCAAGCCCCAGGACTGTTTTCTGAAGGGCTTGATGGTTCATCAGTTGTATTCTCAGAAGGTGGGCGTGTGACTCAAATATTACTAATCTATTTGAATAGTTGACCATGGGTATATTTAAACATTTACTTTTAGATGTTTGTGCCTTGTCTTGTTAGATTTTAATTTACCTTTGAGAATTTTGAGTACCTTGTTATCCATTGTATAAAATATCTGTATTTTTCCTAAACTATTCCGATATTGTGGAGATATTTGATAAGCACAGAACGTCTTATTCTGTACTCAGCTAAGAATCTTTTCTTCTCCCGCCCCTCCCTTACTGTCTCTCTGCTTGTCCAGCGGTTCTCGGTGCAGTGATGGGAGAACGCCAGCGCCCTTCTCAATGTGGGCTGCCTCCATCGGGAGGCTTATGGCTCCTCTTTTCCCTTACCACCTCCTGGCTGATGCTGGGCATGTCTTGGTTCTTTAGCTTAAGTAGCACATGAATCATAAAATTATACAGGAATAATATGTCATGGGAGCTGTTTTCAGTTAAATCTACTTCTTTTTTTGAGCATTACTTATAACTCGTGGTAGGAAGGTACTCCTCATAAGCCTATAAAGAAGTCAGGATCAGAACCCAGCAGGCTGTCTTGCCAGTGGTGAATTTTGAACTTGGAGCTTCTCCATAGATCCCCCAACAGCAGTCTGCCCACCGGGCCTTTCTGCTGGGTCACCTGTGGCGGGCCATCCAGCATGGCTCCAGACGAACTTCATTCTATTGTTTTGCTGTTATTCTTCTAAGATTTTCATAGTTCATATTCTTCTTTCCTACCATTAATTGATAGCTCATAGAGCCTGAAACTCACAGGGAGCTGGCCAGCTCTCCAGTTCAGTCACCACCTCGGAGGCCTGCGGAAAGCTGGTGCCTCGCTCGATTCGTTCATCGGGTTAGTCACAGAGCTCAGGTCTTTGGGCTGAAAGCTAAGCCATCTCTGTGCCTCAGCTGCTGCTTCCTACTCTTCCCTTTGCTTCCTTCTCTGTAAACTCACACCACAAATTGTATAAACTCACACCACAGATTGTTTTGGCAGTTCTATGCGACTTAGGTTTCACCTTAACTCAAGAGATAGGGTGAAGAACAAAGTTTCTAGCACTCTGCTTCTGCTCTTCATGCCTCAAGGACACAAAAACGTTAAGGGCTCAGAACTGAAAAGTTCATCTAGAGTCCAGAAAGCACCAGGAAGACACTGGAGCACTTACCTTGTAACAAGTGTGAATAATGTGAAACTGGTCTGAATGTCCTCAGTAGAATAAATGTAATTTAATGTCAGTATTAAAAATATATATTTCCTGGTTTTGATTTCTATCTAGACACAAACTCTTAACTTCTTATCAAGTCATCCTTTCTTCTGCTTTTCTGGAGCTTTCCCTGCTTCTCCCTCGTGTCATTAGGCAACGACTTTGTGCTAGTTTTTGTCAGTCTGGGCCACTGTGGGTTCCCTGTTTCCCTACTTACTTGGGCTTCAACATCGGTTAACTTCCGGGTCTGCTCTGCGGTTTGATTGAGCAGGTTGGTCCCTATTTCTATCATCACAGCGGTCTGGTTCTGCACTGCATTCTGTTGAATCTCCACCATCTCTTTCTTCATGTTGTCCTGGATGTAATTCTCAAGCTAGAAAAGAGCAAGCATCAGAAAGACAGTCATTGGTCAAACGATCAGGCATTGTATTCCTAATTCATTTCCCTGCCTTTTAAAACATCTCTTGGAAGACGTGTGCCTTGCTCTGATATGGGGAAATCTTGCCTTTTTTTTTTTTTATCACTAGCAATAAAAAAACTGTGTGGTTTTATATTCACTCAAAATCCAGCAGCTCAGTAACAGCATGTATGGGAGACAGACTGTTTAGCAGCCCTAGAAGTCCACCTGGTGGAGAAACCGCAGCTCAGAGGTGGGCAGGTGACCTGCCACCGGGCAGGGAGGGCCACGGATTCCAGCGTGTTGCGTTCCTGTGATGCAGAAAATGAACATTTGGTATAAGGAGGCATCACTTTCTAGCATGTTCTGGACTGTGGTTTCTTGAAATCCAGGCTTTAGAAGACACTTAAGCTAGAGCACAAGGAAGGGCACCCCTTTGGGTTTTCCGGGTCACACTCAGGGCCACACTCCATAAAGACCACTCTCCCCACCAACTTCCCTCTTACTGAGTTCATCACACATTAGACCTGTTAAGTTTCTCTGTGGTTTTTCACGGTTTCATCATTTTCCCGATCAGGCAGACTTAATCATATGCTCGTCTGTTCAGCTCACGTGACTGTCAGGATGGTTCTTCTGCCTTGAGTTGCTGTGGACCATGGGTGGGCCAGCTCATTTTAACATCCGCTTGTGTGCAAGAGCGTCGGGAAGCTCATTCTCTGCCATGGTATAGATGCCTGTGTCTTTGGCAGTTAAAATGCACAGTTAAATACAAATGCAGACCAGCCGGGTACATGTGAGGAGTCCGTGGGCTCCAGGCTGTGCACAACTGTTCCTCCATTTTCTGTGAACTCTAGGTAGGCTGCTCAGCTTTCGGAGAGCCACAGAGTCCTCATATATATCATAGGGTTTTGGTTTGGTCAAGAGGAACGTTTCAAGGATTAATTAAGCTATATTTTTAAAGGCATTGTGCCAAAAGGTCTATAGTCTTTCTTAATTTATTCTTGCCTTTTTCCTCTCCCCCACCTTTTAAAAACTGTAACTTTTACAATTTAAATACATGATCTAAAGTAACTCATGGATAGAAGTTTGTAATTTCTCCTCCCCGCCCCACCCCTCTTTCTGCCTGCCTCTCATTCCCCCCTTCCTCCACTACCATGGGAATAATGGAATTTTTGAGGTTAAAGTTAAAGCTATGTAAATCATCCAGAAGAGTTGTCTTAGTTACTCTTAACACCCAACAAAGATAATATTTAGAAAGACATATTCTGGGAAGTTTGGAACTATTAAAGATACACTCAAGCTTGAGTTTGGTTTAAGTCCATATGCTGAAGTAGTAATTTACAAACTAGTAGAAATAAGTCTTAATCTTCTCATTGGTTTCTGTAGTTAAGAGCTAAATAGAAGCAGTTCTATTTCCTGTCATTCTAAATCACATAACTAGAAGGGGAAAATGGATCCTTGATCGTCCCCCACCCTGACTCTAGAACTAACGAGTCAAACGAGGTTACAGTCAACAAGAGACACGAGAGGCTTGTTTGCAACTCGCTATTTGAAAGTCAAGTTGCAATTTAAAATTAGACTCAAGAACTTCCAAAGACATAAAAGACCTACATTTTAAAAAATAAAATTTCTTAACTTTATGGCCATATCTTTCTGTAGGCTTGAAAACAATAGGATATAAATGTTTTTTAAGTCACTGTTTTTCAGCTTTTCTACGATAACAAAGTCTATGTATGAGCTGTGCACATCTCATGTGTAAAAGTATACATATCAGTGTATGTTAGGGGGGAAATTACAGATCTATATACATGTGTGTGTAGAGATAGTAGTGTATACCTATATCATTCATTTTTATGTATATAATATATGCAGCTGTATAAAGTAAAATTCTATATGATACTGACCCATCTGCTAACCAACTGAAATCTTTGAGAGAAGAGAAAAGCAGGAATATTCAGTCTTAGATTCTTTTTTGATTCTCAACAAGTTCTGTGCTTTCACGCTTGACACAGTGAAGTTAAGGTTGTAAGAGAAAAGGCCACATGACAGCTGTGCATGTGTATAACGGAATATTTCCCAGCCGCTGCAGAGAAGGAATGCCAGTCAGCTCTAGTGAGGTGAATGAACCCAGAGCCTATCATACATAGTAAAGTAAGTCAGTGTATTAATGCATATATATATGGAATCTAGAAAAATGTCGGTGAACCTGTCTGCAGGGAAGGAATAGAGAAGCAGATGTAGAAAATGGACTTGTGGACACAGTGAGGGAGAGAGAGAGTGGGACGAACAGAGAAAGTAGCATCAGCATACATGGGCTGTCACGTGTGAAATGTGGCTGCTGAGAAGTTGCTGCACAGGACAGGGAGCCCAGTCTGGCTCTGTGATGACTGCGGGGGTCGAACGGCGGGGTGGAGGGAGGAGATGCAGGTATAATCGTGACTAATTTGCACTGTTGTATGGAGGAAACCAACACAACATTGTAAAAAAAATTTTTTTAATTAAAATTTTAAAAGCTTATGGTTACTCCCCAGAACAAAAGCAACAGTAACTCCAATAACTAAAGTCTAGCTGATGCTTATTGGTTGCTCCCATGTCTCAGCTACTGTGCTCACCTCTTTCCACGGACCCAGGCACCCATTCTCACTCACATGGGCACTTCTGGATTCTGGAGCAGACTGGTAGTTCAACCCAGAGGCCACACCCCACTTTCTGCCTTTTAACAGCCAAAGTGGTATGTTCCAAAACTAATGTGAGCCTGCCTTTCAATGTCCAAGATTCTCAGGGCCTTAAAAAAGAGAGGGAGACCACCTACCGTGCAGTTAAGGAAGCCGAAGGGGTCATTTTTACTCACAGAAAAGCCTAGATGTGAAGATTACCACTGATGATTTCTATCTCCTGGGAGCATCATGACAAAAGAATCTTTTTCACTCCAAAGACTAGTAGTAGTTTTTAGTGAGAAAGACTCTGAACATTCATTATACAGTGTGAACATTTCCCATTTAATGAAGCCTTTCCCTAAATCAGCATAAGACCAGATCTAGGAATGAAGCAGTTTGGTTGATCCACGCCAACACCTGTGTTTTAAAAATTCCCATCTCTTGATGTTGATGGATTAGTTATTTTCTAGTTTATTGCCCTAATACATCTTTCAGTTTAGTATCCCCTCTGTTTAATTGCCTTCGACTTTAGCCCAGAAATACTGAAGTTGGCCCGGTGAAATTTCACTCTAATATAAGGAAGTCTTCGTAGGAGAAAGAACATGGGACAAGTGAGATCTCTCCTCCCACTGGCAGCCCGCAGCGTTTCCCGCTCTCGCCGTGTGCGCTCAGCTGCTCTTACCAAAACAGTTTCAAGACACTCGAGCCTCCCGAGGGAGGGACAGGGTTCTTTCTCGCTTCACATGGGTGGCTTCATGCACTCATATTTTGCAGGGATGTTTGACGTTGCCCTCATGTCTGAACATTATTAGGCAGCAGTTCTGATTTGTGGGTCCAAGTGCCTCGGAAAGGTTCCCATTACAAGTTAGGAAGGACTGCGTGGACGTTCATCATGTCCTCGTTTCAATCGGTGGTCCAAACACGCTTCCAAGTATGGGTCCTTGAGCTGTTTCTCTTTCCTTCGGATACACATGGATTACCCACACTCGAATTAACACTGTAAGGCTATTGCTGTGATTATAAGCTGTGTAGATTTTTTGCTTGATATTATTTTTTTATTTGTAAAAGAGTTGCACTCCAAACAACATCTTTTAAAAGTTGGCAACACATTGAAATTCAAGCAGCCAGAGGAAAATATTTTAGCAAAACACAGACATATATGTATTGTTTTAATGTGAAATATGTCCAGAGGTTTTTCATTGTTACACACCAAAATCTTTTCCTGGCTGTCTTCCTTCTCACCAAGATTATCATCAATTTTTTTTTTGCACCAAAAGGAAAGTAATCTTGAAATTGGCTGGGGAAAAGAATGCATGGATAGTGTACAAAGCCCATCCCTAACTTTGAGATTTTGATGTTGGTCATCACTTCTGTTTTTTTAATTTATCTACTTTTGGCTGCACTGGGTATCCATTGCTTTGTGCAGGCTTTCTCTAGTTGCAGCAAGTGGGAATGACTCGAGTTGTGGTGCGAGGGCTTCTCATCACGGTGGCTTCTCTTGAGGTGGAGCGCGGGCTCTCGGGGCACAGGCTTCAGTGTTTGTGGTGCGTGGGATCCGTGGCTGTGGCGCGGGGCCTTAGCTGCTCCGTAGCGCGTGGGATCGGTGGCTGTGGCACGTGGGATCCGTGGCTGTGGCATGGGGCCTTAGCTGCTCTGTGGCGCGTGGGATCAGTAGCCATGGCGTGTGGGATCTGTGGCCGTGGCGCGGGGCCTTAGCTGCTCCGTAGCACATGGGATCAGTAGCTGTGGTGTGTGGGATCCCTGGCTGTGGCACAGGCCTTAGTTGCTCCATGGCGCGTGGGATCCGTGGCTGTGGTGCGTGGGATCCGTGGCTGTGGTGCGTGGGATCCGTGGCTGTGGCGCGTGGGATCCGTGCCTGTGGCGCGGGGCCTTAGCTTCTCCGTGGCACGTGGGATCCGTAGCTGTGGCGCGTGGGATCCGTGGCTGTGGCACAGGCCTTAGCTGCTCCGTGGCACGTGGGATCCGTGGCTGTGGCGCGTGGGATCTGTGGCTGTGGTGCATGGGATCCGTGCCTGTGGCACGTGGGATCCGTGCCTGTGGCCCGGGGCCTTAGCTGCTCCGTGGCACGTGGGATCCGTAGCTGTGGCGCGTGGGATCCGTGGCTGTGGCACAGGCCTTAGTTGCTCCATGGCACGTGGGATCCGTGGCTGTGGTGCGTGGGATCCGTGGCTGTGGTGCGTGGGATCCGTGGCTGTGGCGCGTGGGATCCGTGCCTGTGGCGCGGGGCCTTAGCTTCTCCGTGGCGCGTGGGATCCGTAGCTGTGGCGCGTGGGATCCCTGGCTGTGGCACAAGCCTTAGTTGCTCCATGGTGCGTGGGATCTGTGGCTGTGGCACGGGGCCTTAGTTGCTCCGTGGCCCGTAGCTGTGGCGCGTGGGATCCCTGGCTGTGGCACAAGCCTTAGTTGCTCCATGGTGCGTGGGATCTGTGGCTGTGGCACGGGGCCTTAGTTGCTCCGTGGCACGTGGGATCCCTGGCTGTGGCGCAGGCCTTAGTTGCTTCGTGGCGCGTGTGATCTTCCTGGACCTGGGATTGAACCCGCATCACCTGCACTGGCAGGTAGGTTCTTTCCCACTGAGCCACAAGGAATGTCTGATCACTTCTATTTAAACACAGCTCCATGTCCTGATGATGCCTTTTAGTTCATTGGGTTTTGCCCATCTGGATGACCTAATCTCCCTAGGCAGTTAACAAATAACTTGAGGTTTTCTTGGAAACATTTTATTCTGTAGTACTTCAACTTAGAAACAAGATATTCTAGCTGTTCTCTCTTTCCCATCCAAAACGATGCTTTTCCTCCCTTGGTAAGCCCTCTGACTTGATCCCTTCTTCCCACCCGAGGTGTGCCCTCCTCTGTCCTCTAGCCGTGCAGCCCCTGATTCTGGCCCCACGACCTGAGAGTCAGCGCTTACTGCAGGCTCCTTCCTCCTGCAGCTCCTGTGCTCCGCAGCACCTGGGCCTGAAAGCTGATGTGCAGCACACACCCTTCCTACCTGTGCTCCGTAGTCTCCAAGACTCACTCCCTGTGCACACCTGCTTCATAGAGGCACCAGACACGGAGGCTGCTTCATCCCTCTTGCCTCCTTCATCCTTCCGACCTGTGTCATCTTTGCAGAAGGCCTTTCCCTTCCTGCAGTCAGCCCCTACACCACTGCACACTCTCTTCAAAGAGCCCCACATGCTTGCATGTTGTGATTTGATGTTGAAAACATTTCATTTCTGTCTCATTGCTGTTTAAATCTCCTCACACTACAGGTCTGCATTCTTGTTGGCTTGGGATACAGAAATCCTGTAATTACTCTCCAGCCATATGCCCTAGTGACAACGAGCAGAACGTTTACTCCTATAATTAGTTTGAAAACTTGAATGCAAGATTATTAAATCCAGGGGTATTCTGTTTGGAAGGCTTCTGACCTAATGTTCTTGGTTCCCTGTCATGAGGAAACCAAAACATCTTTCAAGGTCTTCAGACAGAGAAGTGGCAAAGCTGGGCTTTCCTCTCCCTCCTTATAAGGCTTGTTTTATTTTGCTTTGTGTATCTGGAGATCTTACTGGCCAAGCAGTTGTGTCCTCAGCAGAGGTTAAAGGGGAGAGGCTGGGGGATATGGGTCTCAGGCAAACCTTTGTTGCCTCAAACCTTGCAGGGAACTGGGGGTGAAGGAACGGCCCCACCCTTCGGAGACAACGTTCAAATGCCCCGTGAGCTAGGGAGTCTTTTCAAGTCCTCTTCATATCAATGCCACACTTGAGTCCATGTCTCCGAGCCCACATCAAAGCCACTTGCCTTCCGTCAGCTCCAGGAGTCTCCCTCTCTGCCTTCCTCCGGTTCCGGCAGACTGGGCACCAGGGAGGCAGGGCCTGTAGCACAGGCCTTCTGGGCGGTCGATAAACAAACCTGCTTGCAGCCACCAAAACAACCACGTGGACCCACGCCACGGAGGATCATTCGAGCACTTCCTACCTGTAACTCATTTGTTCTGGCCTTTTCCGCTTTTTTCTGTTTGTCATTTATGAGTGACATTCTGTTACCCTGATCCTGTGTTTTTAGATAATCCTGTTCCTATTTTCACTGTATAAAGAGACTAAAAGTGTGCTTGGTGCTGCCTGTAAACTGCAAGACACGGTAAGGAGCAGAGCCACGGGCACCAGTGGCTGCCGAACTGAGGTTCACAGCTAGTCCCCCTCCTCCTGGAACGGATAAAGTTGTAATCATCTCAGTGCCCAGTGTATCTGGGTCCCTCTGTCTTTGCTTTTATTGTGGGTGTCACTTTGTGTTCCTTTTCATTGTTTAGCTTAGATATACTGTCTCTTTGCCTCTTCTGTGTTACCCTTACCATCAGTCCAAATTCTAAGGAGAAAATGTATTTTTCCTTTCAGAATGTTCCAGTCATTTCCTACCAATAGAAAGGCAGTTTTTCATCAGTAGCACCGCTTTTTTAAATATATGCAAGCATAACTAGGTTGGTATAACAACATAAATTCATTTGGACATTTCATATGGGAAAAGGGATCACGTTTTACAAGATGAAGCTGTTAAGAGGACTTTGAAGGTACATACATATTTACCCAAATATCTGCAAGAGCCCTGGCTCACAGCACCTTACAGACACTTGCCGGTTATGGAGCAGATAATCTGTAGCAGATCCTGTAAGGTCATACGTACACTTATAAACAGCAAGAATAGTCACAGCAGTAACAACTACAAAATGCTTTCTTACACACACACATGCACCTATGCATATATCTCTTTAATGAGCTTTGATTCTCAAGCTGCCTTGGCTTGAGTTTCCCCAAAGCAGAGCCCGAGACAAGCACACCGGCAGGAAGTTTCCTTAGAAAGAGGCCTCGGGGAGCCGTCTCAGGGTGCAGGCCAGGGAAGCCAGACAGAGTAAGCTGGCTCACACACGTGGACTCCCTCGAACACCACAGCGGCCCCTGGTGAGAAGCCCCCCTGGCTCTTCTGAGGGGCCCCGGGAAATGCATTTCAGCCCCTTCCACCTGGATTAAGCACTCCCATCCCACTGCAGGCTGCACTGCAGGGGCCCGAGGATGCTCTGGAGGTCCGGCAGGGAGCTGGGTCTGTGGGACTAATGCCCACTGACTGCTCCCTGGAGGGCTGCCTGGACGAGGGGGCCCAGAGAGCCAGCCGAGGTCTCCAGGGTGGCTCCTGGCAGTGGGGCGCCCCCAGGCCTCACTCGCAGAACAGAAACCCCAGGAGGAGCACTCGCGTGCTTCCCCACGGCCTGTGGACCCAGCTCTGCCGTGACACAGGTGAGGGGCTTGAGGCCCAGGCCGTGTGGGATTGTGGGGTTGCAGCCCTGACTTCTGCGGTTTGGTGCTGCTGCTGAGGAAACAGCTGTCGTGGAAGCAGCCCTTCGGAAAAGGGCAGTGTTGCTAACAGGTTAGAGAAAGGCTGGGGCCAGAGACCAAACCGAGGCCACGATCACAATGTGCGGAAGATTGAGCAGGAGCGCGACAGGCCTGAGCAGTCAGGGAACTTCGCTCTGACCTCAGCAAGTGCTCGACCACACACAAGACAGCCTGCTGACTCCTGCCAGCTTTGGTCTGGTTTCTGGTTCCTGGGCTTTTTTGTTCTCAGCCTGGGAGATGCAAGTGATGCTTCCTACAGAGATTCAAAGAGAACATGTAACTATTCTCTCCTTTGTAAAAGGAATTGTTGATGATTACAATGGGAAATTCATTGAAATTCAGCTCTGGGAAAGAGATTTGATGATACCACTCTAATGGCAGAAACTGAAGAGGAACTTGATGAGGATGAAAGGGGAGAGTGAAAAAACTCTCATTGGCTTAAAATTCAACATTCACAAAACTAAGATCATAGCATCTGGTCCCATCGCTTCATGGCAAATAGAAGGGGAGAGAGTGGAACCAGTGGCAGAGGCTGTTTTCTTGGGCTCCAGAATCACTGGGGACAGTGGCAGCTATGAAGTTGACTCTTACTGCTTGAAAGAAGAGCTATGAAATACAGCTGGACATGGTATTAAAAAGCAGAGACGTCACTTTGCTGACAGAGGCCCGTCTAGTGAAAGCTGTGGTTTTCCCAGTAGTCACGAACAGATGTGAGAGTTGGACCATGAGGAAAGCTGAGCGCTGAAGAGTTGATGTTTTGAAACTGTGGTGTTGGAGAAGACCCCTGAGAATCCCTTGGACTGCAAGGAGATCAAATCAGTTAATCCTAAAGGAAATCAACCCTGAACACTCATTGGAAGGACTGATGCTGAAGCTCCAATAACTTTGGTCACCAGTGGGAAGAGCCGACTCACTGGAAAAGACCCCGATGCTAGGAGATGCTGGGAAAGACTGAGGGCAGGAGAAAGGGGATGACAGAGGATGAGATGGTTGGATGACCTCATTAACTCAGTGGGGATGAGTCTGAGCAAACTCCGGGAGATATTGAAAGACGGGGAATCCTGGAGTGCTTCAATACATGGGGTCCCAAAGAGTTACACATGACTGACTGACTGAGCACACACATACTAGGGATTTGTTTTTCAATGATTCTAAAACACTCTTGCCTTTGAAAATTATGATGCACCAAGAAAAAAGTGAAGTGAGTCAGTATTTCAGTGTCTATGGCAGGCAGAACCTATGAAACATTATATATATATTCATGAACATGTATATTTATTAATATAAACACATCCTCACATGTGGAGATAAATGTAGATGCAGATATATCCATCCACTGTCACCTGTCTGTGGGTGACAGACCTTTAAACACCATATGGGGAGGAAGACTTTGGAAATCAGTGACATTGTTGAACTCGCTCGAATATGAGTGAGGATTCTAGAGCTTCCATCCCAGTGCTAGCTGGTGTTGGAGTGAAAAAACCCGGGAGACCCAAGGCCCATTCCCGGACTCTTACCACTGCACTGGTGTACCTGTCCACCCCTGAAAACTTTGCTACTAAGCCATTAGCAGTATTACTTTTCACTTCTGGGAGGAAGTATTCAGATTGCAAATGTTATTTGTTTCTTATCTGTTTACTTTTTGCTGTCTGTATCATGTGGGTTTGCAAAACTCCTGGGTAGCTTTCTAGAGAGATCATCTTTGCAGCAGGCTTTTGTTTTTTTAAATGAGATAAATGTGCACCGCCATAATTACTATGCTAGATGTCTATGAAAGGGGAAAGACTAAAGGAATTTAAATGATTTTTGTCTAGAAGATACCTTCAAGACAAACGATCTCTTTATAAGGAAGGCAGGAAGCTTGTGTTGTTTCTTTAAAAGACGGAGGTGGTGGGGATGCAGAAGGGAATGCTTGAGAATCTCAGAAGCCAGCCCTGCACGCCCCGCTGAGAGCCACGCAGCAGCACAGACCCCGGCCAAGCCTTTCTGCTGCTTTGTCTCCTCCGCTAGCGAACCAAAAGGTGGAGGGAATTCCAACAGAGAGAATTCCAGGACAGTTTTGGAAGGTGCCCAAAATACACTGGATTAATTTGCATGAGAGCTTAGCGATCAAGTATCCCCTCCCTTGTATATGAGATGTACTACTGACCCACCATCGGTAGGAATGCATTAACGGTGTTTTCTCGGTACGCCTGACGGCTCTCTTCTGAACCGTTTGTATTCTCTTGCCGAAACACCATTGTATCTACTTTACAGTGGATTTGAAAAAATATATTCAACATACATTTATTTGCATACCATCTCCACTGATTGACGCCCCCCTGAGCGGAGTGTGTGTGACGGGGCCTTGTCTTTGGCCGGGAGGAGCTGATGGCCGTCATTCCACGTCACGCTCTGCTCACAGTTGCTGCAGTAACGATGCTGGGAAATATTTAAACAAGTGTGTTCCCTTCACTTTGCTCTTAATGTTCATAAAGTTATAGCTGCAGCTTCTTGAATTTTATGATTTTATAGCAGCCAAAGCTCATGCTTTTCTGGACCATTAAGGAGGAAAAGTTTACCTCTTCTAATAGATTAGATTATCTCTAATTTGACCTCTGGTTAAGGCCTCTCAAGGGTTTAAAGCTATAAAAGTTTTCATATTTTTATATTTATTTACATAATTCAGTAGCCTGTGTGCACATACTTTAGGAAATCATGTACTTACTAGCTTGTGCTTTGCAGAAGTGAAGCAACCTACGAGTAAGTAATTCTTTTTTTAAACTCACACTAGAAATACAAATTATTTGTTTAGTTAGGCTTTGTTTTTCAGATTAATCTCTAAAGCAGTAATGAATTTTTTAAGCATTTTAACAAGTTATTTTAAACCTGATCAACATTAAAAAAAATTTTTTTTTTTTCTAATCAAAAGCAGAACAATATTCTGTGTCCAGGCTAGGTGGCAAATAGAATAGAATGTTGTGTTTTATTTACTAATTATAACTCATTTCTTGCTCTGAAATTTGATAAGAAATGTATCAAGTATTTGCCAAAGTATTTACTGTTAACCACTGAAATGTCGGCTAATGCTGCTGGCACTGCGGTTCAGTTCGAGAAGCCACAGGGAGACTTGACACACGTCCCCCTTCTGCCTGCGGCTCCCAGACCCTCAGGACTGTGGACAGCTGCAGTCTTCCCCAAGGAAAGAAACTCCACCAAGAACTGCAGATAGTGATTATGACCTTGGACAAATCAGTGAGCTTCTAATTATGTCTTCCACGGCCTCCAGACCCAAAATAAGAGTGTGTCTTGCTACAAAATACATGTTGTATCAAACATCTCTCTAAAAAGTACCAGTTCTAGAAATGCTGTTGTTTCTGACTCATTTTTAGAGGGGAGTTCATTTCAGTCCTTTGTTTCAGGAGCATGTCATTCTTTCACTACTTTCCCTCCAATGCTTAAGTAAGAATAGAGGTGCAAAATTTGGCCATAAAATGAGAATGTTATTGCTTCAAATGAAGTTTTAAATGCACAGTATTTCTACATGATTAAGTACTTATATTCTAAAGAAATTGTAGAATGAAATTTCACTTTAAGAAGGAATCCATTTAAATAAAGACACCCTTAGGGTGTCATAAACTGACTGGCTATATAACTTCTCAAATCATGAGAATTTGAAATGTTTTGTGACCAAGTATAAGATACCAAATTGAAACTGCTAAATGACATTCCTTGATGAGCACTTTTTGCTGCTTCCTGTCCGCAACAGAGTTATTATTTTGACTTATAAATATGGTTCCTTGGGACTGGTTTGATGTGTTAGTCCACTACAACTCAATTTTTTAAAAATAACTTAGCAGATTGCTGGTAAAATTAAATGCTGTCACAAGCAGTCTCTGAAGCAAAAGAAGCCCACACCAAAGAGTACTTACTATCTGATCTGATTTATATCAAATTCTAAAACAGACCAAACTACTGATGGTGACAAAAGTCAAAACAATGGCTTCTGGTGGGCCAGTGTTTAGGAGAGAGTAGGGGGAGTTATCAATGAGGAAGGAGCATGAGGGAACCTTCTGGGTGCGGGAAGTGTTTTATATCTTGATCCCTGTGCTAGTTACACGAGTAAATTCATATTTTAAGGATTCGTGAAGCTGTGGATTTAAGGTTAGTCCATTTTATACACTTCCTGTGTTTTAGACCCGAATGAAAATATTTTTAAAGGAAAAATATTGAAAACAAAATGTTTGATAAATTTTACCATGACATTATGGCCCTCGATACTATGAGTGATTTTATTTACCTCTGCCTGCAGCTTTCATCCGGTTATACCACTTAACGAAATGAACTTGGGAAAAGTGGTTTTAAAGTGACTGTCTGCAGAGAGCTGTAGATAGAGGGTTAAAAGCATTCAGTTAGGTAAATTAGTAATTTAACATTCTGAAACTTGACTCTTTCCGGATCAAGCATAAAAGGCATTTGCTCTTGGAAGACCAAGAAAGAATTCATGCAGTTCCCATTAGTCTAAAAATATATAATAAATAAATAAATGTCTGAGTCATGGGTTGCATTTTGATGGAGTTCAGTGCATCAAGTGTAGCAAGAAAATGATTTATCCTTTGACTAGCTGTGCTATCCATTGATGAGAATACAAAATTGCTTTGAGAAAAGTAAAATAAATGAACTAATTATTGAATTTAATCATATTTTGAGGTATTCCAACTCCAGTGGCTCTGGCTTTTGAGCAGCATTATAAAAACTGGAATAAAGTGTCTTAGTTCCTGTTGGATTCAGGTTGGAAACAAGTTGTATGTGTGATTGTTGAAGCCATTTGTGGGTCATCCTTACAGATCAGGTTTGGGGACTCAGACATACCTGGGTGTGAATGCTAGCTCAGCTGCACACTAGCCATCAGGTCAGTTTGTTTAACCTCAGATTTCTCACTGGTAATAGTGCCTTTTGTGCTATGTTAGTCTGAAAATTAAATGGGACAAATGGATCAGGGTTCCCAAACTGTGTACCAAGCCACCCTGGGTCCCTGCAACCAACTCCTAAAACTCTGGAGATAGTTTACATATTCAAGGGCAATCCCACAATACTTAACATCTCTTGGTTATTGGAAGAAATAGTAGCTCAAAGGAGCTCGGTTTCAACACTATTAGATTGTACCATTCAGCAAAGCTGGGATTTTGGTGGTTGCTATTATTATTAAAAAGCAAGTACTGTACAAAAATCAGCATGGAACTTGAAATGGGGGTGATGGTGTCCAGTCTGATTCCACAGTTTGAGAAGATGGGCAGTGCTAACCAGACATATTCCATAAATAATTGGGGTTACTTGAGTTTTAGAACATCTTATATAGGACCTTGCATTTCGTAGGGGTTAAGTTCAGTCCACCCTCTTCCTTTCCTTCCCCCAATCCAGATATTACCTTTAATTGCTACCTCTATGATTTGATTATGTTTACTGGAAAACCAGTAAAAGAACCAGTATATCATGTAAGATCTTCATTAAGAAGTATAGTTGAATATCTTCCCAACTTTAAAAACCATTAGAAAAAACAGCCACGCTTCTTGCAAAGTCGTGTTGGGCACAGTGTCCCTTCAGGCGAATGACTTTTACAAGCGGAGAGCGCTTGGGAAGCGTTCCTAGCGCAGCATGCGTGTGTTCTGTGGCGCAGCTCAGCTGCCTCGGGCCGATCTGTTTTTGCTGGTGCAGTGGAAGTACAGACTGTGTGCCAGTTTCACAAAAGTAATGTGGTTCATTTCTGCATGTAATTTATAGTTTGCATGCTTGCCATCCTCACTTGTTCAAAGTTGAACGAGTTTTATAGCATAAAGAGAAGCCAAATTTACTTGAACACCAAAGCAATTTGGGAAATAAATTTTCAGTGTGATTCTTCAAATGCTTGTGGTAAAAGTACAAGGGACTTGAATCATTTTCCCATAATTAGTTTCAGTTCTGTAGGTCTGCCCCCTCTCCCTAACCCTATGACTTTGCATGTGTGTCTGTTCCAATGGAAGCTAGTGGAAAATTCCTATCCCCTTTCGCTCCACTGCCACGAGTTATAAAAAGCATGTCATTCAGAATCGACTTTTTCTTCTGCATGCTTGAATTTTTACTCACAACTTGAAAGAAAAAAAATAATAATTTCAAGAGATATTTCTCTATCAATGAGATAAGGGTCCACAGCATCACTTTGGGCCACCATAGAATGGCTGACTCACTCTGCTTCATGGTCGGATATTTTATGAGCCAGTGCTTTGGGAGGAATAGTGTATGACAACGTGCCTTGTCTTTTCCAGAGCCTCATGACACTCATTCACCCAAGTCACTTAAGAGCCACTTCTCGTTGACTAGTCAGTGGGAACAAGAAGCAAGTGGGGACAGAGGTAAAGAGCAAACAAGTGTGAATGAGGGGTGAGGGCTTACAAGTGGTGGGGGTGAGACAGGAGGACTCAGGCAGGAAGTGGGATGAGGGCTGAGGGTTCCGACAGGAAGTGGGGATGAGGGCTGAGGGCTCACACAGGAAGTGGGGATGAGGGCTGAGGGCTCACACAGGAAGTAGGGACGAGGAGTAAGGGGCAAGTGGGAAGTGGGAATGAGAGGGTGAGAATTCACACAGGAAGGGAGGCTGAGGGGTGAGGGCTCACACAGAAAGAAGGAATAAGGAGCAAGAGTTCACCCAGGAAGTGGGAATGAGGGGTGATAGCTCGCAAAGGAAGTGGGAGTGAGGGGTGAGGATTCTCACAGGAAATGAGGCTCAGGGGTGAGGGCTCACACAGGAAGTGGAATGAGGGGTTAGGGGCAAATGGGAAGTGAGAATAAGGGGCGGAGGGGAACTAGGAAGTAGGAATGAGGCAGGGAGTGTAAGAAGTGGGGATGAGGGACAAGGGCTCACACAGAAAGTGGGGATGAGTACAGAGGGTTCACCCAGGAAGAAGGGAACAGCGGCAGAAATTTTCCTATTGTTAGAGTTCATTTGTTTGTTTCAATCAAATTATGAGTCATCTTATCCCCATTTTTTAACCAAAAATCCCTGTGGTCACTGCTGTGATTTGGTCTTGACTCCCACCAGCTGGTTTAATTTTATCAGTGGTGGTGAATTCTTGAACGCCTCCCTCAGTTGTAGAAATCTGGTTTCAAATTAACATGGTCCACATGCCAGCTTAAACTTTGTGGCTTAGCATCTTTGTTGAGTCCCCTCAGCAAAAGGACCTACATTGGAGTTTTGGCTGCTCTTTGGGAATCAGATTATGAGTTGCTTCTGCTGGAATCTTGGCCTTCTCCTGGAGAGACTGTAGGAGCACTTTGGCTTATGGGCACCAAAGTTAGAACTGAAGTGAAGATTTTTTTCAAATTGCCTATCCTTCATCCCAGCACTCAGGTGGTATGTGCATACCTCTTTTAATTGTTCCTGAACCTCTAAACCATTGGTCTTCTGGAGTGTGATTGGCTTTGTGGGGAAAGTGCATGCTAGCCTTGGAGACGTCCTGGAAGTGATAGTGGTAAACTCAGCACGATGGCATGAACCCTCATCTCAGTCCTCCTCCCCCATGGCCACTCGCTCTTCTCTGGCCAACTCAGGGAAGCAGCTCTGGGTATTTGATGGCCCCATTGCTGTGGTCTCCGTGGTCCCCATAACTCCTCAAAAAGCAAAATCAGTCCACCCATACCCAGAGAGGAGCTGATAGGCGCCAGGGTGCAGAAAGTATAACTAATGGATTTTCACAATGATGACTGTATCATATATGCGAAGAATTGACTCATTGGAAAAGACTCTGAGGCTGGGAGGGATTGGGGGCAGGAGGAGAAGGGGACGACCCAGGATGAGATGGCTGGATGGCATCACTGACTCGATGGACTTGAGTCTGAGTGAACTCCGGGAGTTGGTGATGGACAGGGAGGCCTAGCGTGCTGCGATTCATAGGGTCACAAATAATCGGACACGACTGAACGACTGAACTGAACTAAACCATCTAGAAAGGGCTTCCCAGGTGGTGCTAGTGGTAAGAACCCCGCTGCCAGTGCAGGTAGACATAAGAGATGTGGGTTCAATCTCTGGATCAGGAAGATCCCCTGGAGGAGAGCATGGCAACCCACTCCATTATTCTTGCCTGGAGAATCCCATGGACAGAGGAACCTGATGGGCTGCAACTCATAGGGTTGCATAGAGTCAGACGCAACTGAGGCGACTTAGCACGCATGTACCACCTAGAGAGATTTGGAAAGGAAAAATCCTGGTGCTCCCAGAAGCACCAACCTGGAAAGTGTTTTGTTTAGAACTGTCCCTCTCTGGTGCTGAAAAAGGTGTTGTCAGGGGAGAGGTGAAGGTACAGCCAGAAGAGGTGGTGAGTCACGCCAGGCAGACCTGTGTTTTATACCCAGGTTTTCTCTTCCATTGAATGTTTACAGAGCTCCTTCTTTCCTAGTTGTCTGTTGTAGTTATTTCATTATCTCCATGTTGGCCTCCCATTGAAACCTCAGTGTAATATATATTATGTTTGGCCAGCCCTCAAAGTATTCCTCAGAAGCCCTTCCTGGGCACCTCAGGAACAACACCAAGACCACTCTGCAGCGTATTCTCTTAGAGCAGGTGCTATTAGACAGTAGATCATCCCTGAAAATCATTCGAGGAAGCTTTGAGTCAGTCCAACTGTGTAGATCCCAAAGATACAAGAAAGGCAACACAGTACACAATGTGTGGGTTTGTCCAGTTGGGTGTCGCCATCCATGAGGAAGACAGGTGCCCACCTACGGTAGTGCAGCAGGCACATAGCTTGCGTCATGCTCGTGCAGTGGCACACTGCCCAGTGATGGAAGCGGGCATGAATGAATCACAGAAATTAAAAAAAAAAGACCAACAAAGAATATTACTGTATTCCAACTATGTGAAGTACAAAACTTAGCAAAAGTAAAATTAACCTATAGTGGCAAAAGGCAGAATGGAGACCAGCCTGGAGATGGGGCCTGAGGGGACGCCAAGTGGGAGGGGCAGGAGGGCACCACCTGACAGTTGTTACACAGCTTTTCTTGTTCAGGCACTAAGTTGTGCCCGACTCTTTGTAACCCCATGACTGCAGCCAGGCTTCCTTGTCCTTCACCATCTCCTGGAGTTTGCTCAAACTCATGTCCGTTGAGTGGATGATGCCATCCGACCATCTCATCCTCCCCCGCTCCCATCTCCTTTTATTGTTGTTGTTCAGTTGCTCAGTCGTGTCCGACTCTCTGCGACCCCATGGACCGCAGCATTCGCTACCAGGCTTCCTTGTCCTTCACTATCTCTTGAAGTTTGCTCAAACCCATGTCCATTGAGTGAATGATGCCATCCAACCGTCTAATCCTCTGTCGTCCCCTTCTCTTCCTGCCCTCAGTTGTTCCTACCACCAGGGTCTTTTCCAGTGAGTCAGTTCTTCACATCAGGTGGCCAAAGTATTGGAGCTTCAGCTTCAACCTCAGTCCTTCCAATGAATATTCAGGATTGATTTCTTTTAGGGTGGACTGTTTGGATCTCCTTGCAGTCCAAGGGACTCTCAAGAGTCTTCTCCAACACCACAGTTCAAAAGCATCAGTTCTTTGGTGCTCAGCTTTCTTTACGATCCAACTCTCACATCCATACATGACCACTGGAAAAACTCCTGCCTACTGTGTTCTCATACAGCTATGTATGTATGTTACCATCAAGTTACATGCTCGCTTCAGACTTGTTCATTCTAGTCTAAGTTACACCTAAAAAAAAAAAAGTACTGGACTCCATAAAACCAAGACAGCTCAAAGTCAGAGGTGTGTCTAAGCGAACATCTGAATAAATGAAAAGCAAAGGCTTCCCTGATCAGTCTTTCATTTGGGGGAGCAATGGGCGTGAATGAACTGAGTTCCTGCTCTTCCCAGCTTCTTACTCTGCCCGCCCCTTACTCCTACAGGGCTGTCTTGGGAAGGGTCACATTTCAGTTTTACCACCTTCACTTGCTTATTCATGAGTCCCTCCCTGTGTCTGCAAACAGAGCCAAGCGTGTGCCGCTGTCTGCAGACGCAGCAGCTGCCATCTTGCTGTTAGACGCGTGTGTGTCTTATGACGCCAACGGATGGCAGCTGCTGTTTACACTCATGCAGCGTCGCCGGCATATGGAAGCTTAAATCATCCAGGCTTGACTGTTCTGCTGCTCTGCCTAGGTTCCAGTCCTCAGAGTGAGAAAGGGAGGCTGTGAGGAGGCAGGACCAGAAACAGGGCAGACCTTGGTGTGCATCCCTGCTCGGCATCCTCATCTCTCTGCACGCTCACACTTCTCAGCCTTCCCCGGGGTCAGCATCTTCTCACTAGATCCCACACTTGTTCTTACTGCTGGTGCTGGACGTGCTTGGGGCATGACCACTGTCTGTGGCATCAGAGTGGCAGGTGCCAGGGGACCACCATGAAGTCCGGTAGCTCTCCTGGTTCACTTGAAGAGACGTGTTATTATAAGAAGCTTGGAAATAAAGAGCCTGTCCTAGCAGTGCCATCTGGTGCCACTCTGAGCTAGAGTTTCTCAAAGAAAAGGAAGAACAGCGCATTTCCTTGCACTGGGCTATCCCGAGAGTAAATGCGCAGATGTCATGAGCCATTTGCACCTGGTGAAGGCCAGGGGGTGTCTTGCCGGGCAGGAGCACCTTGCCTCTGTCCCGTTACTTACAACCTCACAGCAGCGAAGCGGGGAGAGCCTGTCTCTGGGTCTGCCTCTCGTGACTGCTGTCATATGAACAATATCCTTTCTGCAAGAACTCTGTAGACTTTTTAAGCAAACCAGCTAAGTATGCTGGCCTCAAAATGAGGTTGAAAGCCCCCTTGTTGGGGAAGAGGTGAGGAAGTGGTGGGTCTGTGTTCTCCCTTTAGGATTTTGAATCACTTTAAACTGAAATGGATAGAGAAAGGGTCCATATTAAGTAGAGAGTTGTTTATTCACCAGATATTTTAATCCTTTTTCCCTCCTCGTCCAAGGACCATTTCTTTTAATGGTAGTGGTATTTCAGGTGAAGAAGGGAAAGGAAAGTAGTATGCTATTCAAGGACAGCTATAAAACCTAGGTGGCATAGGGCAGCTTGGTCAGGCAGCAATGAATAAATAATACATGTTAAATAAACATTGTCCAATTAGAGGGAAAGGACATACAGGTTTATCATGCTTGTCATAAGCCAAGATGGAGCCGTACTTGAAAATATGGAGAATTAACTACATCACAAAATAAACACTTGTTTTCTGAGGGGATGTTGTTCTGATTAACTTTGATTCTTTAATTTGTTACATAATTATCCCAACCATCACTACTTTTAAGAGCATTTCACTGTTGCAGTTAAGCTACAGCCAGTTCAGGTTAGGAATTCCTGTTGCTAATACTTTATTGAATTAAGACTGGATAAGTTTATTTTAGGAAATTTAACAACCTATTCCTTAGTAGCTAAAAATAATAAGGAATTTCATACACAAAAAAACAAATGTTAAACATAGATAATTGGCTTGTGGTTGGAATTTGATTATTTTATGTTACTCAGCAAAATATCTTCTCTCCAGCAGCATTTTTGTACCAGCATTTCCCATTAAGAAGATCACTTAGCTTAGAGAAATTTTAAGTTACATCTGTATGTAATAGTTTTTCAAGATTCCAAAGATTAGATAGTAGTTAATAAACCTCGAAGGAATTCTTGAATTATCTTCAGGCTAATATTTATAATTATCTAGCGAATAATCAAGAGTTGATTAATATCTTGTTGATTCCACAAATCTAATGGCAGAGAAAATGCTTGCAGGAGCCCAAAGGAAACAATACATCTTTGGAATTTTGAGTCTTTTCTACCAAGATGTGTGGGTTGACTAGTTAACCCAGAACACCTGCTTCATAACACTCATTTAGTTCCTACCACCCTCTTCTATAAAAATATAACATGCAGAAGAGTAATACTGTTCTTAGCTTACCAAAAGCTGAAGAGATGAAAAATTAAGTTTAACAATGAGACCTGCCTTTCAATGGGCTCGTGGCTCACCTGTGAGCACGATGGGACAGGAGGAGGTGTTCTAGGAGAAGATGCCCTGCACGGCCTCGGAGCCCAGCGTTTCTGCAGAGAGGCTGTCATCCCCCTGGCAGAGTCAGGGCCTTTTACGGGCACACTCAGAACTGTCGCTGTCCGTGTTGAAAGAAAGTTCATTGTCTTACAGAGTAAAGATGTGCCTTGAGGTATAAAGTCAGATCGTTTAACTTGACGAGACTGAGTGGACTGTAATCTTTAATATGAGAGGTAGTCCAGATCTTGATAAGTGTCTTTCTGGTATCATTATTAAAATTAATTATAATGATAGTCCCAGCGGTACTGTGACATCTACACTTTCCAGCATACCTTTGCATTCATCATCTTATTTGAAATACACAGTAATCCCCTGAGGTCCCTGCTGTAGGTAAGGAACGCTTATGTTTCTGAAGGTACACTGTGGGTGTTCAGCTAGTTAAGTTAGCTGAATAGTCAAGAAGGTCACTGAACGAGTGTACAGTTAATCATGCTAAAAAAAAAAAAGTTCACTAAATGAAAGAAGGCAGTTTGAAAAGGCTACATAACTGAGTGATTCCAACTATGTCACATTCTGGAAAAGACAAAAGTATGAAGTCGGTAAAAAGATTCATGGCTGCCAGGGGTTGGAGGGAGTGGAGGTGAGTAGGCAGAGCGTGGAGGATTTTTAGTGCAGAGGAAGCACTCTGTAATAGTGGGTACCGTGTCATCATACATATGGCCAAGCCCACAGAAGGCACAGCACCAAGAGTGAGCCCTGGGTGCTGAGGAGGGGTCCGCGGTTCACTGACTGTAACAAATGTGCTCTTGAGTGGCGGCCACTGATAGTGGGGAGACTGTGCATGTGGGGGGTGGCAGTAGGGAGCTTATGGGGAGTCTTTGTACCTTCTGCTCAGTTTTGCTGCAAACCAAAAACTGCTCTAAAAAAATTAGGCCTTTTTTTTTTCTTCTTAAGATCACTTACTATGAAGAAGAAGGAACAAATGAAATGAAAACCTTGTATTCTGTAGCTTCAGGTTGCACTGGTTAACCTAACCAGCTGTCCTGGGTTATATATTGGGTTGGCCAGCCCAATAGTTATCTGCTTGTTTCATGCAGACTCTAAAATGCAGGAGAACAACAAGCGCACCCAAAGGCATGCTTGTTAACAGTGATAGCGTGGACCTCATGTGTAAACACGGTTTATTTTAGATTTGTTTTTCTTTGAATCTGACCAGATGTTTCTAGGAAATCTCTTCTTTTGGGGTGGGACACCTTTATCCCAAACTCTGGAGAATGGGAACACGCCCTTCCCTTTGCTCTGTGTGCGCACTCACTTGCTTTAGTCGAGTCGACTCTTTGCGACCCCATGGACTGTAGCCCACCAGGCCCCTCTGTCCATGGGATCCTCCAGGCAAGAACACTGCAATGGGCTGCCATGCCCTCCTCTGGGGATCTTCCCGACCCAGGACTCAGACCAGTGTCTCCGTCATTGCTGCTGAGCCACCAGAGAAGCCCTAGTTTGGCTCAGTTCCTGGGGCTGTCTTGGGCCTAAACGAAACCCCTGAAGCGGTCTCAAGTTCTTCTCACCTCTGCCTTTTCCCGTCAGGGTGGTGGTCCTGAGGGCCTCGGCGGCTCCTCTGGGGCAGGCTGTCAGACTGTCTTTAGCAGGTCACAGCGACTCAGCAGGCTGTACTGACGGTGTAGCCTCCTGCCTGTAAGTTCCTGACGTTAGACAGCTCTGCTGTGGGACCGACCCCCGAAGAGTGCTTTTGGCGGCCAAAGTGGAAACCTCCCGTGGGAAGCATGCTCAGCCCATAACTAAACGTTAACTCGTGACACACAGAGGCTGGCCCGCAATGAAGGTGCGAATGTGTATGTCCTGGAATGGTGAAGACTCATATAGGTGGCAGGCTTGTCACCAGGTTAATCAGCAGATTAAGTTACCCCAGTGGAATCGTCCCTCTCACAGCGAGAAGACTTAATATGTGATTGTCTATATGGTCTAAACAGAATGTAACAAAATCAAGAAATGGAGAAGTTGAACACTGGCTTTCTTTTAAGACTTGATTAATATTCTCTACCTAAAAGACCGCTACTCAGCACACGCAAACAATGGGAAAGTCTAGGAGACTGTGCCAGCGGGTTAGAGTGTTACATTTCCCAAGACCTCTGCATCTGAAGACCTCTTCCCTTAAAAATCACTCTGTCCATGAAAAGATATAAAATCACACACGTGGTTCAAAATGACAGCTTATATTCCTAATGTATACACTTAGTTTTCTTGATTGTTAGTTTATTATGTATTAAACATTGGAAGTGAAAGCTTGGTAGTGTTAAGTTGGCAGGTTAATAGATTTTGAAAGGAGTTCTTGAGGGTTAAAAGATGGCTCAAAGGAAGGAATGAGGCTGATGCTGGAGGAAAGCAATTACCAGCCCAGGCACCCACAGGCAGGCTCCTATGGAGGTTTTAATTAGGTTCTAGTTGAGCTGCAAAGATAATGGCTTTAGCTGGCTGAAGGAGGTGATGACGGTAAAGGGATTAGGCCCACTTCTCAGAGATTTCTAGTGGATTTCATATCTTGAGTCAGCAATGCTTGCCAAGTTTAGGATACAAAAGAAAGGTGATTTCATGGGCAGATATCTAATTGAAATACTGATTTAAAGACAGACAGCTAGCACACCTGACTGTCAGTTCAGGTGGCTGAGGAACATTCATCCCTTTATTCTCAAACCATACAAGAAAATCATTTTAATTCTGATCAGTGTTGAAACTCTTAACATTACCCATAAATTTTTTTTGCTGCTTTTGATTTCATCAAATCATTGAGCTTGACATTAATTTTTCATTTTAAATGTGAATAGTATGACATCAAGTTATTTGGGGTCATATTTGTCTGTAGAATGCCAGATGGGAGATAAACCCCAGTCATTTCATAAAATCAGTGGAGGACAGGGCAGGTCACATGTTACTCTTCTGGAGCTGAATTTTATTTGCCTGGAGTTTCGAGTGGTACTGTGAAATTCAAGCTGTCATGCTCACTCAGCATCCAGAAAAGGGTTATTTTATGCATACTCTGTAAGAATGTCCATACTTTCTCTTGGTTATCATATAGTTTGTTTTCACTCTTCTGAACTCAAGAGTGGAATTTCATGTGAGTCCTGTAGACACATGACATTCCCAATTGCTTTTTTTTCTCTTCTTAGCAGCTTTGGTACCGTCCCCACACAGGACAGATCGCAAACGTTGCCTGTTAACCAGGTTGCCCACACCGTAGCCTTCATGTTGCAAGACTGCTGGCGTGCCCTGGTATTGGGGTGCCAGGGTGTGCCCCTGGACGCCTGTGCTTGTCCTAAGACAGGACTCACAGGTGGGGGGACTTGCTTTTCTTACTGACCTGGCATGTCCAGCAACTTACTTAGCCTCTCAGACCCACTTCCATTTTTATTTTTAATAAAGAAGAATTACAAGTTATCTGATAGGTATAGGTCTATAATACTGTCGTGTGTACAGCATATTTTTAAGTCAGCATCACCATACAGGCACATGTATGCTCAGTAGGAAGGGTGCTTGTTTTGAGTGCTGTATATCGTGTGTCTAGCGCATGCTCTGTGTGTTATTTCCCACAGCCACCTGTTACTTTGGTGATCAGGAAAAGCGACCATTCAGAAGCAGTTTCGATTGGTTTTTGTTTAAAGAGGCTCCAGTGGGGTGACCACCCTGTCTGCACTGTTCCCCTGCCCCCTCCCACCC
>SJYQ01000942.1:222746-251490 GCA_006410935.1 Redunca redunca
GGGGGTTGCGGTGGAGGGGGCAGTGTGACACGGTCTCCAGGCCTCTCAAGGCACAGGCAGTGTAAGAGGGAACCTCGGGGAGCCTCCCGTGCCTCGGAGCAGCGCCCGTTCTCCCAAGGACGAGAACCGTGAGACAGGCCAGGGGAAAGGGCTCATTGAAGGGACGGGAACATTCAACCAAAAAGAAAAGTGCCGCTTGGATGCTGGATCTAAACTCCCAGAGGGAAGAGGCCCTGGGAGAACTGCCCCAGTGTGAAAGAAGAGCAGCGCCTTCTGCGTTCAGGGCTGGATGGTAGGCTGAATGTTGCACCACGAGGAAGCGGGGAAGACAGGCGCGTCCACTACGGCCAGCGCGGGAGCAGCAGCTGGAGGCCCCTGCGGGACCAGCAGGGCCGGGCGGGGGCTCCCTGGGGCCGTCAGGCGGGAAGACCCCGCCCTGGGTGCACACTCGCCCCAGCACGCACTTGTTTCCTGAGCACCGGGCAGCAGGCAGCAGTCGCTACTTGCACCCCAGCCTGGGGATGGACGCTGGATGCAGCCTTGACTGCTTCTCAGAGCTGTTCAGTTTCAAAGAGAATCTTGAGTTTCCGTCAATGACTTGCTGACAGGCTCGCTAAAGGCAGATGGGGCTATAAAACGAGAAATATTATTATAGCCTTCCCAAAAGCTGCCTTCCTGCCCAGCCAATTTTTTTTTTTTTTTCGTCCTAACAGTTCTGCTGAACAGCTGTGTGTGGTGCTATTTATTTTCTTAATAATGTTTGTTTTCTCCCCTGTACTGTATGTCATCAGCTGAAATTCCGGAGGCTTCCATTTGTTCGCTGTAGCGCTGTATCAAGTTCCCCTCTTGCACTTTGCCATCAGGGAGTGAACCCTCATTTGATGGCACCAGCAGGACCACGTGGCCATCTTCCCTGGTAGAGAGGAGCGCTGCGGAGCTCTGACGAGGGTGCCTCTGCTCCAGGCCGCCCCGCGGAGCAGACGTGCCGGGCGCGTGGGAAAAGCCTGGTCATGGCTCCAGAAACGCAGGTCCAGAGTCGGTGTGGGACTCGCTTCTGTTGGATCTGGGATCTGATTGACCCCAGCCTTCCCAGGACCACCCGTGAGGTGCCGGATTGCTGGTTCTGGAGGCCAGAAGCCAAGAAACGGTGCCAGCTTGAACTCAGTGCAGTGCGGGGCAGCCCCCGAGGCGTGGACCACCAGACAGGGTTTCAGGGAAACCTGCGTGACTTCTGCTCTTTCCAGGGAGCCTGCTTAATACTCAGATCTAACGGGTTAGTTATACTGCTGGATAAGGAGGGGCAGAAGTGGATCAGCTGTTGTGGGGGGTTGGGGGGTGGTCACTGCCGTCTGAGCAGCAAGCGTATGTGGCAAGTGTCCACTCCAAAGCCCATGGCTAATGGGGAGGGATGAGAAATCACGCAGACGTGCTGGGGGCATGTTGATCTCCCTCGCCAACCGACGTTTGTGCCAGGCTCTTTCCATCGCATCTGGGCAGATCCCCAGAGTCGGTCTTGCACCCGCTGGTCACCATCATGCAGCGAAGTGGCCGTCACTGTGGCAGTGATGTCCACAGGCCTCAGTGGCTGGGCCGGCATGGGCGTAGTTTTCCAAAAGTGCTGTGCTGTTGTGAGAGGACCTCCGGGTGCTGAAGTACCCCTGCTGGGTGACACCGAGGACACTCTTGGCTCTCAGCCATTCACAGACAGCGGGCTCCTCAGTACCCCAGGGCGTGGGGCCTCTCACCCACCTCCCTCTCCCACCTCCCTTGGTCCTGGCCTTTTTAAAATCAGTTAAAGCGGCCAACATGTTTACAGCTTAGTGTGCAGTGTACAGGGGAAGCCATTAAGAAGTTCACTGGACATCAAATTGTTACAAGAGAAAAAGTTACTCTTACTACTTTTTTTTTCCCCAAAATTGTATGCAACAATGAATGAGAGCTGAAGAAGCCACAAGGAAAAAGGAAAGAAAGGGCAAGAAGAGGGGAAGGGAACAGAAAGTGAGCATTTCGGCTTCTGGAAGCAGGCCCCCTCGTGGTGAGTCACAGAAGAGCTGTCTCCATTCTGCATCTCGTCCGTGGAACAGACCTGAAGGGTCTCGCGTGGGGTCCAGAGCCGTCTTGCAGAAGCCGTGGGCGGCCCCTCCCTGGAGGGGCTGGCCAAGTTGAGCCAGTGTTAGACGCCAAGATGGCAGGCTTTGGGGGTCAGTCCCCGGCCGCGGGGACTGAGGATGGTAGCAAGGAGAAAGCCTCTTAAAGTTAGAAAGACAGAGGAAAGAGAAGACCTGTAGATGCCAGTACACACACGTGGCGCTGTGGGAGGCCGGCCTCGCCCCTGTGACAGACCTGGAAACCGAGGCTCGGCGGGGCTCAGCGACAGGCCTCCACCAGCCCCGCGCATCTCAGGGCCTTTCTTTTACACTCATGGATTTAAGTGAAAGTTAAAGCAGTGCTTTTGCTTCTTGTTTTTTTAGTATCTGTTTGTTTCATTTTGGCTGCCATGACATGTGCAGTCTTAGCATAGCAAGTAGGATCTTTGTTCCCTCCCAGGGAAAGTAGCCACACCCCCCGAGTTGGAAGTGCAGAGTCTTAACCACTGGACCGCCAGGAAGTCCAAAACCATGACTTTTTTAAATCCCGATTTTAACGTGGCGAAGCTCAGCCACCCTTGGAGAACTGTGGGGAATCTCCATGTCACACGGCTGTCACCTCTGTGCTGCACAACAGCACACCCCAGAGACGTAACCCGTTCCACTGATGGACCCGCCTTCTGTGGCCTTTGGTCACCCGAGCAGGGGCAGCTGGTCACAGATGGGGCCACTGCCTGCCCACCTGGACGTGGGGGCTGTCTGCTTACAGCTGCACAGAGCGGTGCAGACTCAACCAGGTCGTTCTCACCGAGGAGGGACTCTGCGGAGGTCCAGCCTCTTGTCTGCCTGCATCAGTTACGCTGTGTCCACCCTTGCCATCTTTCCAGTTTTCTGGTGTTGACTTTTTTTTTTTTAATCTCCTTTCTTTGCCTCTTTAATTTCATGCCCTGTCGCTGGCTGAAAGAGGGTGATGTACCTTTGAGAATACGTACAGTTTCTGAAACGAAGTATGCTGCCCAGTTTAGCACAATTTTCTGTCCTAGCTGCAATTAAACATACATAGCATTTGCCATAAAAGAGCTGGCCCGTTCCATATGGGGAAAGCTAAGTGGCATCTACTTAGATTCAGGTACTGGCTCCATCAAATTCACCTTTGCAGAAGATGAGGAAATGTATATTTTGTTAAAATAAACGTCTGCCTGCCAGAGGAGGAGAGAAAGCCTTTGCCAGATGTGTTTTCAGGCAATTTCCTTTCCTGGGAAATAGCTATTTTCCCTGCCTGCCCCTCATGTTTTCATTCTCAGAGCAGATAGACTTAAGTGCCGGGCATTAAAGGGCAGAGGCCTCAATAGCATCGCCTTATCTGAAATGATGATCTTCCTTCTTGCAGCTGTGTGACTTCTGTTTGACAGGGAGCTGTAGGCATCTGTGTGTCAGAAGGTTAGCACTGATGGAAGGATCAGAGTTAATACTGAGAAAAATCTTTTTCATTCTTATTTAGGTTATTGGTTGTCATTCTTATTTAAGTTAGTTCAGGCAAAGAGGTACCAAATCCTCACTCATTCTAACTTATCTGAGTGTTTACTGTGACATTATGTCTAAAAGACTTTTAGAGAAGACAGTTTTTGGTTGTTTTTTTTTTGTTTGTTTTTGTTTTTTTTTAAGGAAACTTAGGAGGTTCCTGAATCTTTGACAGTTTTGTACTGCCATGAACCAGCAGAGCATCAACTCAAGACAGTTTGCTTTCTAAAGCCACATTGTGTATAATATGGAACCTGAAGAACTGAAAAGAAAAAGCTTTTTATTTACTAGAAACATGGGAAATATCCAAGTAACTATTTTTCTAAGATTTCATGATGAATTCCCTGAATTTTTAGGAATATGTTAGTTTATGTAATTCTCCTGTTACATGAAGTTATCTCAAATGCTGTTTGATTTTTAAATATTTTCATCCTCCAATATTTTTGTTTTATCTTTCCATCAAAAAAAGTGCCTAAAAGGTCAAGATACAAGTCATAACTTTAAAAAGGCAGTGGATGAAATTCTAAAACAATAGATGAGTGCATTAGCCTGATAATATTTCTGCCAGTAATTCTGTGTCCTGTTTTCTGCCCGTATGTAGAAAAAAAAGGCTAAACATTCTCTTTCAGTGGATTGATGTCAATGATTACTGTTTTGCTTATGACCAATGAAAAGTCAATAAAATCTTTCCTTTGACTAACACTGTTATTAGAGTGTTTTGAAGTGGGCTTCAAAACAGAAAAGATTTTGAAGTGGGCTTATGAGTTGTAATTGTATACTAAATGTTCCTAATTTCAGCAAAGCTATTGAGAAGTCAGATCCTGTTGCCTGTGAAAAATGTGTCTAGCCCCTCTGTCATACTGAAGAACTGTCCAAATTCCTCTCAGAATGAGTTTCCTCTTGCGAGCGGCCTAATGCCATCTAGATAAATCTCTGTTTAATCTAAATGTATAAATTTTTTATCTTAATTATTGAGAAACCTTTTAAAATAAGAGAGATAAAAATGTCCTGTGTGTTATTTCCATGAAGATATATTGTCTTTCCTGGTTATAGGTTAGCATAAATAAAATTGCTTATGTCAAAGAAGTAAAAAAATAATAATAATAAAAGCACGTGACCCCCTTTTGGTATTCCTGTCTGTCTAACTGACTTGATATTAAAAAATCTTCCTGTGGGAAATTAGGCTTGATTGTGGAGTTACATGTACTAAAAGTCATTTTTAAAGAATTATATATAGTTTTTAAAGAATTATAAGTATAATAAATAGTTATGCATAAAAGGAAATGATGTTTGCATCCAAGCGTATAAAAATACTCCCTGCCATTCCTGTTCCTTCAGGAATCTAAGTACAGGGTCTGCCAGTGATTTATGTCCTTCCTGATAATCTCATGTGTATATGCCCTACTTTTCCTCTTAATCCCATCTCAAGCAATGTCTTTTGTACTCCATTAATAATGAACTGTACTTCCCAAAGTGTTCCATTTTAAGGAAAGGGCCTAAATTCAAAGAAAGACTAATACAAAAGAAAAAATTAAAGGAAGTAAGTTGTACAAAGCCTGTGAAGAGAGGACATTTATAGCAGTATTAAGATACCTAGTTCCTGGCATCTGTTTCCCTCAAGAGAAAAAAAAAAAAAATCTCAACAATAGTTTTTGAAAGCCTTAAAACGATCCTAGTAGAATATTTACAGGAAAAAGTATATTATTGACTGACCTATCCCCAAAATCTTGATGTGTGTTTCAGGGACATTGTTAGTTTATAGGTCGAAAAGTCTTGCTTGTCTACACTAGAAATTAAAGCAGAATGAAAGCCTGCTGTGGATGACACCTATAGGGAAATGCTGCGTGCAGCGCTCACCTGCTCCCTCTGCTGGCCTGCGGACAGGGAGCAGGCAGAACTCTCCGTGTTCTCAGTAAAGCCATTAAGAGAAATGACACGCCATTCAGAACCTAAAGCAGTAGCAGCTAATACACTACCCAGAACGCTTTCCTTATAATTTTAGTGCAAAAGGATACCACAACAGATGTTAGAAACCTTCAGTGTAGACACACACACGCAGTGAAAAATGCTCTCAAGCATCTGTTTAGCACATAGAGAGCCAGAATCTGTTTCTCTCGTCATCGGATGATCAGGTTGCTACCCAAGTGAGTGAAGCCGTGCGATTGTAACAGTAGAAAAGGGAGAGGTCTTTGCTGTCTGGCTCCATAGAGGACAAGTTCAGAGACCTGATCTTGCTATTAGCAAGTTTGTTAGAGTCTTATGAGGTAGACCACTACTTGGTACATGGCATAAATCTTAAGTCTAGGTTTTTCTAGATAAAAGTAAATAGCTAAGTAGCCTCCATTCTTCTTGACCCTTGATGGTCCAGTAGTGCCTGTTCTGTGGATTTCTGCTCTGGAAGAGACTGATAATAATAAATAAAGAAATCCCAGTCTGGTCAGTAAACAGGTAGTCCAGAGTGTCACTAAGATGTTACAAATGATTGAAGTAAAACTCTGCAAGATATGGCTTAGTCGGCATGGTGAAAGTAAAAAGTGAAAGTGAAAGTTGCTCAGCCGTATCCGACTCTTTATGACTCCGTGGACTATTCCGTGGAATTCTCCAGGCCAGAATACTGGAGTGGGTAGCCTTTCCCTTTTCCAGGGGATCTTCCCAACCTGGGGATCCGACCCAGGTCTCCCACACTGCACACGGATTCTTTACCAGGTGAGCCACCAGGGAAGCCCAAGAATGCTGGAGTGGGTAGCCTATCCCTTCTCCAGCAGATCTTCCTGACCCAGGAATTGAATACCAGTCGGCATGGTAACTTTTTATAAATCTGTCATTGCTTTGAGGGTCTTTGTTATGATTTTATTGTATCCCCTAAGCATTCATCCATTGACGTTCCAACTCCCAGTCCGTCTGGGTCTGGCGCTATTTAAAAATCGAATCATCGGAAATGTAATTAGATAAAATGGGTCACACCAGAGCAGGGTGAGGACTGATCTAAATGACCGGTGACCTTATGATAAGGTGAAGTATGGAAGCAGACTCATCCACGGGAGAACACCCTGTGAAGATGAAGGCAGAGGTCAGGGTGAGGCTTCTGCCACCAAGGACCCCCAGAGGTTGCCTACGACCCCCAGAGTCTGGAGAGAGGCTTGCTCACATTCTCCCTCCCAGCCGTCAGAAGGAACTGGTCCTGCAGACATTCTGAGCTTGGACTTCCAGCCTCCAGACCCGTGAGAGAATAGATTTTGGTTGTTTAAGCCACTCAGTTTGTGGTTCTTAGTTACAGCTGCCCTGGTGCTGGTTAGTCCTTAAGCCATGTCTGACTCTTTTGCGACCCCATGAATTTTAGCCCACCATGCTCCTCCAGCCTGGAATTTCCCAGGCAAGAATACTGGAGTGGGTTGCCATTCCCTTCTCCAAAGGATCTTCCCAGCCCAGAGATCAAACCCCGGTCTCCTGCACTGCAGACAAATTCTTTATCATCTGAGCCACCAGGGAAGTCTGCCAAATAATTAAATAATAGTTTTTAAAATGTTGCTGTCTTGTAGCCCCCACCATACACTGTGACTGGTCGGTGGTTATGCTTACTATTTAAGACTGGAGGAGTCCAGATAGCTCAGATATTTTTAGGTGGTATGTGTTAGTCACTCAGTCGTGTCTGACTCTTTGGAACCCTGTGGACTGTAGCTCACCAGGCTCCTCTGTCCATGGGATTTCCCAGTCAAGAATTCTGGAGTGGGTAGCCATCCCCTTCTCCAGGGGATCTTCTGACCCAGGGATCAAACCTGGGTCTCCCGCATTGCAGGCAGATTACTTACCGTCTGAGCCACCGGGGAAGCCCACTAAGGTGGTGATAACCATGCAAAGCTTCATTTTGCTGCAGTAAAACTATCTCTTAGAAATCCCAGGCCTCTTTAATTGCATCTGCCCTGTGTAAGGCTCCTCCTTCCTGGAGGCCCAACTCCAATGTCACTTCCTTTAGGCCTTCTCCCTCGTGTCTGCAGGGAGAATGCCGGACACCACCCTCATGGAGACCCCTCATTGTCCCCACCGGTGGAGGTGCAGTGAGGCTCCTTGATGAAGGGACGATGGTTCATTATTCCCACTAACCGTGAGCTCATCAAGGCCCGAGGCCATGCCTCCTTAGGTCGCCTCTACTGTGATTCCAGATGACATCTGGGCATCCACCCCAAGCTGCTCAAAGACAATTGCAGGCTGGGTGATGTCACGCGGGGCTCCCCTCCTGCAGATTCTCTGTCTCAGTCGAATGCTGTGACAGGCCTCCTTGCCTGACGAGCCGAGGGTCCTGCCAGCGGATCCCACCCTGGACCAGCTTCGAGATTGTCCCGCTCATCTGCCCTCCTACCTTCTGAGGGTGGCCCAGGGGCTGGCAGGCTGCTGCAAGCCCTCGGTCTTTCCTCAGTAGTCGGATGCCTTTTCCTCAGACTGTCTGCAGTGTTTGTGCCGTAGCTGCCGTATTTGCAAGCTTCTGTTCTTCAGCCTTTTGGGTTTGGGGCGGGGCGGGGGGCGGGGNGGGGGCGGGGGGGTTGGCTCTGTCCGGTCTTCGTTGCTGCGTAGGCTTTTGCAGTTAGAATTGCAGTGGGCAGATTTCTCACTGTGCGGGCTTCTCTCGTTGTGCAGCACAGGCTCTAGAGCTGGGGCTCAGTAGTTGTGGCTCATGGGCTTAGTTGCCCCCCAGTGGGTGGAATCTTCCCAGACCAGGGATCGAACCAGCATCCCCTGCATTGCAAGGCAGATTCCTAATCCTTGGACCAGAAAGGAAGCCCAGGCTTCTGTTCTTCAGCCTGAAGGTCCTGCTGGGGTTTTTTCATCAGGCCTCTCTCCTATCACCTCATTTTCTCTGGAGCCTGTTGTATTTGAATGAAGCTGGGTAGCTCAGAGCAAAAGAGCCCCCCCACAAACACACACAATGCAGAAGACGATGAAGATGCAGGTTCGATCGCTGGGTTAGAAGATCCCCTGGAGGAGGAAATGGCAATCTACTCCAGTATTCTTTCTGGGAAATCCCACGGAGAGAGGAACCTGACGGGCTACAGTCCATGGGTTGCAAAGAATCGGACATGACTGAGCATGCACACACCAAAATCTGAAATGTAGGTAAGTTCCAAATGGAGTTAAATTATCAAATGCACAGCCACTGATCGTTAACCAACGCCAGTAAGCACGCCCGCAGATTCTGAATACACACAGCATGACTGAGTGTCTCATGAACATGCTTGAACTTTCATCTAAAGGAAAGTGTTGTCCTTCAGGGTAATTTTTGAAACAATATATGCTTACCTTGCTGCCCTGGTTCAAAACATGTCTAGAGCTTCTTTTCAACAGCTGCTATGAAGGCAATGGCACCCCACTCCAGTACTCTTGCCTGGAAAATCCCATGGATGGAGGAGCCTGGTGGGCTGCAGCCCATGGGGTCGCTAAGAGTCAGACACGACTGAGCGACTTCACTTTCACTTTTCACGTTCATGCATTGGAGAAGGAAATAGCAACCCACTCCAGTGTTCTTGCCTGGAGAATCCCAGGGACGGGGGAGCCTGGTGGGCTGCCATCTATGGGGTCGCACAGAGTCGGACATGACTGAAGCGACTTAGCAGTTAGCATAGAATAGCTGCTTAGTGCCGTGTTAGTCACTCAGTTGTGTCCAACTCTTTGCTGCCCCACGGACTGTAGCCCACCAGGCTCCTCTGTCCATGGGGATTCTCCAGGCAAGAATACTGGAGTGGGTTGCCATTCCCTTCTCCAAGAATAACTGTTTACTAGGTGACTAAAAACATAATAATATTATCAATCCTGTCGGTTTTCAGTGTTTTTTATTCAATTCAACATGTGTGAAAGACTATATTCTTTGTTGTTCAGTCACTAAGCCGTGTCCAACTCCTTGCGACCCCATGGACTGCAGCACACCAGGCCTCCCTGTCCATCACCAACTCCCGGAGTTTACCCAAACTCGTGTCCATTGAGTCAGTGATGCCATCCAACCATCTTGTCCTCTGTCATCCCCTTCTCCTCCTGCCCTCAAACTTCCCCAGCATCAGGGTCTTTTCCAGTGAGTCAGCTCTTCACATCAGGTGGCCAAAGTATTGGAGCTTGTAAAAAAAAAAAAAATGCAAATTAAGGAATTCTCAATAATCATATAATCTAGAGAGCTTGAGATGAGTCTCATCCTTTTCCTTTATGGGAGCTAAGTGATCTGGAGCCTAATGAATCCAGAATCTGTGACTTCCACCTGCTGCCAAAGTAGCTCTTAAAAAGTCAAACCAGCTCAGAGTTGGGTGTCACGGAGACCAAGGTCTCCTTTGCATGAAAACTCCTTTCAGACATCAGAATATCTCCTGTTTCTGAACTGGACATGAGGGTTTCCCTGCCATGTTTAGGAGAGCCTCATTTGCCTTCTGGGTACGTCAGAAGTGGCTCCTGTGGGACTTCCCTGGTGGCTCAGTGGATAAGAGTCCGCCTGCCGGTGCCGGGGACACGGGGTCAGTCCCTGGTCCAGGAAGATCCCACATGCCGCAGCGCAGCTGAGCCCGTGCACCCCGCCTGCTGAGCCCCACACGCCCCAGAGCCATGCTCTGCAGCAAGAGAAGCCGCCACGGTGAGAAGCCTGCCCCTGCAGCGAAGAGTGGCCCCTGCTCTGGCAAGGAGAGAAAGCCCTTGTGTGGCAGCCAAGACCCAGTCAGTGCAACCGAAAAGAAAAAGGAGTGGCCCCTACTTTCACCAGCCCCCCTGGCTTTGCTTCTCAGGTGCTGCACTGTCCTGGTCAACTCTGGGGCCCTGATTTTGGAGTAGAATAAGCTGGAGCCCCTGTGAAGTCTCCTGGGAGAGGGAAACGGGGGGAAATTCTTTGCCCAAGTGGTGTTTCTAGGAAAATACGCAGCCAGAACCTGCAGCTGTTTGCTCTCCAGTATCAGCTCTAAACAGCATTTGAGTTGGCAAAAAGAAAAGTGAGAAAACAATGCGGCCCGAAGCCTGAAACTTTGGGAAACCCCTCTCCATAATGTGCGTGTTTAGGGCTTACAGTTTTCCTGTTTTCAGATCATAAGAGCTGTTTTCCAACTTTTCTGGGCCTGTTTTTGGGGTTTTGGTGTTCTTTTTTTTTTTTTAAGTAAGTATTTTAATGATTGAACATGAAAAATACTTCTTGATCGTTTTATAAACATAATCTAAATCGCACTATTTAATTGGAGCTTTTCCCCTTCTTTTCCAGAATAGACTATTTCATTACTGCCAAAATGCCAATATAGCTGGGAGAGAATGAAATTAGGATTAAATGTAATTCAGTCAGCAGCCAAAGCTCTGCACGCAAGATGCATACTTTGGACATCTGTAACTCGGGGATGCCAGCAATTTCACAAGCTCCATCATCCACAGAAAGAAGAGTTTAGGGTAAACAGACCCATCTTGGTGACCAACTCGGGCTCGTTTCAGAGCCTGAGCAGATGTGTGGGTTCTTGGGAAGCCAGGCAGGTTAGCAGGTAAGGCACATGATACCTTGTCCGGTTCAAACTCTAGTCCTAGTTCGTGCGAGTTAGGTTAGGTGTTGGGAGTGGGGTTTGGCTTCTCTGGCTCATAGACTTGATTATCCCTGGAGCCACTTCACAGGAGATTTTAAGCAGAAATCTGAGCAGAGGGCCAGCCCTCACAGAGCTGGTGTGGGAGGTGGGCGACAGGCCTGGGCTGCAGGGTCTCAGGGGCCAGGGAGGCCTCGACTCTGGGACCTGCCCTAGGTCCCTCCCACCAACCCCCTCCATCTCAGCCTTGCCCACCTGCAGACCCCACCCTCCGCCTCTCTTCCACGGGAGTAAGCAGCAGGCGATCTGGAGAATTCAGGGAGGTCAGCAAACACTGGGCCATAGGTTAGAGCCCTCCCTGGGTCTGGTCCCCACCTAGTTACCAGAGAGAGCTCACCAGAATGGATGTGACTGACATCCTGATTCATCCCCTGAGACGGGCGGCAGTCAGCCTGCCCAGGGCCAGACGCAAGGCGTTGGAAACACCCTGTCCTCACAGGAGGGGAGCTGAACCATCAGCCTTTCACCAAGTCACGCCCATCAGTCAGTAAAATGTTCCTCTTGTGAAAAGTGCTGTGTGTATAATTAACAGGCAGATTCTGGATACTTTTTCATACTTTCATTGTTATTGTCAGCATGAAATTCACCCATAAACGGAAGGCTTCATGCCAAGTGGTTTGTGTATTATCTTGACTGAGTGTAATGAGATGGTTTCAGCAAAATAAGGCAAATAAGCAAAGGGCACCCAGCAGCTCTTTATGTCCTCAAAGCAGATGTCACCAGCAGCCACGGAGAGGGCTCTTGGTTACAGGTGAGGGAAACTGGTGCCTCCTGATCTACATAAGAATGGAGTGGCTTTGGGAAAGATATCGGGTAGTTCTGAAAGTATATCAGTAAGAATGAGGCTGGGGGGGTGAGCTGCAGCCAGAGTCAGCGCCCTCCGACACCGGCCTGGGGAGGCGTCCCCTCCCTGTTGCCGCAGCATAGCCGTGGGTCTGCAGCCAGCACCCAGGCGCCGCCAGCTCTCCCCGCTGAGGGCATCACCCCACCCCTGCTCCTCTGGGTCACTGGCGTCGGTTCCAGTCCCTGAGTGTGGGTCTCCGGGTGGGTCACTTGAGCCCCAGCAGCTGAGTGAGCTAGGAGAGTGAGACTCTGGCATTTCTAGACCCCGTGGTGGGCAGGCAGCCCAGCGTCCCACAAAGACTCAGGAGGCAGGGTCTGTCCCAGCAAACACGGGCGCTCAGACGCCAAGCGACCATAGAGAGGGGGCCCCCTGTCCTGAGAGACACAACGCCCGCCAACACTGCGCTTCTTTAGCTGCACCCGAGTGCGAATGTTGACTGGCGTCGCGAGCGCACTCTCCTATTTCAGCCGGTGGCCCTTTACCATTTAAACCCCAAGGATCTCCTCATTCGAGAGAGACTCGGAGAGAACCCCCATTTACAGACGGAAAACAGAGGCCGGAAGGCAGGTGGCTTCCCCAGAGGCCACGACGCTGCCCAGCGCCGTGTGAACTCGGTCTTCTCGTCCCTGCTCTTGTACACAACTGTGCGTGTGACGCGCCTGTGCTGTGTCTCAATAAATACAGGCATTCACTCACAGTCAGCAGCTGCATCACTTTCTAAATGGAGGAGGCGGCCGCCGCTTGCACCTCCTTGCCATCCTGAAGTCTCATGCCCCTGTGCTGTTTGTAGCTGTGGGCAGGAAGGGCAGCGGTACAGGACACTCGAGTAGAGCCCAGAAGCGTGCAATTCAGGGAGAGACAGGGCCACTCGTTGCCCTTCCTGTGGTTTTCGTTTTGGTCATCAGCTTGTAACAAACGTGAAAGCAAAGCAGTGTCTTCTGACAGTTCTCGCGAGACGTTCTTCTAAGAGGAGGTCTGTGAAGAAACTCACTGCATGTGGTTTGAATGTTTAGTACCTGATTTTCCACGGTTCTGGAGAAATTGTAAATTACGTTGGAACCTCAGCTGGTCAGCACTGGCTCTGATCTCACTCCACTTACCTCGGGGTAGCCTCCAGCCCTGGGCTCAGTGGTTGCCTCGGGGGGTGCGGGGGGCTTGCAGACACCCCAGCATCACGTCCCGAGTCAGAGGGCTGGTAGACACAGGGGGCAGTGGTGACTTTCCTGAGTGTGCGAAGCCCTTGGAATGATGCGTTGCATGGACCCAAGTGTTGCCTAGATGCTGTTCCTGGGCTTCTTCACTAGCCACGGACTTCCACCATCTCTCTGTCAGTCCTCCAACCACTCCCCAAGGTCGGCAGCACCGTTTTACAGCTGAGGAAGCCGAAGCTTAGTGAAGTGCAGTGACCTTACAGAGCTCAGTTCAAATCCAAGTCTGACTCCAAAGTAAAGAGCCCGTCTGTGTGGCATTCACTCACTCAGCCCTGGAACACTGAGCTGGGTTCCTCACATTCCCTGACTCGGTTGCTCCATGCAGGGTCTCCTCCTTCTTCTTCTTTTTTAAATTTATTTTATATTGAAGTATAGTTGATTAACAGTGTCGTATCAGTTTCAGGTACAGTCGCCTTTTCTGCGTTTGTCAGTCGCTCAGTCATGTCCGACCCTTTGTGAACCCATGGGCTGTACCCACCGGACTCCTGTCCATGGGATTCCCTAGGCGAGAATGCGTGAGTGGGTTGCATTTCCTCCTCCAGGGCATCTTCCCGACCCAGAGATCGAACCTCGGTCTCCTGCCTTGAAGGCTGATTCCTTGTTCTCTGACCAGGTAACACGTCACCTGTTCTCTCTGGACCAAGTGTAGTCACTTCTGTTCCTGACAGAGTAAGGAACAGGGTGATCAGAGGAGACAGCGCAGGAACGCAGACTCCCTCCCTCCGCAGCGGGCAGTGTCCAGGGCCGCGGGGCCCAGACTCACCAACACGGGGGAGTCATTCCCGCTCCTTCAGCAGAGAAGCGTCTTCTCTCTTGAAGACTGTTCCCCCTTCCTGTTAGCTTTTACCATAAACACCTCCAGAGAATACTTTATTCTCAAAATGTTGTGAAATTAAAATTAAAACCATGTTAAAGCACCACCTTAAATGTCATTTTTGTGATAAATGATCACAACTTATAAACATATCAACTAAATTTGTTCCAACTAGAATATCAGATGCTGTGTGAGCTAGAATCCCTAAGACTTAATTATTTTATTCAGACTGCTTTTAAAATCTTGAAAGCAGCTTTTCAGATTGGTAATTTACCTTCCAAAACAAAGATTCTAAGATTTTTTTTTAGTACCTTTGTGTTTATCCCTGTATTCTATGGGGTCTTTGTTTTTGCATAGCTAATAGAGTAAAATTTGCTGACATATTGAATGCAGCACTTTCACAGCATCATCTTTCAGGATTTGAAATAGCTCCACTGGAATTCCATCACCTCCACTAGCTTTGTTCGTAGTGATGCTTTCTAAGGCCCACTTGACTTCACATTCCAGGATGTCTGGCTCTAGGTGAGTGATCACACCATCATGATTATCTGGGTCATGAAGATCTCTTTTGTACAGTTCTTCAGTGTGTTCTTGCCACCTCTTCTTAATATATTCTGCTTCTCTTAAGTCCATACCATTTCTGTCCTTTATCGAACCCATCTTTGCATGAAATGTTCCCTTGGTATCTCTAATTTTCTTGAAGAGATCTCTAGTCTTTCCCATTCTGTTGTTTTCCTCTGTTTCTTAGCATTGATCGCTGAGGAAGGCTTTCTTATATCTCCTCACTATTCTTTAGAACTCTGCATTCAAATAGGAATATCTTTCCTTTTCTCCTTTGCTTTTTGCTTCTCTGCTTTTCACAGCTATTTGTAAGCCCTCCTCAGACAGCCATTTTGCTTTTTTGCATTTATTTTCCATGGTGATGGTCTTGATCCCTGTCTGCTGTACAATGTCATGAACTTCCGTCCATAGTTCATCAGGCACTCTATCAATCAGATCTAGTCCCTTAAATCTATTTCTCATTTCCACTGTATAATCATAAGGGATTTGATTTAGGTCATACCTGAATGGTCTATTGGTTTTCCCTACTTTCTTCAATTTAAGTCTGAATTTGGTAATAAGGAGTTCATGATCTGAGCCACAGTCAGCTCCCGGTCTTGTTTTTGCTGATTGTATAGAGCTTCTCCATCCTTGGCTGCAAAGAATATAATCAGTCTAATTTCGGTGTTGACCATCTGGTAATGTCCATGTGTCGAGTCTTCTCTTGTATTGTTGGAAGAGGGTGTTTGCTATGACCAGTGCGTTCTCTTGGCAAAACTCTATTAGCCTTTGCCCTGCTTCATTCTGTACTCCAAGGCCAAAGTTGCCTGTGACTCTAGGTGTTTCTTGACTTCCTACTTTTGCATTCTAGTCCCCTTTAATGAAAAGGACATCTTTTGGCGGTGTTAGTTCTAAAAGATCTTGGAGGTCTTCATAGAACTGTTCAACTTCAGCTTCTTCAGCGTTACTGGTTGGGGCATAGGCCTGGATTACCGTGATGTTGACTGGTTTGCCTTGGAAACGAACAGAGATCATTCTGTCATTTTTGATATTGCACCTAAGTACTGCATTTCGGACTCTTGTTGACCATGATGGCTACTCCATTTCTTCTGAGGGATTCCTGCCCACAATAGTAGATATGATGGTCATCTAAGTTAAATTCACCCATTCTAGTCCATTTTAGTTTGCTGATTCCTAGAATGTTGATGTTCACTCTTGCCATCTCTTATTTGACCACTTCCAATTTGCCTTGATTCATGGACCTGACATTCCCGGTTTCTATGCAATATTGCTCTTTACAGCATCGGACCTTGCTTCTATCACCAGTCACATCCACAGCTGGGTATTGTTTTTGCTTTGGCTCCATCCCTTCATTCTTTCTGGAGTTATTTCTCCACTGATCTCCAGTAGCATATTGGACCTGGGGAGTTCCTCTTTCAGTATTCTATCGTTTTGCCTTTTCATACTGTTCATGAAAAAGCAAGAGAGTTCTAGAAAAACATCTATTTCTGCTTTATTGACTATGCCAAAGCCTTTGACTGTGTGGATCACAATAAACTGTGGAAAATTCTGAAAGATATGGGCATACCAGACCACCTGACCTGCCTCTTGAGAAACCTATATGCAGGTCAGGAAGCAACACTTAGAACTGGACATGGAACAACAGACTTGTTCCAAATAGGAAAAGGAGTACGTCAAGGCTGTCTATTGTCACCCTGCTTATTTAACTTCTATGCAGAGTACATCATGAGAAACGCTGGGCTGGAAGAAGAACAAGCTGGAATCAAGATTGCTGGGAGAAATATCCATAACCTCAGATATGCAGGTGACACCACCCTATGGCAGAAAGTGAAGAGGAACTAAAAAGCCTCTTGATAAAAGTGAAAGAGGAGAGCAAAAAAGTTGGCTTAAAGCTCAACATTCAGAAAACAAAGATCATGGCATCTGGTCCCATCACTTCATGGGAAATAGATGGGGAAACAGTGGAAACAGTGTCAGACTTTATTTTTGGGGGGCTCCAAAATCACTGCAGATGGTGACTGCAGCCATGAAATTAAAAGACGCTTACTCCTTGGAAGGAAAGTTATGACCAACCTAGATAGCATATTCAAAAGCAGAGACATTACCTTGTCAACAAATGTCCGTCTAGTCAAGGCTATGTTTTTCCAGTAGTTGTGTATGGATGTGAGAGTTGGACTGTGAAGAAAGCTGAGCACCGAAGAATTGATGCTTTTGAACTGTGGTGTTGGAGAAGACTCTTGAGAGTCCCTTGGACTGCAAGGAGATCCAACCAGTCCTTTCTGAAGGAGATCAGCCCTGGGATTTCTTTGGAAGGAATGATGCTGAAGCTGAAGCTCCAGTACTTCAGCCACCTCATGCGAAGAGTTGACTCATTGGAAAAAACCCTGATGCTGGGAGGGATTGGGGGCAGGAGGAGAAGGGGACGACAGAGGATGAGATGGCTGGATGGCATCACCGACCTGATGGACATGAGTTTGAGTAAACTACGGGAGTTGGTGATGCACAGGGAGGCCTGGTGTGCTGGGATTCCTTGGGTCACGAAGAGTCGGACACGACTGAGCGACTGAACTGAACTGAATAGAGTCAAGGGCTTTCCTAGTGGCTCAGTGATAAAGAATCCACCTTCCAATGAAGGAGACACGGGTTTAATCCCTGGGTCGAAGAGATCCCCTGGAGAAGGAAATGACAACCCACTGCAGTAATCTTGCCTGGGAAATCCCATTGTCAGAGTAGCCTGGTGGGCTTCAGTAGTTGACCCATAGGCACACCCCCAACCCCGGAATGGAGACTCTTTCTGGACTGGGGATCGAACCTGTGTCCCTGAGTTAGCAAGCAGATTCTTAACCACTGAACCACCAGGGGAGTCCCTGTATGTTGCCCTGGATTTTGCGTTTCTAACTGCTGTGAGGATGCACTTTGTTTCGGTGGCTCTCTCTGAAGGTTCGCCGTTTGAGCTTATTTAGCATTGAAAATTCTCACCAGTCCCGCGGATGCACTGGTCTTCCTGGAAGACGTGCAGTCTGTACATTGTCTTTGATCACCTTCAAACCTTCCTAGCCTTCCTGCCTCGGTCACTTCTCCGAAACTCTTGCCAGTTCCCAGGCTTGCCTGTAATTGAAACCCTCAGATCTGTATGTTGAATTTGTCGTTAAAATTACAAATGGAATTCAGAATCAATACTCCCTTTAAAAACAATACTATAGGTCCGAAACCTCCGGGAGGAAGGGACTCTCAGGTTCATCTGAGATGTGAATTCCTCGTCTTCCTAAATGTTTGTATTCCTATCACAATCCAAGGTTTAGTGAACCATAAAAAGTTAGAAGTTAGTGCAAACAAAGTCGCCCACAAAATATCTCAACTGATTTAAAAGGAGACATAGCAGATGGAAATTGTTGTTAAAACAACTCTTACCAACTAATGCTTTTTTATTTTAATCTCTGTTTATCCCAGACCTTTGTGCCTGCATGTACTGATACATCCAAATCTGCCACAAACTTATTGCTAGGATGCAGTTCCTTCCAGCCCATTATGACTGGGGGAGGAAATTTTTTTAAAGGTTATCTTACAAAGCATTTTCTCAGTGTTGGCTATGGCTTCACTTAATCTCTTCCAAAGTTTGACAACGCTTGAAGCAGTTTACAGTGACTTTACAGTACAAATGGCCCTGTCCTGCTCGCGTTTTTCCGAATACAGGCGTATTCTGATGAGATAGCGCTTTCGGGGCAACCCCTTGCCAGCAAACACGGGCCTTGCGCTAAACAAGTTGGGTCAAACTGCGTCCCCTAGTTACACTGTTGCCCCACTCTGGATGAGCAAGTAGCAAAACGGAGACAGTCTCAGAGTCTAAAAGCCCAAATAAAGCATCGAAAGCTTCCTGTTGAGTCTAATTGGCAAATTTGATGAATAGGCCACATGAATCAGTAGATAACCCCTCCTCACCCCACCCCATTTCCAGCACTCTTGGCAGCACCAGAGAGTCATATTTTATAAATATAAGCTGCCCTCCAGCAATTCAGTTTTCAGGAGCTGCGGGGGTGAGACTATTTTTTTCTAGTCTTTTCGGACCAGTACACAACATCTCTTGTGTTCTGCATTTTTCCTGTAGCAAATAAATGACTTTCGGGCAACACAAAGGAGGGTTTTCTGCCTGCCTGGGACTCCATGGGGAAGGAAGTATGGGTTTAACCACTCAGACTCGGGTGGGCACAGCGTGCGTGACGGGGCTGTGCCCACCCCCTGCAGGGTGGCCGGCGGCAGCCCGTGAGTCTCCTGTTTAATGAGGCCATTTGGGTGAGCCTGCGGGGCCGTCAGACTGCTGGAGCTGCGCCCACCAGAGACCCCAGCCCCTCAGACAGGGCGTCGCGGGCCTCTGTTGACCCACGCTGCCACCTCCTGTTGCTTCCAGCAGGGCCTTACCCTGCAGTCCGTGGACGCTGTCCCTTCCTCTCCGCCTCAGGGTTCCCTTCTCAGCATCACGGAACAAGAGGGCGCTGCGCTTTTCTCTTCGATTATTGAAATGTGTTTGGGAGCTTAGGTGTCACCTTCACCCGCGTCGCTCAGCGTGAGCTCCTCCACACGCTTACAGGTCCCTCTTGTGCATAAAAAGAGGGAAACTACAGGTCACTGCTGTTTTCTCCTCTTTATAAAATGAAGCCCAGTGACCGAAAACCTTGGTCTCTGTTTTATTCTTTATGACCAGTTATGCCAAGGGGTTGCATAACAAATGAAAATATAATATATATATATATATTAATTACATATAAAATATATAATCTTCAGTTTCTGAGCAAAGTTACTGAGCGTCTGCTCTACTCCAGTCATTGGGATTGGAAATAAGCGTGTAATTTATTCTGTGTTCTGGGAGAGAACACAGAATAAAGGAAACGGGGGATAAGTTCAGCATAGACGCAGACTCGGTGAGCTCCCCAGGACAGACCTGGGGACAGAGGTGCTTCTGGAAAGGGAGGAGGAGGGCTGGGTGGCCATGGAGAGCCCATGAGCAGGTGTGGGAGGCTCATCCGGCCGCGCTGTCGGATGGGCTGGGGGCGGGGAGTTGGGAAACAGGCCTCCAGGCCCCATAGCCGGCTCTGCCCGCTGTGGCACACCTTCTTGGTCCCCCAGCCTCCCGTAACCCAGGCATCCTGGCCTGAAGCCGCTCGTGACGACCCCCATCTGCAGGAAACACCCCCAGAGTGCGGGCTCTGGGAGGGGTCGCCAGGGACCAGCGATGCCCCCGACCCGCACCCAGCGCTTTCCGTCAGCCGGGAGCCCGCACGCCCATGCAGGTTCCCCCTGGTTTGGGTTGTGGCGACTCCTGGGGGTGTGGTGTGAGCAGGCTGGAACATCTCTGGGGGTCTGAGTTGCAGAGCCCAGAAGACTGCACGATGCCTCTTTCTTTTATAAAGCCATTTGAAGCGGCACAGGACTCCCTGGGTCCACGGACGCCGGCCCTCCTAGCTGACCGCCTTGGCCCCCTGGGCCCGCGGACGCCAGGCCTCCTAGCTGACTGCCCTGGCCCCGGGGGTCCTCGGAAGCCGGCCCTCCTAGCTGACCGCCTTGGCCCCCTGGCCCCACGGACGCCAGGCCTCCTAGCTGACCGCCTTGGCCCCGGGGGTCCGCGGACGCCGGCCCTCCTAGCTGACCGCCTTGGCTCCGGGGGTCCGCGGATGCTGGCCCTCCTAGCTGACCGCCTTTCCCCCTGGGTCCGCGGATGCTGGGCCTCCTAGCTGACCGCCTTGGCCCCCTGCGGCTCCAGCTGTCTGGGCTCCAGCACTGCTCTTGCAGGGTTTCCTCTGGGTTAGATTTTGTAGGCTGTTTGTTTCCACTCACAATGGCTCATCTGCCCACTCTATCGAGCTTTGACTTCGCTACGGTTCCATCCGCAGTTTCCAGGGCCTCGCCGATGACCCCTGGCAGCCTCACTCTCGTGTGACGGCCGCTGTACCCAGGATCCAGAGTGTTGTTTGTTTCCCATTCGCTGATTGGCAGGCTTTTGAGCCACTTCCAGCTTTTGATTGCTGGGAATCTGATTGCAGCTTTTGCGTACATCTGTGTATGGCCGCAGATCTCTTGGTGATTTTTCAGGGGGATAGCAGTCTTGGGTGGTTTACTGTGGTCTTAAAAAGCCCGCAGAGATAAGGCTGAGCCCAGGGCTTCTCTGTAAGAATGCGTTTCTACTTGAACAAGAATGTAAGGGACCTTTGGTCGTGAGAAAGAAGCGAATGCTTGTGGAGACCTGTCGGAAGACCCCAGACACACTCAAGTCAAAGGGCCGCGAACTCACCGTCCCCAGAGGCACACAGTGGGGGTGTGTCTCTTGGTCACCTAAGCTGACCACGTCATTTGGGCCGAGCCTGAGCGGGTGAGCGTCCTCTGACTGATGGGTGTCCAGCCTGCTTGACAAAGGCCTCCCAGGGACAGAGACACCCAGAGCCCAGGCTTCCTGCCATCTGCAGCATCTCTGGACTGTTCCATCTCGCGCTCCTCAAAGTCTGGCCATTCTGGGGAAACAGAGGTGAAGGAAGAATTTCCACTTTGCCGACGGAGGCTGGGAAGGGACGGAGGGAGAGGTGTGTCCTTGGCAGTGGCAGGTGGGGGTGCCAACCCGGCCCAGGGCTGCCGCTGAGCAGACCGGCCTCCAGCCAGGGAGGCACGGGGGCCCCTCACCTTCACCTCCACTGGGAGGCGGCTGTGGCCGCAGAGCAAGCACCATGTACTTGGGAGCCAGGAGGAGGTGTGGGCCAAGCACGAAGCTGTCAGTGCGTAAAGGGTACCAACCTTTATTGGAGCAAGAACTGAATTCAGTTAAACTTTAAAAAAGAAAGAAAGGAAAAACCAGTTTTAAAAAAAGGAAAGCTCTGAAAAGAAAGTTGCTTTCATGGGGCCGTCCCTGGGAAGACAGGCCTTGTGGTTGGAAGGAGCAGTCTGTTCAGCTCCCTGAGAGCAGGGTACCCCCAGAGCAGGAGGACACCTCCAGGGCAGGGCACGCTGGAATTACAGGAGAGAGTCCGTCGTTTGCCGGGGGGACCCGTCGGTTTGGGCCAGCACTGGTTTGCTTGGGACAATTGAAACGCCCTGGATCAGCTGGCCTCTCACTGTCCCCCCGATGGACACAGAGCAGAGTCAACTGTTGGTCCACATGCTTGAGACGCTTCTGGTCACTGGCCCTGCCAGGACACTGGTGAGTCTCAGCCAGGACCTGGGCTCACAGCTGCTCTTTCTGCCCATTTCCCCAGCTGTTTTTGGTCCAGAGCCAAGCACCACCCACCTGCACCATCCTGCTCGGTGGGCTGCAATCCCAGTACTCGTGGAAGAGAATCTAGGGGGAGATGGCACCTGGCTTGTAATTGGCTTATAGGGCATCAGAGACAGTGATCAAAAGGCTGAAGGGGCAGAAGTTACAGCAGTGGAAGAATGGAGGGGCAACCACTGGAAACGAACTTGTGCTTTTCAAGTGCATTCTTCTGAAAAAGTCAGTGTGTGAACACTGGGGTATCAAAGTCATCCAGCTACCGAGGTATATTTTCAAGAATCTTCCTCAGCGTCTCTCCTCCTGCCAAAGTCTTGGGAAGACAGGTTTGTTCTGTAGTGACCGACATTAGAGCAATGTTAGTGACACAGAAATAGACTGAATGATGCTTTTTCACTTATTAAGGATTTCTTTTTTTTTTTTTTTCCTTAAACCACTGACATTTCACTTTATGCGACCCTTTTTTGGTGTAAATCGAGGCTGGGATGGCGAGTGGGGAACACTTATTTATGTGCTATGCTTCCTCTCTTTTCCTCATATTCTATCACTAAGGATATTGACTTGAAAACAGGATCTTAGTACCCAGTGAGCTCACCTACTGCTGGTTTCCCCCCAGACATTCCAGGCTTTGTGACATCAGTGTGTCCTGCTCAGGGTGTCATTTGAAGAGCAGGCATCTGGAAATGATGAAATCCTGAACAACAAAGTCTTGTTTTCAGGAAGAGGCGTTCGTGGGGGAGGGAAAGGAAAGGAAGCTTCCTGTGAGTACCTACTGTGTGCCGAGCACCCCGCCTGTCTCCTGGTGGTGATGCTGGTGGACATGATCAGAACAGGTGAAAACCCGGTCAGCCGAAACCGACCCAGCTTTCCTCCGATTTCTCAAATGCTGCTGCGGTGTTTGTTGTAACTAAATAAACTGCATGTCAAGTATCAAGGATTTATTGACTCTTCAGTCAGAATGCAGTATTTGAATGTGTTTATGACTTATTTGTCAAAAAACCAGGATGTGATGATACAGCAGTATATGGTGGACAAGTCTCCATGTCTGTGCTTACTGAAATGAAAATAACACAGGAGAAGTTTCCATTCATAAATACCTCTTCTTTGAAATACCTGAAAGCCACACATAAAAAAGACACGTGGTCCCTGTGAATTATCTTGTTCCACTATATTTCCAAATGGCATGCTCATTTTAAAACTTTTTGCATAAGAAAGTTCTTTAGAATAGCAAAAAGTCAGGCAGTGAGGAACAACCATTCAGTACCAGAAGAATGACTGTAAATTTTGCAGAGTTCAAAAAGTTATTTCTGCAAGGGTTTTCGATAGTGTGGAGTCTGTTATGACAGCAAGTGAAAGACTTAAGGTTCCAACTGCGTCATCGTGATACACAGAAGAGAGAGTGACCCATAAAGCAAGCAGGACGGTGGTGGAGGCAGGGAGGGGCTGGCGTTCCCTTCCGCGTGTGTCCGGTCCTCTCGGGAACGGGGAGAGAGAAACGTTCGGTCTGCGTTTTCTGGAGTGTTTCATAGGCCAGTGCAGCCAAGGACAAAGCAGTGAGCCCCGCATCCTGGGTGGGGAGCGGACGAGTCGGCCCCCTTGAGTCCCGTTGGCCCTGGGCCACTGGAGACTAGGTTGGTTTCTGGGTTCAGATTGACAAGGGACTTAATCTGGAACGCGGCTCTGAAACCAGTTTTCCTCATGTGGCACGTCCGGTGCCAATCCGTGTGGAGACGTTGTCACAAGCAATAACTTCTCGTGGAGACATGCCGGAGTGAGCCGAGGAGGCTGAGGAGGGTCTGGTGTCACCGAGACATTCCAGCGAGCAGGCCTCGGTCTCGTAAAGGCGGCGAAAGCGTCTCTCACCACTGTCTTCTGTGAAAGGCTGCATAAGCAGATAGCTGTTGGGGGGGAAGGGTTTAAAAATCATACACTTTAGAAACATAAGCTTTGAAGGGCAGTTTTTTCTTTTGTTTTGTTTGGTGACACCACTCAGCTTCTAGGATCATAGTTCCCCGACCGGGGACTGAACTCAGGCCCTGTGCAGAGAAAGCACCAAGACGTACCCACTGGACAAGCAGGGGTCCCCAAGGAGCAGTGCGGCATTTCCGGTTCATTCCTGTCCATTCCCCGAGACAAGCCCTGCAGTAGTTCTGTGAGGTGGTATCTGGTTGAGCTGTGCTTTGCAGAGGAGGAAGCCGAGGCTGCCGCGGGCCCTCTGACCCTCCCTGGGCAGTGGAGACGGCCTCAGACTGGCCTTCCAACCCCATGGCCACCACCCTCAGGGCCGTGATGATCGGAAAGTGACTGTCTGACCACCTGCCTGCCCCGCCCCGCCCCCAGCATCCCTGGGAGCGGACCCCTGCCGGGAATCCCCTCCCTGTGGCTTCTGGACGCTGGGCTCCAGACCGTTGGTGTAAAGGTATTTGCTTTTCATTCAGCTGCGGTTCAGACAATCTTTCACTGAGGATTTCTGTCTTTGCTCAGACAGAGAGGAGAGCTCGGGCAGCTTTATGAACCCAGGCTTGGGTCAGGCTCTCTGTGTTTGTTTACAGAGCTGTGAGGTGCTGCAGGATTGCTGGTGAGGGAATCCTCAGCAGAGACACTCTCCTTTCTCCTGCAGAGGTTTTTCTCTAAGACTGAACTCTGTATCTTGCCTCCTCCCCCTGCACACGCGGCTCCTGGGCGGGAGTGCCCCGATACCCTGCAGTCAGCCCACAGGCAGACAAGCTCTGCCGAGGAGGAGGCGAGGGCCCCGCCAGCCACAGCGCCTGCTCCCGCTGCAAGGGGAGCCGGTGAGGCTCGGGGGGGCCCCAGGCCAGGCCTGCCCCATGGCCTCCCTGCTGCGTGCTCCGGCAGGCCCAGTTGGGTGTTCCTGGGGAGGGTTTATTGTAAAGGACAGCCTGTCTTAAGAAAATTCGCTGAAGCAAATCAGCAGAGCACCGAGAGCCAGGTAACAGCACAGGAGAGCGTCTACCCAGAACACGAGCCTGTGATGGGAGCTGCAGGCTCAGAGCCCTGCCATTCTCACCGCAGTCCAGCCTGAGACAGAACTCCGCGGCCAGGGACCCTGCAGACCCTGCCTAGGACTCACTCGGGGCCCCTCTGCGGAACTCCTACCAAGAAACAAGAGCTCCTGCTCATAGCTAATCAATTTTGAAAGCGGTCAAATAGGAAAGTTTCTTTTTTCCTATCCCCTCCTTTTTTTTAATCAACAAAAAACCTTTTTTGTGTTCTTCCAGACAGTTTTTCACATACTGTTAGCACGTTCCTGCATGCCACTTTTGCTGTTTGACATTGAAGGGAGGAAGCCACGAGTGCCACACTTTTCATCTGAGTGCAGAGGAGGCCATGTGGTCCTTGGACAGTTTTGCTCAGGTCTCAGCCCAGTCTCTATCTGACCCGTCCCTCACCTCAGGGTTGAGCTTAAAAAAGCCCCGTGCCACATTTCAGTAATTCTCACCGTATTTCAGATTTTTACTCTATTTTTTATGGTGATCTTTGGCGTTAGGAAGCACAAGGTATGGGCTTTCCTTGCAGTTCAATTGGTAAAAAATCTGCCTGCCATGCAGGAGGCCTGGGTTGGTATGCCTGTATATGCCCCGAAGGCCCCACAGGGAGAATGTCCCCCAGGCACAGAGCTTGCAGAGGGGAAGGAAAGAGGGGCTCCTCGAAGGCTCTGGCAGGAGAGATGGCGGATTCCCAGCAAGCCGAGCGTCAGAGTTGGTGAGCCTGTAACATCCACCATCCCTGGGGCAGCTCAGGAAGGGAGCAGATGCTGGGGCAGAGCTCACAAGCAGGACCTCCGACCTGAAGACAGCCCACCCCTGCCCCGACCTCTGGAGCGTCTCAAGATCAGGAGTGAACGCCCTCGCCCAGGCCCCCCGAAGCCCCTCGTCCCTCGCCCCTCCCGTGTCCAAGCAAGCGGAGGCCTGGAGGGCAGTCCCCGCCAGACTGCCTGCAGGGGTGGGATTCTCACCGCCTCAGGGCAGAGCGGGCTTCCTTGAGGCGCAGGAAGCTTTGTGGACGGGTGAGCCGTGCTGGCGACCCCAGGCTGCCCCATCTCCAGGGTTCTCCGGGCGGACCACTCCCGTCTGCACCGCGTTTAGCGGTGGCTCTGTGCGTGCAGGCGGAGGGACCCCTGTCTCATGTGTCGCTGCCTCTGCGCACCCCCGGGAAAGGAGGATTGCAGAGTGGGTGTGGGGTGAACAGGTGGGCGCTCTCTCGCCCCGTTGTAACTGAAGAACAGCGAGCTGGAATCTGAAAGTGTTAGCAACGTTGGGACTGGAATCGCCTCGAACTTTTCAGAGTTTCTCCTGCAGTCACACTGTAGCTTACCCCTGTGTACTTCCAATCTTGACTTGCCAAAATACAATGCTTTTAAAGTAAAAGAAGGGCTTTCCCGGTGGCTCAGGTGATAAAGAATCCACCTTCAATTCAGGAGATCCAGGTTAGATCCCTGGGTTGGGAAGATCCCCGAAGGAGGAAATGGCAACCCACTCCAGTATCCTTGCCTGGAGCAACCCATGGACCGAGGAGCCTGGCGGGCTGCAGTCCAAGGGGTCGCAAAGAGCTGGACTCCACTGAGCAACTACGCACGCAAAGCACAAGAAAACAAGCTTTGGCCTCAGTTGCATATGGTACGTGCCTACAGGCACACGTGTGTGCACAGGCTTTCTCAAACACCCTGCCTAACTGGGGAGGAGCAGGGAGAAGGTCCCGATCCCTGTGTCTCAACCGTGCATTTTCAGAAGTCTCACACCTATTTAGATGGTACTTCTCAACCAAATACACGGCTTGTAAAAGTTCTGATAAACGTGAGCATTTAAACAGTCCTGGGAAGTGAGAATATTCCTTTCAACTCAGGCTTGCATGGTTATAAATAGAAGGGCCTCCTCTAATCTCAGAATCTTAAAAAGAAACCTTGATGTTGTTACGTGATTACCTAAAGGAATGCCTTCCTCTTTGGGCCGGAAGGATATTTTTAAGAGAATGCGAAGCTTGTGACAGGAATTATCGATACCTTTGGAATGCTCCTCTCCGGTGACTGGGTCATTACCTGGGAATGGTTCAGGGACTGCATGACGCCAGTCCCCTCGCTGTTTAAAGTGGAGCATAGCTTCGTGAAAGAGTGAGAAAGCGAGGATGTGCCTTTGTGCGTTATTCTTGCCGTGATGAATGATGCTTGTTTTCCTCTCCACTTTAATTAGAATGTTTCTACATTTGCCAAAGAAAATGTTGGAATGGAGACAAAAACCCGAAATTATAGGAACAGGGCTTGATGTAATAGCTTATTTGTAAAGGAAACACAACTTGTTTGGTATTTTATTGAAACAGGAAGTTCAGAACCTCGGCACACACAAGTACAGCAAATTCTCAGGTGCTTGTTGAGTCATCTGTTGTTGGAAATAGTCTCCTGGTAGTTTTCCCCTGGATTTACTTTTTTATCTTCATTTTGGGTTTTTTTGTTGGTTTTTTTTTTTGTTTTTAAGCAGTGGGAGTGGATGGATATAGGAAATTGCAGAGAGATTCAGTGAGAAGTTGGTTACATTTTTTTAATATCTGCTATCAAGTTTAAATAAAGTAGGGAAATATCTCCTTTTCCATGTGTATACATGCAGTTTGGGAAGCTACCTATGTACAAAATAAGGAAAAACAAAAGGGAACGAGCATTTACCTCAATTCTGTTGCTATTTCCAAAGCAGTCATTGGTGAGAGGAATGGATTTGAGGTTGATACAAATTTCAATTTGGTATGCTAAAAAAAGTACTGAATTAATGTAACAGTCTTTTTTTTTTTAAGTCTATATTGTAAGTTCAGAATTTAACTGAAAAGATAAAACCAAAATGATTTCTATATAGTAAGTTGAACTGTAAAGGTAAAAAAAAAAGAAAGATAGAAAAACTTTGTGGATCCATGTTCTATTTACTGTTCTTTAATAAAGTAAGCATTTCACAGCAGAAACTAGAAACACTTGCTTCCCAGTGTTAGAAACTTACAGACGTGATTGAACTGAGTTCATGTTGAATCAGAAATCTTCAAATTTAATTTCCCATCCTTTTTTTCCTGCTGATTCATTTTTTTTAATTGGAGGATGGTTGCTTTACAGTGTTGCGCTGCTTTCTGCCACGCATCAGCATGAATCCGCCACAGGTGTACGTGTGTCCCCTCCCCCTTCAGCCCCCTTCCTGCCTCCCTCCCACCCAACCCCACCCCTCTGGGCTGTCGCAGAGGGCAAGTCAGGCTCCCTGAGGCATCAAGCCAGTTCCTGCTGGCTCTCTGCTTTGCACATGGTGGCCTATATGTTTCAGTACCGCTCTCTCCATTCATCCCGCCCTCTCCTTACCCACTGTGTCCCATCCTTTTCTGAAAGACCAGGCTGGGCTGGGCTGGTGCTTTAAAACATGCAAAAAACCCTGGCAAGAGCTCAGCTTTGTGAAAACTCACTGGTGCACTAACAAGCCAGGTGCTGCTTCCGGGGCGGGGTCCCCAGAGAGCGCCTGGGAGTCGGGGTCCCAGCCAGCGAGCTCCAGTGCTCCTTTAACTTGGGTGGCCTGGGCTTCCACCCTCTGCTACAGCACAGTTACAGAGTGCCTTCCGTTCAAAGATGCCCGGAAAGCTGCAGGCACACACTGTTCAGGAACCTTGGAAAGGGCCAGATGCTAACGAAGGCCTGCTCTTTCCAGAAGCAGCAGTGCCTGTCTCTTTGCAAACTAAGACTTTAAAAAAAAAAAAAAAAAGAGCAACCTGAGGTTCAAAACAAAATTGAGGGGAAGGTACAGAGGCTTCCCGTAAACCCCCTGACCTACACTCACACAGCCTCCCCAGTTATCAACCGCACCGCTCCCCCCAAACCCCCCACCAACCCCCGTCTCCCCCT
>SJYQ01000942.1:251578-267734 GCA_006410935.1 Redunca redunca
GGCCAGATAGTATCTTTGTTTGTTACAGCTGATGAAACTGCATAGATACCTCATCACCCACAGGCATAGTTCACATTCCAGTTCACTCTTGGAGTTGTCCATCCTGTGCGTTTGGACAAGTGTATAATGACATGTGTCCATCCTTACAGTGTCGTGTGGAAGAGTTTCACTGCCCTAAAGGTCTTGTTTTTCCCCCATTCATTCCTCTACCGACCCCTGGAAACTCTTGATCTTTTCAAATTGCCTTCCTTCACACAGAAATATGCATTTAAGGTTCTTCCTTGTCTTTCATGGCTGAGTCATATACCACTGTCTGCACGTACCCCCATTTCATTTAGCCATTCACTACTGAAGGATATCAGTTGTTTGCAAGTGTTAACAATTATGAATACAAGCCTCATAAGCGCTTGTATGCAGGTTTTTGTGGACATGGATCAGCCCTGAGGCGTGTGATTGCTGGACTGTATAGTAAGAATGTGTTTAGTTTTCTAAGAAACCAGCAAACTGCCTCTCAAAGTGACTGTCCCATTTCACATTCCCATCAGCAGTGAACAAGAGTTCCTGTGGCCCCACACCTCGTCAGCATTCGGTGTTGTCAGTGTCTGGATTTTGGTCGTTATAATGGGCGTGCACCGGGCTTCCCTGGTGGCTCAGTGGCAAAGAATCCTCCTGCTAATGCAGGAGAGTGGGATTCAATCCCCTGGAGAAGGAGATGGCAGCCCACCCCAGGATTCATGCCTGGAGAATGCCATGGACAGAGGGGCTGGGGCGGGCTCCAATCCATGGGGTGACCAAGAGCTGGACACGGCTTCGCGACTGAAGAACAGCAGGGGCGAGCATGCAGTGTTCGTGTTTTTCTGATGACATAGCGTGTGGAACACGCGCGAATAAGCCCCTCTGCCATCTGTGGACCGTCTTTGGGGAGGTGTCTGTTAAGGTCCATGGCTCACTTTCTAGCCCAAGAGGTGCCTCCTTTTGAAGTCTGCAAGCCTGCCACTTTCAGCACGTTTATGGTGCCCCCGCATCATCAGTGTAAACTTGGGGTGTGGTTCTGCTCTGGGGCTGCCCCTCGGAGCTCCTTGCGGGCTTGTTCTGCGCTCACACTGTGCAGGTCCTGCAACACACACCCATCTCGAAGGAAGGTCTGGGCTTGCGATGCCTCTGTCCTGCTGTGAGGCTCACCCAAGACTGCAGATGTGACAAGGTGGGAAGTTACGGCTCTGTGATGAAAGATTTCTGCTAGTTAGATTTCCTTTTCATTACCTACGTAACACTGAGCAAAACAGTATTACCACGAAATGAAAGAGAGGAACCTGCACGCATTTATGAAAACTCGAGGCTTTGGGTGTTTACTTTTTGTCATCTTTGAATCATCAGTGATGAAGGTCACTAACCCTAGAAATGCCGTGAGGCAGTGGGGGAAGGTCTAGAAGCCCAGTCTGCCCCCGGACATGCTGGGTGGCTTTTCGAGCTGCAGACATCCTCACTTAGAGGCTGCGCTGCCCAAGCAATGCAGTACCTGGAGGAAGTGCAGCCTGCTGCCTGTTGAACATGGTTTGATGAGCAAACCTTGAGGCAAGTGAAAAGCGGGCACACCCGTCCAGGAACGCTGCCTGTGCCCACGCAGAGAGAGAACGGCCCTGCAGAGGTGGCTTGAGGCCCCCTGGATCAGCATCGCCGGGCCTGCAGCCTTACACAGCGAACCCTGGAGTCGTCTTCGCCCCTGCCTCCAGGGCCTTGGAGCCCCCAGCTGTGTCTCCCAGGGGTCTCTTCCCTCCACTTCCACCGCCTTCATCTCGCCTCAGAGATGTGTCTTTGGAAAACACAGACCTCATCCTGTTATCATCTGCTTTTACATCCCTTTTGACTTCCCTTTGCCTGCAAGATCAAGTTCATACTCTGTAAGGAGACATTCAAGACCTCGCCCAAAACTTGTTCTCAGCCCACCTTCCTACTGTCCCGAAATGCCAGACACAGGACTACCCACGGTGCCCAAAACCCAGCTGTGTGTGGCCGTCTGTCCCCTGCCAGGGCTCGCCATCACTCCCCCCACGCCCCCACCCCACACACATCCTTTTCCTAGTTATCCTAGGGGCAAGCTTTTCTGGGAAGCATTCCCCAGACTTTCCAGGAAAAAGTAATTTCACCTTTTGTTATGGTTTTACAGTATTGTTTTCATATCACCAGTATAAATTGTTGTTGTTGATCAGTCATGTCCAACTCTTTGTGAACTGTAGCCTGCCAGGCTCCTCCCGTCCATGGGATTTCCCAGGCAGGAATGCTGGAACAGGTTGCCATTTCCTTCTCCAGGGGATCTTCCTGATCCAGGGATCAAACCTGGGTCTCCTGCATTGGCAGGTGGATTCTTCTACTGCTGGGCTACCAGGAAAGCCCACCAGTGTAAATACTACAGTATAAAAAGGATCATTCATGTAACTTAGTTTAGTAAATTGTGTATGTAGATCTTTTCTGCTAGATTATGAACTTCTTGGGGGCAAGGTCCACATTTTTGCTTTTATTTATTAATTTTTCTTTTTTAATCGCCTGCATCATACACTGAAGATAGCCGTCTCTTGGGTTGAAACAGACTCCGACTGGAAGGGGTGAGACAGCAGTGGGCGCCGTCAGGCTCCGACTGGAGGGGGTGAGACGGCAGTGGGCGCTGTCAGGCTCCGACTGGAGGGGGTGAGACGGCAGTGGGTCCTGTCAGGCGAGTGCATGCTCCTCGGTTCTGTCTCGCCACAACAAAGGTTTGGAGTGACAGACATTAAAGCTCTTGGGTGCCACAGCTCTCGGGTCTTGGACAGACCATGTTATAGCTCTTAGACAGATCGGTGTTACAGCTCCGTCTTACAGCTCTGTTTTATTTAGAAAATAGCAGGAAAATCCATCCTCGAGGCGTGAGGGCATGCCGACCCAAAGATGCGACGAGAAGAGTGCCCTAGCGCGCGGACTGCGGGGCAGAGAAAGAGAGAGAGACCTGGCCCTTTGGCTCTTCTTTTTACGTGTTTTTTCCTCTCCCTGGGCCTGCCTTATATAAATTGGGCTAGCCAGGAGTGTTTGTTCTACCTGAGGTCTTCACTCTGGTCCTTGGACCTTCCTTTGTTCTATTTTCACGGGCTTTTCCCTTCCTTATCTTCTAGCCACCGCCATTCTGGATTCCTGTTTCCTATTCTAACTACCTAACAGTACCATACAAGTCGAGGTCTGAAAGGCCTGTGTCCTTGAGCAGAAAGATTCAGGACAGTGCTTGTTGGGAGGATGGACGGTCTTTAGGGGCCACGTGGTAGAGGGCTGAAGTCCAAACCAAGGTCATGACCCAGGTCGTTTGGAGCCCGAGAGAGACTCATTCTCTGACTGTTGTGAGGATTTCTGGGCAGCAGGGTGAAGGCAGAGGAAGCTGGATCTGAGAGCCCTGGCAGGAGGCGTCCCGACCTCCATGTGCCACAGAACCTGGTGGTGGCCCTGCAGCCGCTGCGCTGGGGAGCGGGGTGAGGGAAGTGGGAGGCCCGGAGCATGCCGTGGGCAGGCCTCTTGCCTCATCCGCTTCCTCTCCTGCTGGACTCCTGGGCAGCCTTTGTTGTGGCCTGGTCGGTGTGTCACCCCGATGTTTACAGCCTCAGGTATGTGTAGACAGATCTTATCTCCTTCCCGCTTAGTCACCTCTTGGCCCACTCTCCTAGTTCATTCTTTTCACCTCTGCCCCTGCGTCTGACCTCTTGCCACTCTCGCAAGGGTGTTTGTTTGTGCTGTTGGATTTTATTCCATCTTGGTTAGTTTAAGAGATGCAGTAAATTAAATACGGCCAGCAAGTATGGTCTTGAAGGAAATAAAAGTTACCCACGTATGTATTAGCGTTTGTGTGTAGCGCTGGGGGCCTTAAGCCCCGGCGTCTGTGGCGTCCCACGGGTCTTAGTCTGCAGCCTGTGTTCTCCCAGTTTCCCCAGGAAGGAATCCACTCTAATTTTTCTTTTTTGTTAGGAAGAAAAATCAGAAAGTGACAGCTGCGTAGTGTCGGGTTCTCCTTGAGAACACATCTGTGTGAATCTCATGGTCAAAGGACTGTGCTTATTGTCATGACCCTGTGAATATATATGCTTCTCAAGAGGGCCTGCTCTCTTTTGTCATCAAATCTCTCATCTTTTTTCTTCTTAGTTTTTCCCTCCTCTTCCCCGTTCCATGTCTGGTCTCTAGTGTGCGTCCCATGCCTTACACCTCGTCAAAAAATCCTGGTTGAAAACGCTTCTAGAAAAAAGTGTAGGAGAAAATCTTCATGACCCATGGGGCAGGGAGCAAAGATTTCTTAGGACACAAACCCAAGCACAAGCGCTAACCATTGGTAAACTGAGCCTCACTGCAATGAAAGTTATATTTGAAAGACACCATTAAGAAAATGACAAGGCAAGCCCCAGACAGGAAGGAAATAGTCTTATTATACATTTGACAAGGAACTTATATTCAGAATATATAAAGAATTCTTAAACCCTACCCAGGGCACGATGTAAGAACAGAACCTCACAAAAGAAGTTATGTCAAACATTATTAGTCATCTGTGAAAGTGTTAGTTGCTCAGTCGTGTCCGACTCTTTGTGACCTGATGGACTGTAGCCCACCAGGCTTTTCTGTCCATGGAATTCTCCAGGCAAGAATTCTGCAGTGAGCAGCCATTCCCTTCTCCAGGGGATCTTCCAGACCCAGAGATTGAACCCAGGTCTCCCACATTGCAGGCAGATTCTTTACTTTATTAGTCATCTAGGAAATGCAAAATAAAATCACAGCGAGCTTGCGGCCACTCACCCACTATGGTCAAATCAATGCCAAAACTAAAATGCTAACTTCTGGCAAAGACCTAGAGCGACTGGAACTCGCAGTTTGCTGACCGGAGTATAAAACAGCGCAAACGCGGTGGAGAACTGTGTGGCAGTTTCCTACTAAAGTTTAATGTATACCTCACAAATGATCCAGGAATTCCACTTCTAGGTATTTACCAGAGAGAAAGGAAAGCTTCCATCAACGAAAAGATCCGTAACTGCCATAGCAGCCTCATTCGTAATATCTAACAGCGGGAAAAACCCAAATGTCCATCAGCAGGTGAATGGATGAGAACCGTGGTGTGTTCATCCAGTGGCACGGCAATAAATACGCCCGTTGCTGTTCAGTCACCCCGTCGTGTCCGGCTTCCTTTGACCCCATGGACTGCAGCGCGCCAGGCTTCCCTGTCCTTCACTGTCTCCTCGAGCTTCCTCAAGCTCACGTCCATTGAGTTGATGATGCCATCCAACCGCCCCATCCTGTCGCTGTCCTCTGCCTTTGGTCTTTGCCAGCATCAGGATCTTTTCCAGTGAGTCCACTGTTCGCATCGGGTGGCCGAAGCAAAGCAACGGAGCTGAACTTCAGGCACGGCGCGTGAGCCGCGGAAGGTGTTCACAGCACGTGTGTGTGTGTGTGCATGGACAGTGCATGTCCTTCCCTTCACGTGAGCCCCAGGGGCAGGCCGCGGCAGTCCAGGGCTGGGGGCTGCATTAGTGCAGGGGACACGGGGAGCCCTGGGGGTGATGGGCGTGCGGTCACGGGATGTGTGCATTTGTCAAAATCATCAGATAATGATGTTTAAAATGGGAACATTTTGGCAGCCTCCCTGGCAGTCCAGTGGTTAAGGCTTTGTACTTCCACTACAAGGGGTGGGGTTCCATCCCTGGTTGGGAACTAACATTCCACATGCCATGAAGCACGGCAGACAGACAGACGGACAGGCAGATGACAGATCGCAGAAGAGTAAGTTAAGCACCTACGCATTGCCAGAAGATGAGACTGCTGGTGGTTTCCTCATGCGTGCGAATCTGAGGTAGTGTGTGGCCCATGCCAAGGACATTTGCATTGTAAGATTTAATGATGCTGCAGACGTTGGCAGGGGGTGCGTGGGCGGGCAGTTGGGAACATCTCCCCACTTTGAGTAAGTTACACAGGCACAAATTATTTATAAGGCTGAGCTGGGTTTCCCACCAGTGAATGGGAAGGAGCCATGCGAGGTTATAGAAGGTCACAGTTCTGAAACTGTTGCTGTCACGCTCATCCTGAGTTTGCACAGTTGCTATCATGCATGGGGTTATTCTCTGCAGCAGTAAAAAGCAGGTCGAGTAAGGTGTTTGTGTTTGATCTCCACCAGTTGGTGGTCTTGTTACTAACATAATGGTGGAAGTAGAGACCAGAGGGGCCAGGTCCCTGGAGCCCCTTCCTCAGCCACCTTCACCCCCCGCCGCTGCAGGCTGGCTCCCCAGCGCCGCGGGCTCTGTGCGGCTCCCACATCGCTCCCTTCCCAGGACCATTCTTCCACGGCTGGCGGGCATGTGCGCCCACCGTCCAGTGATGTTTCAGCCAAAAGCAAAGCCTTTGAAAGAGGAACAGAAGCAGGACCATTCAGATCTGGTCTGTGTTGAGACTCCAATACCCAAATGATGAATTTAAGCAGAAAAAAAAAAAAAAAAACCTCCCTAATAAACCTCCAAGACTATTTAAGTAGGTTTTATAATATGATGGAATGTTCCAGTGAGTGTCTAAATTCCCCAGCATATTTTTGTAATACAGGCAAAAGTTTTGAGAATTATAAACTTAAGTGCAATAGAAGCTTTTGAAATTAGCTGGGGGGAAATTGGGTTGCTAAGTACCAAAGTGTAACAGCAAAGAAGTTAATCAGAAGGAACAGTCGAATCAAAACCAGCCAGGCAGAAAGAGCAGGCGGACGTCACCCAGCACCCCCGCTCCTCGTCACAGGTGCTGGCTCGGCTGGAGACGTGACGCCAGCCCCCTGCACCCCTTCCGCTGTTTCCTGAGAATGACTGCTCCTTCTCCCACCTACGCCTGCTCCGTAGGGAGGGTGGGCCTCAGGGATCTTGAGCCCACTGCCGGCTGTGAGCAGAGAACCAGCAGGAACCCCGGAGCCCAGCACCCTGTTCTTCCTGGGCTCCTAAAATCTACAACAGTCACCACACTCAGGACATTTTTTATCCCCTTTTCCTGCCGCTGACATCCTAAAGGGATCTTTCCTTGCTGTGAGCTTGTCAGATGCCCTTCTTTGCCCCCGTCCTGGGCTGCTCCTCCCTTGGGGTGTCACGTCCATTGAAGGAGAACTGGTTTTGCTCAGGCATAATGGTTTTGAAACTTAAGGGCATGGGGGTGGTCCCTGGCTCCTCTCTGTGACTCTTGTTCCCAGAAACCACACGGGGCGGATCATCAGGAAGACATTATAGCCAGGGCTGCATTTCTGACCAAAGACTCAGCAGCAAATAAATCATGGATGTGAACAATGCTGAAACCCCAACATGATGCTGCAAACCACCAGTGTCTTCTGAGACACACTTCATGCGCTTTGAGCAGCGGGACCACACGTGCCGGCCTCTGAAGGGACGCTCTGCCCTCTGGGTCGAGTCTGGGAAGGGATGGGGTCCATGGTCATCGGCTGGTGCCTTCATTCAAAAGAAGCAGAGAAGTTGCACTTCACTTTTCAGCTTTGGAAAGTTTTTTTTCATACAATAAAAAAAAATGTTAATTTGCTTTGTAAAAACAAAACATCAGTTTGGTAAATTTTATTTTCATAGAAAAAAATATATAAACATGGTTTTAAACATTTGGTAAGTTCAGTGGCGCCTGTAGGGAGCCCACAAATTGCTAAATCCAATAGCGCTACAAGATCTTGGAGACAGCTGTTTCCCGCATCCTTTGCAGAATGTGCCTGATTGAAGGCACACTGTTGCTTGCTGTTGCTTAGCTGCTCAGTCACATGTGACTCTGCGACCCCCAGGACTGTCGCCCACCAGGCTCCTCTGTCCATGGGATTCTCCAGGCAGGAATACTGGAGTGGGTTGCCATGCCCTTCTCCTGGGGATCTTCCCAACCCAGGGATTGAACCCGAGTCTCCTGCGTTGGCAGATGGATTCTTTACCACAGAGTCACCTGAGAAGCATAAGGAAAGATAAAATTTTGAAACCTGCAGGCAACAAAGTTGGTTCACTTAAACCTCTGTATAGAAGAAAATAAAACATCCAGCAGCCCTCACAGAGGCGGAGAGGACCTTTTGAGGAAGCAAATGTAATCCGTCTCAAACCTGAAATTCACAGTAGTGGATTTTCAAGTGAACTCGAAACGAATAGTGGGATATAAACTGACCTAAAAATAAAATTCACAATAGGTCATTTTTGTAAGTCTCAGTCCAAATATGGCTTTGAATCAAAGCTTCATGAAAACAGCGGACCTACATTAGGAGTCATGGCCATCCTCTGTTAAATGCAGTTATGCCCTAGTCAGGGGGCTGCCCCCAGTCAAATGGCCAGTGATGGTCAACCCCAGGGAGGAGGCAGAGGGAGACGCCTCTTCTCCCCCAGCGCTGAGCTGCAGTCTGGAAGGAGCCACCTCGGGGGTGGAAAACGTGGAGACTGAAACAAAACCCAAAAAAGGATCGGCAGCCATGGGAAATCAGGAGGCCCGCGTCCCCAGGCTGGGTCCTGTCCAGGGTGCGCTCGGCGGGGGAGAGGCTGGTAGAGACCCGGGGCCGGGCTGAGGGTGAAGATGGCCAGCCAGGCAGACGCTGGTCAGGTCACCCCGGGAGGTGCGGGCTGGCCCGCCTGCCAGGTTGGGACACACCCGGACCTTCACCATCGCTGCTGCCAGCAGAGAGCAAGCCCAACTCCGGGGCTGCGGTGGGTGCGTGGGGGAGGAGGGTTGGGGACACCCTGAGGACCACCCAGAGAGCAGAGGACAGAGGCCTGCACCAGGAGACTCATCCTCGAGTGGGCACAGATTTGCTTCAGAATTGTAGTCGCATCAGCTGAACTGATGTAATGGTAGGGTTTTTTCCCCCTTCAAGCTTTTTGAGTCATGGACCACATCTTATTCTCCTCTGGGTGCTGGATCAGGGCAGGGCAACCAGTGCCCACTTGCCCAGCACTTCCTGCAGATCTTTTCAGCCCGAGATCGCTGCAGCTGCACACGGGCCTGTCCAGCATGAAACCTGTCCTGCTCTCCCTTCAGAGCCTCTTGGATTATTAATCCCGCGGTTCTCACGTCCTGGGAGGACTTTCTGAGTTTTAACTTCTGCTCCCCAGGCCACCCAGGTGACGCTGGTAGTAAACAAAGTGCCTGCCAGTGCAGGAGACGTTAAAATACGTGGGTTTGACCCCTGGTCGGGAAGGTCTCTTGACGTAGGCCATGGCAGCCCACTCCAGTGTTTTCGCCTAGAGAATCCCATGGACAGAGGAGCCTAGCGGGCTACAAGTCCCTGGGGTCGCAAAGAGTCAGACACGACTGAAGTGACTTAGCATGCACGCACCTGGGTCACAGCGCTTAAATTAAATCAGACTGTCTGGATGGGGATCCTGGCGCTGGTATTTTTTAAAACTGTAAAACTCGCCCAGGTGGCCTCAGGATGCTGGCCAGTTCAAGAACCAGGGTTGCAATCCTTTCTCAGCCAAGCAGCCCACCAGAGTCACCCAGGGGGCTCTAAAACTCCTAACACGAAGGCCTCCAACCTCCAGAGGCTCCAACCTGCCCGCCATGAGGTGGGTCCTGGCAGCATTATTTTAAAACTTCCCAGGTGAAGCCAACCCACAGCCTGAGGAAGACTGGCTCTGGAGAATCAAGGGTAGAGAGCCCTGCCTGGGGCTTGGTTTTTCAGCCCTTCCCAAAATTTTGCCAAGAACCCCCAACTTCTAAATTACACTATGGATTTGCTCTAGTGTTTTTATACGTTTGCAAATTTCTTGCCAACTACCTGACAGTTTTTAAAGGATCAAATAAAACAGTTCTGTAAAGCCAAGAAGTTATTTCCATGTGTATTTGATCACGATTTTGGGGGGGGGTGGGGCAGGGAAAGTGAGTGCTAGAAGCATTGAAAAGTGATTCAGGACCAAGTGCGGCTGGAACGCTGACATGGTTCCCACTGGAGCCTGCAGAGCCAGCCCTCAGACACGGGAGGAAAAGAACCCACCGTGTCCCAGGCTTTGACCTATTTCTTGCAGTTGTTGAAAACTATGAGGCACGAAATCCAGATTTATGACTTTTTAAAAAGTTATTTGTGGATTCCCTAGACAATTTTGTTCCCATCACTTATATAGCTTTTAAAACTCGAACGACGCTTTCAAAAAATCCAAGTTTGGCACACGCCAAGCTCCAACGTCTGTCGTCTTAATTCAGCGAAAGTAAAGGGAAAACGCCTTCTGCCTTTGCTCATACTGTGGTTTGTCGTGAGGAGAAGACAGGAAGGCATGGGTGACTTTGGGGAAAGCTAAGCCAGGTGATTGTCCTCAGGCACTGTCTGCATAAAAGAATTTGAGGGAAAGTGGACCCTTCACCCTGGACTCGGCCTTCCTTTCGACCTTGCAGATTTCCTGGAGATTTCGGTATGGAGCGCTGTCACCTGAGGTGCAGGGCCAGGCGTGCCCACGCCGAGGGTTACTTTACATGCGCCTCCTCCTCCCTTATCAGTCTCTCTCTTTCTTTTTTTTGGATACATTCTTTGGAATCTCTTTCAGTGTGTATTTCTTAAGCATTTTAAGTCATTATAGTGATAAACCAATGCTGATTGCATATCAATTATCTCCCAATAAAGCTGGAAAAGCATAGAAAATAATTGAAAAAATTTTTTTAAACCAGTGGAGGTTTATGGAAACCATACCCCGTGCCTGACAACACATGTTTCTGCCTGAGGCTTTTTCTGCCAAGAACCATAAGGATCTCTGAAATCATTCACACCCTTTTCACTGGTCTGCAGTCTCCTTGCCTGGTTAGGCTCTGATCTCCCCATTGTCAGACCGTTAAAAGCCGCGTTCTTCTACTCCTCCTAAATCTGTGCAGGGGTGGGGGTGACGTGCCCCCAGGCTGTCTCTTCCCACAGGGAGAGCTACTGCCGCCCCTGGAGCCAGAGCTGGGAGCCGCAGGCCCCTGGGGTGGCAGCTCCCGCTGGTCCCATGTGGACTCGGCCCCGCCCCCGCCCCCGCCCCGTCCAGTGAGGACTCCCGCCCCTGTGACAGCTCCCGCCCATCCCGAGTGGACCGCGTTCTCCACTGTGCACTGAACCCGTTGGGCTGTGAGAGGCTCCTGAAGGACTCGGGCCCGGTGTTAACCCCAGGGGCGCCGCCATCCTCCCGGGGAGCAGGCTCTGTCCCCTCCTGGTGCCCCTGCCCTGAGCACTCGGACTGTCCACACTTACGGCACTGGCTACATACAAAACCTCAGCCTACTCCAGCGCTAAAAATTATTATTCTAACAGTCATGCTAACACCCCTAACCTGATTATCAAAAAACAGCCCAATCTGGATCAAGGCTGCTACTCACAGCTCACTAAACAGCTTCACAAACCTGCTCCTTGATCAGTTTGAGGACAGCAGCCTCAACTTCTCGTTAGTTCTCCAAATCCCTGTCAACGCCACTGCTAATTTTAACTACATGACTACTGCCCCTTATGTTAATAGCTACCCGACATCACCTATTGAAAGAATCCTTCGTCCAAAAGAAATTGTATTTTACTCTCTTAGTTACATTATGTCGTGCGGGTCTCTCAGGCCCGTGTATGATGGCAGGAAGTGCAGGAGAGAGGCGCCCTGAGACCACCGGTGTGGGGCTGGGTTCCAGCAGTCCTCAGGAAGCCCAGTCCCACCTTAGTGAGGAAATCAGGCTCCCTGCTGGACTGGGGGGATGTCAGGAGTTCAGACTACGACAAAGAGAAGGACGGTTCTTGAAGACCCAAATGTCCGCAGATACTTTCTGTCACCAGGACTGGAGGCTGTGCAGCTGCGGTTCCTCCCGGGGCTCCAGAGGAGCTGGCCCTCCCTGGGTGGTGTCGCCGGGTCGCTGAAGGCAGGGCGCAGGCTGTCTGTGTTGGGACTCACCTGCCTTGAGTGTCCGTCTGTCCATGTGCCCACCCAGCACCTTGGCCACAGTCCGCGGAACCCCGCAGTTTCCCAGCTGCGGAACGGGGCAGGGGATAGGCTCTGCCTCACGGGACTTTTGTAGCAACTAAAGGGGGTGCTTCCTGAAACGCAGCTGGAATACGTGAGCAAGAGTGTTGTATGCAGATGCTCAGCAAGTGGCGACTCTTGTTTAATATCTCACCTGTTAATTTTAACAGCTGCCGCCTCCCCGGTCTCTATGACCAGGACCCCTAGTCAGCTGCTTAGGCCCCCCAGACCCCTAGGCATCCTGCCGCCGGTGCTGGCATGGGGAGAGGAGGAGGCAGGTCCCCACCGAGCGCTGATGCATCAGCAGCTCCCTCCCCGGGAGCCTGGCGGTGCTGCGCCGACCTTCACTGTGCCTTCCAGCCTCTCTGCCAAGCAGGCACGATGACTATTTACACTTGTAGACACACAGATGCAGAGACCTGGGGGCTCCTGCAAGGCCGCTCATACTCAGTGACGGCTGACCCTAAACCCAGGTTCTCCTCGGAACCCAGACTGCGCTGGCCCTGGGAAAGCGAACCGTGCAGGGAGGTGACGAGGCAGTCGTTGCAGGTAGAGAAGCCAAAGGTCTTCCTGAAGTTTGGAGACTGAGTGACTGAGACAGTAACGGGCTGCTGGAAGGTGGTTTATATCACAGATGGTGCTACACTAGGCGGCCTCAGATGCATGGAACAGAGGCTGGGGAGGAGCACGTAAAACTGAGTAACAGAGCTGCTGCATCTCACAAAAAACAACTTTTTCCACTGCAACATTATCAGTTCAGTCACTCAGCCGTGTCCGACTCTTTGCAACCCCATGGGTTGCAGCACACCAGGCCTCCCTGTCCATCACCAGGTCCCAGAACGTACTCAGACTCTTGGCCATTGAGTCGGTGATGCCGTCCAACCATCTCATCCTCTGTTGTCTCCTTCTCCTCCCGCTTTCAATCGTTCCCAGAATCAGGGTCTTTTTAAATGAGTTAGTTGGTCAGGTCGTCAAAGTATTGGAGCTTCAGCTTCAACATCAGTCCTTCCAGTGAATATTCAGGACTGATTTCCTTTAGGATGGACTGGTTAGATCTCCTTGCAGTCCAAGAGACTCTCAAGAGTCTTCTCCAACACCATAGTTCAAAAGCACCAATTCTTCGAACTCAGCCTTCTTTATAGTCCAGCTGTCATATCCACACATGACTACTGGAAAAAACCATAGCTTTGACTAGACAGACCTTTGCTGGCAAAGTAACGTATCTGCTTTTGAATATGCTATCTAGGTTGGTCATAACTTCTTCCAAGGAGTAAGCGTCTTTTAATTTCATGGCTGCAATCACCATCTGCCATGATTTTGGAGCCCCCAAAAATAAAGTCAGACACTGTTTCCACTGTTTCTCCATCTATTTGCCATGAAGTGATGGGACCAGGTGCCATGATCTTCGTTTTCTTAATGTTGAGGTTTAAGCCAACTTTTTCACTCTCCTCTTACACTTTCATCAAGAGTCTCTTTATTTCTTCTCTTTCTGCCATAAGGGTGGTGTCATCTGCATATCTGAGGTTATTGATATTTCTCCCAGCAATCTTGATTCCAGCTTGTGTTTCTTCCAGCCCAGCGTTTCTCATGATGTACTCTGTATAGAAGTTAAATAAGCAGGGTGACAATATACAGCCTTGATGTACTTCCTTTCCTATTTGGAACCAGTCTGTTGTTCCATGTCTAACTGTTGCTTCCTGACCTGCATACAGGTTTCTCAGGAGGCAGGTAAGGTGGTCTCGTATTGCCATCTCTTTAAGCATTTTCCAGAGTTTGTTGTAGTCAACACAACAATATAAATACATATACATAGGGACTTCTTGGTGGTTCAGTGTCTAAGACCTTGCACTCCTAATGCAGGGGGTCAGGATTTGATCCCTGGTCAGGGAACAGATCCTCAGAAGAGAAAAAAACAAACAAACAATATATATATATATATATATATATATATATACACACATACACACTTCCCTGGTGGCTCAGAGGTAATGAATCTGCCCATAACGTGGGGAACCTGGGAACCTGAAGATGCCCTGGAGCAGGGAATGGCAGCCCACTCCAGTACTCTTGCCTGGAGAATCCCATGGACAGAGGAGCCTGGCGGGCGACAGTCTGTGGGGTCACGAAGAGTCGGGCACGGCTGAGTAGCAGGCACTGTGCTGTGCTGTTGCTGTTGCTGTTCCATCGCCCAGCCGTGTCCAGCTCCCTGGGACCCTGTGCGCTGCAGCACGCCCGGCAGCCCTGTTCCCCACCGTCTCCCAGACTCTGCCCAAGTTCCTGTTTGTCGCCTTGGTGGTGCCGTCCAGCCGTCTCATCCTTTGACACGCACACAGGTACACGTATACGTGTACATATGCGTGCATGGCCTCCAGAAAGCTCTAAGGTGTATGTCCTCCGAAAGGAAGAGCTGACGCTTGCTCACCCCTGCAGCTGTGCTGAGCGCCCTCTGGCCAGGCTCCTTGCCTGGGGCGGGGGTGGGAGCGTGCCCCCGCGGGAGCTCGGGAAGCAGTGCAGCCCCAGGGCCGGTGAAGCTCCCCCCAATCCCACACCCGTTAGCTTCCTGACCTCCAGCAGCCTACTTCCTTTCCCCACCATCAGTCTCATATCAAACGGGAGAATAATATAGCCCCTGCCTCGTTCAGTTTTCATGAGGATTGAGAGTATTACTTTTCACTACAGTGGGCTTACAGTGTTGTGTTAGTTCCAGGTGTACAGCAGAGTGATTCAGTTACGCATGGACGTCTGTGCGTTCTTTTTTCAGACTCTTCTCTTATCATAGGTTGTTATATCGCGTAAGCTCCCTGCGCTGCACAGTAGGTCCTTGTCATTTGCTTTACAGATAGCAGTGTGCATATGTTAACTCCAAACTCCTAATTTAGAGCCCTCCCACCCCTACTGTCCCCTTTGCTAACCATAAGTTTGTTTTCTATATTTGTGGGTCTTTTTCTGTTTTGTAAATAAGTGCGTTTGTATCCTTTGAGGGTGGAGAGGGGGTTGCTTCCCAGGTGGCGCTAGTGGTAAAGAGCCCACCTTCCAATGCAGGAGACACAAGAGACGCAGGTTCAACTTCTGGGTCGAGAAGATCCCCTGGAGGCGGGCATGGCAGCCTGCTCTAGTATTCTTGCTGGAGAGCCCCGTGATTCTGCACGTGAGTGCTGCCATGCGGTATTTGTCTTCCTCTGTCTGACTTCACTAGCGTGATCTCTGAGCCCACCCATGTCAGTGCGCATGGCATTACTGCATTCTTTTTTATGGCTGAGTAATATTCCGTTGTGTGTGTGCACCCCATCTCTATCCATTCATCTGTTGATGGACGCTTAGGTTCCTTCCATGTCTTGGCTACTGTAAATAGTGCTGCAAGGAACATTGAGATACGTGTGTCTTTTCAAAGTATGGTCTTCTCCAGATATATGCCCAGGAGTGGGATTGCAGGATCATATAAGCATCTGAATGCAGAGTTCCAAAGAATAGCAAAAAGAGATAAGAAAGCCTTCTTCAGCGATCAATGCAAAGAAATAGAGGAAAACAACAGAATGGGAAAGACTAGAGATCTTTTCAAGAACATTAGAGATACCAAGGGAACATTTCATGCAAAGATGGGCTCAATAAAGGACAGAAATGGTCTGGACCTAATAGAAGCGGAAGATATTAAGAAGAGGTGGCAAGAATACACGGAAGAACTGTACAAAAAAGATCTTCACGACCCAGACAGTCATGATGATGTGATACCTAATCTAGAGCCAGACATCTTGGAATGTGAAGTCAAGTGGGCCTTAGAAAGCATCACTACAAATAAAGCTAGTGGAGGTGAAGGAATTCCAGTTGAGCTGTTTCAAATCCTGAAAGATGATGCTGTGAAAGTGCTGCACTCAATATGCCAGCAAATTTGGAAAACTCAGCAGTGGCCACAGGACTGGAAAAGGTCAGTTTTCATTCCAATTCCAAAGAAAGGCAATGCCAAAGAATGCTCAAACTACCGCACAATTGCACTCATCTCACATGCTAGTAAAGTAATGCTCAAAATTCTCCAAGCCAGGCTTCAGCAATACGTGAACCATGAACTCCGTGATGTTCAAGCTGGTTTTAGAAAAGGCAGAGGAACCAGAGATCAACTTGCCAACATCCGCTGGATCATGGAAAAAGCAAGAGAGTTCCAGAAAAACATTTATTTCTGCTTTATTGACTATGCCAAAGCCTTTGACTGTGTG
>SJYQ01000942.1:267912-322642 GCA_006410935.1 Redunca redunca
GGTGTTGGAGAAGACTCTTGAGAGTCCCTTGGACTGCAAGGAGATCCAACCAGTCCATTCTGAAGGAGATCAATCCTGGGATTTCTTTGGAAGGAATGCTGCTGAAGCTGAAGCTCCAGTACTTTGGACACCTGATGTGAAGAGTTGACTCATTGGAAAAGACTCTGATGCTGGGAGAGATTGAGGAGAAGGGGACGACCCAGGATGAGATGGCTGGATGGCATCACGGACTCGATGGATGTGGGTCTGAGTGAACTCCAGGAGATGGTGATGGACAGGGAGGCCTGGCGTGCTGCGATTCATGGGGTCGCAAAGCAATGACTGAGCGACTGAACTGAACTGAACTGATGGTAATTCTATTTTTAGTTTTTTAAGGAACTGTCTCCATACTGTCCTCCATAGTGGTTGCACCAATCTACCTTCCCACCAACACTGTGGGAGGGTTTCCTTTGCTCCACACCCTCTCCAGCATTTATGATTCATTAGACTTTTCAATGACGGCTGTTCTGACCAGTGTGAGGTGATACCTCACTGTATTTTTAATTTGCATTTTTCTGATAATTATCAGTGTTGAGCGTCTTGTCATGTGACTGCTGGTCATCTGTATGTCTACTGAAAGTTAGCATTTATGAAACACTAAGACCACAGCAGCATGTTAAAGGCCCTGCGGGCCGAGGGAGGCTGGCAGGAGACTGATGTGGCGAACCAGAGATGGGGTGAGGGGAGATTTGGCTGCACTTGGGAGCAGCGGCTGACCCACGGAAAGAATTTGCGGAGTTCTGGCTTTGTTCCAAGTAATGGGAAGCCACTGAAGGGGTGTGGGTGTGGGTGAGTGTGTGTGTGTGTGTGTAGGCAGCATGGTGAGCAAAATGAGCCAGAAACCAGGGTATGCGCCTCTGTCGTCGTACTTGAGGTACAGACAGGAGGCGAGGGGGATGACAAAGCTCAGGACAGTGATCGTGTCAGTGCTGAGGGTGGGGGCGGGTCTCTGGGGTGGGGGCGACAGACAGGCGAGCCGTCCCGGCGCCTGGAGACCGTCACCACCTCGGTGGCCGTGGTTACACAGGTGAATGAGTGTGTCAAAGCCCGGGCTGGGACTTAAGGTTAGTGCACTTTGTCCTCTTAACATTTAATACCTCCATTTTAAAAAAGAAAACTGTGAATGATGAGGACACTTGAGTCCCCGGAACAGAGCCTCCCGAAGCCCTGCTGGGGCGGCGGTGGGGCTGGGAGTGAGATCTGGCCCCCAGGCGGCATGAAGGGGAGGGGAGGAGAGAGGCTCTGAAAGCAGCGGGGTGTGAGTACCCAGAATGTCGCTTGCCTGGGTCAGACTCCAGGGTCCCTTCACGTCCTCATTCTGGGGCCTTGCTCCCTCTCTCTGCTTTATTTTCTGCCGTGAGCTGGAAACAGTGACAGTCTCTCTTCCATAAGCTCCTTTCAAGGATGCAATGAGGTGATTCACCTCCCAGGTTCAGAAGGGCCACGCACAGTAGGCCCTGAGTAAGCTGTTACTTAGTGGAACGCGGCTGGGGTGAAGAAAAGAATTTAGACGTGCTGAGCGCCCTGTGCACCCAAACGGAGCCAGCGGGGCGGCGCTGGTCCCAGAGCCCAGGACAGGTGTGCAGGGAGGGCAGCGGGGAGCTGCTGGGCATCTGGGCCACGAGCTGTGCTCAGGACCTCGGGCCCAGAGGGAAGGGGCCAGGCCGAGGGAGAGCACTGTGGGTGACGGGGCCAGGGCCACGGCACGGTGTTCAGAGCGGGGAGGGGATGCCGCCACATGTGGAGAGGCGCTGAGAACCCAGAAGGAGGAGGTGTCCTCTGTCAGCCGCTGTTCTGAGCCATGGCTCAGGGCTCCTATGCACCCGCACCCCTGGGAATCACCCACTCGGCACAAGCCACAGCTTAGGGGCGCACATCCTGGTTTTAACCGTCGCCTTCGTCCAGCCCAGCCCAGCATAACCCAGTGGGGACCCGGGAGCCGGGGTCCTGGGCTCTGTTCTTCGCCCATCCGCTCTCCTCACGTGTGGCCTCGTGCGCCTGCCTTGCCCTGCTTACCAGTAAGATGGAGAAGCTGGGCTCCAATCATCGTTTCCGCGTAGGAGTGTTTCCCTATAAACGCGAGCAGCTTTGAGAAATGCGATTCTTTAGATGTCCGTGCACCTGTGCTTCTTACACAGAGCTCTGGGCCCAGTCTGTCCCGCGTGTGTTATGCTTACTCAGTGAGAAGTAGTTTAAAACATGTTAACAGCAAACCAGGGTAGAGTAACTGAATAGGAGACCCTGCAGGAGACGCCCTCTGACAGGGGCGGCTCTGCGCTCTGCCCGTCAGCATTTGGCGACCACCAATCCCAGGGACGGTGGAGCCTGATGGGCTGCCGTCTGTGGGGTCGCACAGAGTCAGACACAACTGAAGCGACTTAGCAGCAGCAGCAGCAGCAGCCAGGGCAAACCGAGAAGAAACCGCTCATTACTCTTAGGCGTCTTTGTCCGTGACTTTTCACTTTTCCTTAACCCTTTCAAACTGTGTTCTCGGTGTCGGGTAGAACCCTGTCTGATCACATACAGTAAGTCTTCTGTGCTCCAGCGTTCCCCAGCGTTTGGGATCAGGGCGCACAGCGTGTGGTTGGCTGCTGTTTACAGGCCTGCTAGTTCAGGGTCCGTCAAAACCGCAGGCCTCCACAGGGCAGGGTCCTCTTGGCCCTGACAAGGCTGCTCAGAGAGGAGAAGCAGCAGGGAGCGGGCGCTCGGGCGCTTGTGAGGATGGAGGCACCAGTGTGGACATGGCCGGGCCTGTGCGGGGGATGCCAAGAAATGTGGCGAGATGGAGGCCAGGGAGGGCAGGTGCGGCGAGCAGACCCCGGGAGCAGGTGCCCGGCGCTGCGGGCGCATGGGGTCCTTCATGGCAGCGCGTCTGGGCCTCAGGACCGAGCATGACAGCAGAGAGGGGAGAGAGGGAGGGGCACATTGGCGGGCCGCTGCCTCCAGGGGCTGGTTCCCAGGGGGCTGGCCAGGTAGAGACAGGGCCAGGTTATCTCGGGATAAGCACAGCCACTGCCCGTGAACGGCAAGGCCATCCCGGAGGGCAGAGGGCGCCGCAGGGTGACTGTGAGTGAGAAGCCGAAGGCGCCAGGACAGGCGGGTGGGCAGCGTGAGCGTGGACGGAGCAGGGTCTGTGGCCGGGAGTGGACAGGTGCACTGAGAAAAGGGGTCCCAGGAACCGAGGGCACAGGAGAGGTCACGGACAGGGAGCCTGAAAATTCAGTGCTCAGAACTAACAGGAAGTGCTAACCTCGGGACAGGGTCCAGAAGCTGCAGAGAGAAGCAAGGACAGTTTCTCCATTAAAACCTGTGGGGATTTACGCAGAGCCTGAGGGGTCATTATGTTTTCCTACGGTTTTCAGGCAGATATCAGAATTGTTTAAGGTGTGTGTGTCCTGTTTGTTTCTTTAGCTCTTTAAGAAACCCCCGGATCCGCAGACACGGTTTGTTCCCTCTCTCCAGCCAGCTCACTTCACCTGGGATCGGGTGGGCACGCCTCCTGTGGTCAGGTACAGGCTCTGACAGTTGTAGAAGGTGACCCTTCTAACGCTGCCTCATTTCCACAGTCACCTTGGGGTCCCCTGTCTCTCCTCTGAGGCAGCACGGGGGTCTGTTTCCTGAGCTGGCTCCTCCAGAGCGGGGTGTCACCCAGGCCATCGGCCTGCAGGATATGAGGCGCCACCGAGGCCCCTGCTGGAGACACGTGCCCACCCCTCCCCGAGAGAGCTGGGCACACTGGGGGTGTCCAGTGGGGTGCGGGGTGCCCTCCCGGGCTCCAGGCCAGCTGTGGCCTTGCGGGTGCCTCCTCCCCCGTCACGGCGCAGGACTGGAAACTCACAAGGCTGCAGGTCTGCGTCCAGGCGGCCGGATGCACGATGGAAGTGGTTTTGCTCTGCTCCGTCGGACAGCTGTTACTGAAGCCGGGGGGAGAGGCACTGTTTACTGGAACCTGTGAAACCTCAGCAGCCCGCCTTTCCTATGGTCACTCATGGTCTCTTAACCCCCACCCTGGACCAGGCAGCTTGTGATGGGACAGGACTCCCATTGGGTTGCGCCCTCGTTGTCGCCTCTGGAGTCCAGGCCCTCCCCGCCCCTGCCCTCCTTCATTTCTTGCTGGAATTCTTGCGGTCCTTTCCTCGCAGTCTCCTGTCCTGGTCTCAGCCCGTGCACACCGTCTGCAGCGTGGTCTTCCGACACCTGGAGTCCACGACCGCTCTGCTCGTGGCTCTCATAGCTCCCCCTAACCTGATGTCGTGCTGTAGAAGCCTGACCCGTCTGTGCCTGCTTACCCAGCCTCGTTGCCTTCGTACAGACTTTTAAAAGCCAGCCTCTGTTGCTGCGGACACCTGCTCCCACACACATCACCCCCGTGATCCCAAGCGGTTCATGCCAGTGCGCACCATCTCACCACCTCCAAGTCACACGCCACCGCCGTGAAGCCTGCCCATCCCACGAGGTGGCATGCCGTGTCCTGCTGGAGTTTCTAGGACATCCTATGGAAGCAAACACTGTGTCCTTCCATGTGTGTGTCTTTGTTGGCTAGCCTGACAGATGCGCAGATTGTCAGATGGACTCATGAGCAGACAAGCGGAGGAGAAGAGGGGTGGGCACTGGGACCCCAGCCGTCGGGCAGGCTAGCTCACCGTGGGTCGGGGTGGGAGGTCAGCGGGCTCTGCACCTCGGCGCATGGGAAAGCTCTGCTCCGACTTCAGATGAGGAGCCCGGTCCCCGGGGCCTCGGTTTCCTCGCCCACAGGAGGCGAGGTGAGCCAAGGCTGAGAGGGTTTCCAGGATCCTTTCTGGTGCCTGGTTCTGCCGTCCTCCGAGACAGCACCACCAGCCAGAGGGCACAGCGCGGAGCGGAAGCGCCCACTGTCTGGCTCTGCCATCTCCTCCCCTGAGCAGCTCTGGGCTCAGCACCCAGGCACCTGTCCTCAGCCCGGCCGCCCCACCTAGGGACCCCCCGCCAGCTCAGCCCCGTCCTGGACCCTGACACAGGGCCTGGCGCCACATGTGCCCCCTGGAGCCGCCTCTTCTGCGGTGGGCATCCTCAGCTATTTCAACTGTGATTTCACCTTCTTCTTATTGTTGACAAATATGGAGGCAGAGCGCACCGGCTCGCCCTCCCACCTGACGGGTCTCTGGCGGGCATCCTCTCTCTGCCCAGCCCACCCACCTCCTCCTCTGCCACTCAGCCGAGTGCACAGGTCCTGTAGAGGCAGAACCAGCAGGACAGACAGATGCACATTTCAACATGCAGAGCAGACAGACGGAGGGTCAGGAGGTTCGACCCAGTCCCAGGCTGGACCCAGGGGTGCGGACAGCCCAGCACAGCGCAGGGAACAGCCGCACTGCACAGGGAACAGCCGTGCCGTCCCTTTGCCTGTTTGTTCTACTTAGGCCCCCAAAGGATCAGAAGGTCGAGGGACACCCTCCCAGACACACCCAGAAGGCACGTCCCTCAGCCCCCGGGCGTCCCCCGCCCCGCCGGGATGCACAGAATGAGCCATCACCCTGAGGTGCTCTCCCCAGAAGCCTCTGCAGAGCCCCCCGCCCCAGCTGCTGTGTGAGCCCAGGGGTGCGGGCCTGTGGCTGGCAGCACGCTACAGGGCGCCTTCAGAAAAGGCCTGAGGGAGAAGGTGCACTTTTGTCCTTGGAGGAAGAACAACACGCAGACAGATGTAATGCTGAAAAGGTGTGTTTTTCACTGTTATTCAATTTTTCATATTAACCCTAAAAACGATGCTTTTTGTTGTCTAGATCTGTACGTTTTAACATACATAGATTTGCATAACCACTGGAAGCACAGGGAATTGGGTGGGGGGAAGGCAGAAATTAGGGATTCTGTGGTCCATTAATATCTGGCCAATCGGAACTGCACTCCACAGTGCGCTGTCAGCCCTGTGGTTACGTTATTGTTACTAAAATGGGCAAGTGCGTCCTCTGTCTGGGCAGGTATGCCTCACCGCACAGATGGGGGTCCCAGGCCCTCTGTGGCTGTGAGGAGCAGAGGCCGTGTGGATGGTGGGGAGGGCGCGGCGAGGACTTTGGGGCCTGACTCCTCACTGCAGTGACGTGCGATCTCAGGCAAAGCAGGAAAAGCCCACCGCCCTGAGCTTCCCGTGAGGGCACCAGGTTAAAGGGTCTGTGCCTCCTTTTCCATGCACGGCTCAGAAGTGCCCGTGGACACTGACGTCCAGGGTGAGCCCTACCTGCAGGGAAAAGCAGGATTGCTAATGAGCTCCATCACCCATGCCTGGGGTAAATGAACCATCAGCCCCCTCCTGCATGTGCTCAGGGTGGCGGGATGCATCGCAGGTGTCACTGAAGCCAGAAGCCGAGGACGGGTGGGAGGGGGGCCGGTGGGGCTCCGCTCAGCCTTGCTCTCTAAACTGTATGCCCACCTTGACTCACTTCTACATGAACAGACTGGAAGGTTCTGAGCTATTAAATCAGTATAGCTTTTCTCATGAAGACCCAGATGCAAAGGCAGCATTTTTTAAAGCAGAGCTAGGGTGTCTTCCCCTAGTAACTCAGCTGGTAAAGAATCCGCCTGCAGTGCAGGAGACCCCAGTTCAATTCCTGGGTTGGAAAGATCCCCTGGAGAAAGGGTAGGCTACCCACTCCAGTATCCTTCCCTTGTGGCTCAGCTGGTAAAGAATCCACCTGCAATGCAGGAGACCTGGGTTCGATTCCTGGGTTGGGAAGATCCCCTGGAGAAGGGAAAGGCTACCCACTCCAGTATTCTGGCCTGGAGAATTCCGTGGACTGTGTAGGCCATGGGGACACAGAGTCGGACGCCACTGAGTGGCTTTCACTTTCATATAAAATGAAAACCTTACATAGGGTGTCTTTCAGTAATGGCCCTGCTCCTTTACAACCCAGGGGTCAAACAAAGAGTTCGTGACAGAGAAAGGCTCCCCCTGGTGATGCTGCCCTCTCGTCACCTATGTACACACGCAGCCATGCACGTATCCGCCTGCGTAGTGATCCTTTTAGGTTGCCGTTCACAGAGGAGAACAGGAACGCTGCCGAACTCTGGCCCAAGTTCACCCTGACTACCAGCCTGTCTTGTTGTTCTAGAGGCTCCTTTGGTCCAGAGCTGTCAGCAAACTCCACTTAATCCCCCTTTCTTCCATGATTTCTTCTAAACCAACATCCTGGGTTCTCTAAGGGAAAAACTGTCCTTCTTAGACTGTGCACCCAAGTAATCCGATCCCAGCTGTCATTCCCTCCGAGCTGTTCCACAACTCTAAGCCATAAACGCGACCTGTTTGCATCGCACACAGTTCCTGTCTGTGGGCTTAGAGTGAATTCTGTCCCTCTCTCCCACGGGACAGCCAATTTTTTTGGCCCGTTTGCAACTTCACTTCAGTATTTCTCATCTGTATATGTGTTGCCTAGTTCTCCTCTGAACCAGTATACATTCTCTCAAGAGTTAAATAGAATGGACTCATGTTAAATGCTCACTTTACACTGATGTCAGAGGTGAAAGAAAAGTGACAGTGTTAGTCGCTCCGTCGTGCCCGGCTCTTTGAGACCCCGTGAGCTGTAGTCCGCCAGGCTCCTCCATCCACGGAACTTTCCAGGCAAGAATTCTGGAGGAGATTGTCATTTCCTTCTGACTGTTTTTAAAAGTTACCTTTTAGTCTTGTTTAGTCAGAACCTTCTAGGTCAGCGCGGATAAAGCTGGTCATCTCTGCATCCATCTCTGCAGGAAAAGGTGACACGCCACTGAGCGGCGCCTGCAGGGATGCCCCCAGGCCCCGCCCAGACTCTTTTTCTGGCAGTTGGCTGCATTTGGTGTGTGCTGAAAAGTCTGAATCTGAGTTAGGATTTACATCAGATTCCCCTGAATTGCCATCCATAAGGGACTGAGAAGGCAGTGAAATTAATCAACAGCACGCTGACGTAAAATCTGTGCCTTTGACGCTTTCCTGCTCCATCTTGAGGTGCAGGCAGGCATTGGGGTGAGGCCGCATGGAACATGGTCAGAGGGGACGCGGAGCCTTTTCCGCTGCTCTCTTAGCCTGCACTGCCCGCTGCCTCACAGTCCTCAGCTCAGTTTTTACAATGTGCCAGTGGGGACAGGGGCTTCCCTGGGTGGCCCAGATGGTAAAGAATCTGTCTGCAATTCAGGAGACTTCGGTTCGATCCCTGGGTTGGGAAGATCCCCTGGAGAAGGGAATGACTACCCACTCCAGTATTCTTGCCTGAGAAATCCTATGGACAGAGGAGCCTGGTGGGCTACAGTCCATGGGTCGCAAACAGTCAGACACGACTCAACAACTAATACTTTCAGTGGGGACAAAACGTTGCTTTGCTGGAGAGGAAGGTTTTGCTAGACTGCCTCAATCAGAGCCTTTGGGCAGCGTCTCAGGAGCAAACACATGACCTGTGCCTTCCACGCCAAGCGTGGGCTCCGGGGCAGTCTGGCTGCACTGAGGCCTCTGAGACCCATCGATCATGAGGATCACGGAGCAAAACCCCTGGGGGGCTGGGGAATAACAAAGGGGGTGCTGGGGGAATATCCCATTCTTAAAACCTCCCACCTCCTGAAATGACCTTAGCTAAAGCTCAGCAGTAGGCAGAATCGTGTGTCCTGTTATATTTATAATATAAATAAACCTTGCCAGTCAACACCATTTCCATGGCAGTGACCTCCTATACATGCACGTCCCTATGTACATTAGAGAGTATGTCTGGAGGGTAAGTTTCCAAATTAACTTTTAATTTTAAATAACCTAAATCTTGATTAAACTTCCCCAGAAAATTGTTTTACTTAGGACTGGAAAGTCAACAGGCACGTAGCCTCAGTTATTTTGAGTGAAGAATCAGATCCTTCTAATTCTTTGCTTCCTCTGATTTCAAGCTGAATAAATAAATGGAAATATTTCCATTTACTGACTTTTGCAGTACATGCTTTAAACTGAGCTCAGGGACTGCGACTTAATCAGCTTTGTTTCCTGGCACCTTGCACATGCCTAGTAGACAGTAAGCGTTCAATAAATGTGGGTGGGAGAAGAAGAATCAAATTAGCTCTGAAGTCACACTCTAAACATGAGAAAGGCCCACACAGGTCCTTTCCGCTGGGTTAAAAAAACAGGTTTGAGTTACTGCTTTTCTGTATACCGAGATGGATCCTTGATTAAGGCGAAACTCTGTCCCTAGTACGTGTGTGTGTTGTGTAGAATTTAGAAAAATACACGCAGACTGTTACCGCTGTTAAGTGGCAGGGTCGTGAGAACCATAGCATCTGGATGCTTGGGATTCTGGAAACAAAAATCCCAACAAAAAGTAGCTGAAAAGTTGAGACGTCTCTGAGAGCAGACACAGCGTCGGGGCGGAGGTAAGAGGGGCCCCTCTGGCTGGTCCCTGGGCCTCTGGCTCACGTGTTCACCCGGGTAGAACTCCTGGGCTTTCCCTGCCACATCCTGCCTTCCCGGGTGAGTGAGTTCTTCTCTGCCAGGCCGTGTGGCTCCCCACTCAACATTCGAGAGAGAGCTCCCCGACCCGTGCAGCTGCCAGCTTCTCGGTTCTGAAGCAGCCCTCTCCTTGGGAATTTCCTTGACAGAGCGGCCTGCTCCGCTGTGGGGACTCTGCTGGGGACTCGGGTCTGTCCTCAGAGCAACGAGAGCTCTTTGAAGCACTTGGGTTTCTGTTTCTCAAAGCACAGTGAGAAGGCTGGAGCTGGGAGAGGAGCCCCCCTTGGACGCCTGTCTGACGGGGGCAGGGGCCCCGCTAGGGCTGTTCTCACCCCATCACGGAGGGAGCTGGCCCCTGCTCATCAAGCCGCCTGCATACTGCCCCAGACAGGGAGTTGGCCCGGTTTAGTGTCAGCCTGGGGCTCACGCAGGAGGGGAAGGAGGAGCGGGGATGGTATGTTTGCTCTTGGGGCAGGGGAACAACCTTTATTGGTGTTGGACAGGACTCTGCTTTTGGACCCTTTCAAGCTATTTCCCTCCACTTCTCTGTCTCTGTCTCAGCGGCCTGCAGCTGGGCCAAGGCTGTCTTAAGCCTTGGTCAACTCCTCCACACCTGACGTTCCTAGCCTCTTTGGAGTAGGTGAGGGCTCGGTCCAAGGGAGCCCTCTGCGTGGGACCGCTGTGGTGGCAGACTCCAGGCCTGAGCTGCTAGCGAGGGTCAGCTGGGGTCTCGGCACCACTGGCCATGGAGGACACGCGGGGGACTGACCCTGGGTGGCAGAGACCTTTGACCTCACAGAGAGAGTGCGTGCTCGGTCCCTTCAGTCGTGTCTGACTCTCTGTGACCCTGCGGACTGCGGCCTGCCAGGCCCCTCTGGCATGGGGCTCCCCGGGCGGGAATTCTTCCCAGCCCAGAGATGGAGGCCACGTCTCCTGCGCTGAGTCACCTGAGAAGCACCCCCGCCTCAACACACACACACACACACACACACACACACACACACACGCACGCTGTCTCTCATCATCATCTGAGCGAGTTTCTGCCTAAAGCTGGGCTTCCCTGGTGGCTCAGTCCGTGGAGAGTCTGCCTGCAATGCAGAAGACGCGGTTTCGATTCCTGCGTCGGGGAGGATCCCCTGGAGAGGGAAATGGGAGCCCGCTCCAGTGTCCTTGCCTAGGGAGTCCCATGGATGGAGGAGCCTGGAGGGCTGCAGTCCGTGGGGTCGCAGGAGTTGGACACGACTGAGCAACTACACCACCACCACTGCCTAAAGACAGTTTAGCTTAGTTATGTTAGCTCTTTTGCTATCGTTAATAATCTTTGATAATCCATATAATAACTGTTACAGTCTGTAATCATTTTGTGAGTCTCACGCTCTCTTTTGATGTCCTTGAGTGTCTGAATCAGAATGATTGGTTCTCAAGTCTTACTGTCAAGGATCTCAGAAAAGAGAAGCAATTCAAATTGCTCTTTGAAGTGTTTTTCCTTTACAGTGTTTACTCATGTCGTCTGGTGTTAGGTTCTGAAACCTAGCTACAAAAATATAAGGAGGTACTCCAATGTGGCTATAAATGCAAACATCACTTGTTAGATGTTGGTGCAGAAGAGAAACTAGAAGTTCAAGTTGACACTCGGCATTTACTCAGTATGTTAATGTTATCTGATCAGTCATAAAATCCTAGGGAAGCGGAGGAATAAGCATGTTACATTTGGAAATCTTAATATAGCTGCGTCCAGCGGTCTCAGCAGATGGTAGCAGTTTTCCATGTCAGCCTGCCCCTTGCAGCATAATTTATGGAGGTGAGGAAGAATGGTGGTTGTTGGGATGGGGACTCGATTAGAAGACGGAACAGTCTCTGGCTCTTGTCTTTTTCGAGCTCTGCCTCAGACTTATGCTATTTTGTAAAGTGGATGTACTAACTTGTTTGGTAGATATTTTTTCATACCTCTGCCACTGAAGTGCTCACACATTTATGGAAGTAGTTTGTGCTTTAAAAATGTAAAGAATAGTAAAGTTTATGAATGAAAGGCCTGCCTTCCACCACCAGTCCTATCCCAAAGTCATTACCATTGGGCCTAACCCTGCCAGACTGCTTGCTTTGCATAGGAACCTAGTTCCAATTAACCAATTAATACTATGCGTAGATACTCAAAAGGTATTTAAAGTTATATACCATTACTGTGCTACGATCATTTTTTAAAAATTGGAATATAATTACTTTACAGTGTTGTGTTAGTTTCTGCTGTACAATGGAACGAGTCAGCTACAGGTATACGTATTTCCCCTGGCCCTTGAACCTCCCTCCCACCCTGCCCCTATCCCACCCTCTAGGTCGTCACAGAGCACCAGTCAGAAGATGTTTGTTTTCCAAAGAGAATGCATAATACCCTCATCATATGGAAGCAACGTATGTGTCCACAGACAAGTGGCTAAAGATGTGGGATATGTATACACACAATGGAATCTTACTCAGTCATGAGAAATAAAATCTTGCCATTTGCAATATCATGGATAGATCTAAGGGGTATTATGCTAAGTGAAATAAGTCATACAGAGAAAGAAATATCATGTGGTATCACTCATATAGAAACTAAGACGACAAATGAACAAACAAATCAAAACAGTAACAGAGGCATGGATACAGAAACAAACTTGTGGCTGCTGAGGGGGATCTGCGGTGGGAGGGGAGTGGACGAGGTAAGCTGGGGGGTGGGGGATGAAGAGGCACAAGCTTCCAGCTGCAGAATAAGTGCATCATGAGTGTGAAAATGTACAGTGTGGGGAAAATGGTCAAAAACTATGTACTCTGTCTTTGTATGATAACAGATGAGGAGGAGGCCTATCATGGTAATCATTTTGTAATATAAAAAAATATCAAATCACTATACATACCTGGTTCTAATATAACATCAATTATACTTCAATTAAAATTCAGAATACCTCTTAAAAAAATTTTTTTGGGGGGGTGAAGATTAAACTGAGGATATGGAGAGAAACAAAAGTTAGGAGGTTTCCCCCCAGCATTAAAAGGACAGAGGAGGACAGGGCCTGGTTTGGTCAGGCTACTGACTTAGAGGCCCTCGTTGCCCAGGTCCACGCTGTTGCGTCTTCCCACTTAGCTGTTCTCAGCCTCAGGAATCCGGGGTGTCCTGTGTCGACAGGCCGAAGTTGCTCTTATAGTGAGGGAGGAAAAGCCGCCCCCAGCAGACCTGCCCTCAGGCCCCACTGGCCAGACTCCAGCCCAGCTTCACGCAGACCTTTGTAAGGAGAGTCCCCGCAGTTGGCTCGGGCCAAGCCTGAGTCTTCCCGCCACCCACGGCGGGGAAGGGGCGCCACCTTGAACAGCTGGACCTGCAGAGGTCAGCACTCAGAAAACGACCGCGCCTCCCTGCTCAGAAGGAAAGGACAGAGTGGATTCGAGCAACAGAAAGCCGGGAAGGGTGCCCTGACTTTGTTCCTTTGCTGTGTCGGTCCTCACCTCCTACAGCCAGCTTTGACAACGTGTGACTGCATCCGACTTGAGGGAGGTTCTCGATCCCCAGCTGCAGGGCTGCATGGCCCCGTGACTCCCTGCATTTATGGGTCTTCGGCTTTCTCCTGCAGCTCAGCTCACAGTTAACCAAAGCAAATCTCTTCCACGTCAGTATCTTCAGTGTAAGGAGCGCCCCACTTGTCTCCCAGGGATGCTGGGAGTAACTGACGGCATGAACGAAGGTATCACACTGGTAGAATTGTCATTTGCCCTGTTAGTTCCTGAGTCGAAGGGAAGATATATATCAGAGCTTATGGCAAAATTCAAGGTTGGTGTAAGAAAAGAGAATGCACGGCCGGATTTAAATTTATCACATTCGTTTCACTGAGGGTGGAACCGTTTTCCTTTTTTTTTTTGAGTAGGATCTTCTTTTCCTGAAAACGAAAGCAGCATGCAAGCCGAGTGCAGGAATGGCTCTTCCTGGGGTTCTGCCGGAGCGGCAGCCCGAGGAGGGCATCCTCTGCCGCCTTCCCGCCTGGGGTCACGCTGGCCCCACGTGGGCCACCCCCCGTCCTCTGGGCCCTGGGTTACCCTCCTCTGAGGCGCGCCTCCCTCTCCTCCCACAGACCTCCCGTCAAAACCCACAGTTGCCCTGAGCCACAGACCTGTCCTCAGGGAAATTCACCGGTTGAAGTCTCCAACCCTGACCACCTCCCTGGGGCCATCTGCGCATAGAGGAGTCCTTCTTTAATCGGTACCTGGCACCGAGTGTGTTAGAGCACAGGGGCCTCCCCGCTGCCCCCAGGCCAGCCGCCAGTGCTGACCCATCAGGGGAGGCCACACTGCCCTGCTCTGAACCCTGTGGGGTCTCCATGCCGGTCCCCACCCAGCAGCACGTGGCCCTCAGGCCCCGCCTGGCCCTCGGGCACATGGCCAGGACTCCCTTTGCGCTCTCCTGTTGGCGGGCGGGGGTGAATAGAGCAGCTCCGCGCTCATGCTGCACACTGTGGGCGCCCTGGGCCGGGCGGAGGGTGCGGTCACGTGCAGCGGGCACTCCAGGCGAGCCCCCTGCCCCCACGGCCCTCCCACCACTGAGGACCCAGAGGACGTCCACCTGGCTCAACTGAACAGTTGATTGATTTCCAGTAATTTGGTTTAGAATCTGTAATAAATCAAAGGCCTAAACTTTTTTTTTTGGTGGTAAATTTGCTGCTACAGAAAATGTCATCTGCTCGTAAATGTTGTCATCACCCCTGGATCCTCAGAACCCGTCGAGGACAGACAGCCCAACCTCAGCCTTTCCTATTTCAGTCAGCCTGTTCTCAACAGTGAAGAGGTCTAGAGTAACCCCCGCCCCGGTCTCTCCCCACAGCTCTGCCGCCAGGAACGCCTGTCTTCCGCCGGGCAGTACCGCGGAACCCTGTTTGCCGACCAGCCAACCATGTTCATCTCCCCGGCCAGCAACCCCCCCAGAGCCAAGCTGGGGGAGCTGGTCGTGCTGTGCGGGGGGCGGGTCACACAGGCCCCTCGCCAGGCCAGCATCTTCATCGGACCCTCCCCGGGAAAGAAGAAGGAGACGGTCAAGTACCTGTCGGAAACATGGATCCTAGGTAAGCATCCGCACGCAGGTTCCTGGAGGGAGGGGGAGACACCTTATGTCAGAGCCTCTGTCCTGCGGTCCTGGGGGTGACGGTTGGGGAGAGCATCAGGCCTGGTGCACTTCTCACATCATCTGCGTTAAGAGGCCTGTAGTTAAAGAAAAAAATCGTGTGATTGCCAGCTGTCACAAGACCACCTGTCTGTCCAGGTGAGCTCACGAGGACAAAGGAGGTCCTTTTAGACTTTTGCCACCTGCCTTCCCAGCTTGCGTGCGAGGCCTGGCCGGCCTGCCCCGCCCCCTGCAGCCCCGCCGGAGGCCCGCTGCCCCTGCCGGCCGCCTGCTGCCCCTGCCAGCCGCCCCGCTCCGCGTACTTGCTTGTCCTCATGCTCACAGTGCTGTGTTTTACAGCAAAGCAACCTTCGGCTTTTATTTCCGAAAGCAGGTGTGGCGTGAATGTGATGCATGTGCCGGCGTCAGTGTTGCGTGCTGGGCAAAGGCCCCCCGGGGATTCTTCGGGGGGAGGGGGGATCCCAGGTGAGGCTGGAGGCCCACCCTGGTTGGGGGAGCGCCGTCTGTCCCCAGCCCTAGGGGCCCTGGGGCACCAGGAGGAAAGGGCGCGGGGCGGCAGAGGCGGCAGCGTGTGATGCAGTGGAGTCAAGCTGGGAAAACCGGGAGTGGGGTCAGGTCCACTGGGGTTCAGCTCCACGTCTTCCTCCACTGCATTTGGACGGCCGCGTGTTGGCCCGACTGCCATAACCGGACCGCAGGCCTGGGGCTGAGATGGCAGGAAGATGTCCTCTCCCCTGCTTGCGGGGGGCTGTCTCTCCCTGTGTCCTGGAGGCTGGACATCTGATCAGTGTCCGCAAGGCTGGTTTTTCTCCCCTGCTTGGGGAGGCCGTCTTTCCCTGTGTCCTGGAGGCTGGACGTCTGATCAGTGTCCGCAAGGCTGGTTTTTCTCCCCTGCTTGGGGAGGCCATCTTTCCCTGTGTCCTGGAGGCTGGACGTCTGATCAGTGTCCGCAAGGCTGGTTTCTCTCCCCTGCTTGGGGAGGCCGTCTTTCCCTGTGTCCTGGAGGCTGGACATCTGATCAGTGTCCGCAAGGCTGGTTTTTCTCCCCTGCTTGGGGAGGCCGTCTTTCCCTGTGTCCTGGAGGCTGGACGTCTGATCAGTGTCCGCAAGGCTGGTTTCTCTCCCCTGCTTGGGGAGGCCGTCTTTCCCTGTGTCCTGGAGGCTGGACGTCTGATCAGTGTCCGCAAGGCTGGTTTCTCTCCCCTGCTTGGGGAGGCCGTCTTTCCCTGTGTCCTGGAGGCTGGACGTCTGATCAGTGTCCGCAAGGCTGGTTTCTCTCCCCTGCTTGGGGAGGCCGTCTTTCCCTGTGTCCTGGAGGCTGGACGTCTGATCAGTGTCCGCAAGGCTGGTTTCTCTCCCCTGCTTGGGGAGGCCGTCTTTCCCTGTGTCCTGGAGGCTGGACGTCTGATCAGTGTCCGCAAGGCTGGTTTCTCTCCCCTGCTTGGGGAGGCCGTCTTTCCCTGTGTCCTGGAGGCTGGACGTCTGATCAGTGTCCGCAAGGCTGGTTTCTCTCCCCTGCTTGGGGAGGCCGTCTTTCCCTGTGTCCTGGAGGCTGGACGTCTGATCAGTGTCCGCAAGGCTGGTTTCTCTCCCCTGCTTGGGGAGGCCGTCTTTCCCTGTGTCCTGGAGGCTGGACGTCTGATCAGTGTCCGCAAGGCTGGTTTCTCTCCCCTGCTTGGGGAGGCCGTCTTTCCCTGTGTCCTGGAGGCTGGACGTCTGATCAGCGTCGGTGATGCTGGTTTCTCTCCCCTGCTTGGGGAGGCCGTCTCTCCCTGTGTCCTGGTGGCTGGACGTCTGATCAGCATCCACAAGGCTGGTTTCTCTCCCCTGCTTGGGGAGGCCATCTCTCCCTGTGTCCTGGAGGCTGGACGTCTGATCAGCGTCCACAAGGCTGGTTTCTCTCCCCTGCTTGGGGAGACCGTCTTTCCCTGTGTCCTGGAGGCTGGACGTCTGATCAGCGTCCACAAGGCTGGTTTCTCTCCCCTGCTTGGGGAGGCCGTCTCTCCCTGTGTCCTGGAGGCTGGACGTCTGATCAGCGTCCACAAGGCTGGTTTCTCTCCCCTGCTTGGGGAGGCCGTCTCTCCCTGTGTCCTGGAGGCTGGACGTCTGATCAGCGTCCGCAAGGCTGGTTTCTCTCCCCTGCTTGCGGGGGGCCGTCTCTCCCTGTGTCCTGGAGGCTGGACGTCTGATCACCATCGGTGATGCTGGTTTCTCTCCCCTGCTTGGGGAGGCCGTCTTTCCCTGTGTCCTGGAGGCTGGACGTCTGATCAGTGTCCGCAAGGCTGGTTTCTCTCCCCTGCTTGCGGGGGGCCGTCTCTCCCTGTGTCCTGGAGGCTGGACGTCTGATCATGGACGTCTGATCAGTGTCCGCAAGGCTGGTTTCTCTCCCCTGCTTGCGGGGGGCCGTCTCTCCCTGTGTCCTGGAGGCTGGACGTCTGATCAGCGTCCACAAGGCTGGTTTCTCTCCCCTGCTTGGGGAGGCCGTCTTTCCCTGTGTCCTGGAGGCTGGATGTCTGATCAGTGTCCGCAAGGCTGGTTTTTCTCCCCTGCTTGGTGGGGCCGTCTTTGCCCTGTGTCTTCACGTGGCTCTCCCTCATGTCCCCATCTCTTCTTCTTCTGAGGACGCCAGTAACTGGATCAGGGCCCATTCTCATGACCTCATTTTAATTTAGTGACCTCTTCAAAGGCCCTTTTTCAAAACACAGTCCCATTCCAAGGTCCTGGAGGTTCGGTCTTCGACCTGTGGGCTTTGTGGAGGTTCAACCCCTGACACTGGATTACCCATTTCAGCACTTTTGGCCAGGCTGCTCATGTGGCTTCTTAGATCTCTCCCTCTCCCTCTCCGCCTAAGTTTCTTTCTCAGCCCTCCTCCTATTCACTTTCCTTGTCTCTAAACCCCAAACCCCTGGCTTCTCTCACCCCATCCTAGATGTTACCCTTCAACACCAGGATTGCCTTGGGGCCACAGACCAGTACCCCTGTCGATCAGCTCAGCGGCGGCATTAGATCAGAAATAAAGTGCACAATAAATGTAAAGTGCTTGAATCATCCCAAAACCGGCCCCTCCCCCCACCAGTCCGTGGAAAAATGGTCTTCCGTGAAACTGGTCCCTGGTGCCAAACAGGTCAGGGACTGCTGGTTTAATAGATTGGCAGAGGCTGTGTCTGTTCCGGTGGCACTCATTTATAATAACCATGTTCATGAAGATCTTATAAATGGCCGTGGTCCTCCTTTGATAGAGAATCTTTCACTTTCTGGTGCACAGTCGTTTGTCATATGCCTGGAAACTAACTTCAAAACACCTATGGTTGTAGCTACAGTCCAGAAGCCAACAGAGGCTGTTTACTCTTTTCCACATGCCAAAAATACAACCTTCAAAACATCCTATGTTCTCAAACAGAGGTTTTGGTTTTGTTTTTTGTTGTTTGTTTGTTTTGTTTTGTTTTGTTTTTTAAGAAAACTGCATGTATCAAAATGAGACCAGCTGGAGACCAGAACTGTGCTTTGAAAAGAGTCTCCTTCAGCTAACAGGGCTGCGCACAAGGCTGATATCAACAGTCCCATCGACAGCTAATCTTTCCAAAGCCCGCAGTCGTGCAGGGGGCCAGAGGCTGGTCTGCACCCTTATTGTTTCCAGGTTGGGGAACTCGGCCGGCCTCTTCCTGGTGCTGGTGCGTTTCTGTGCACACACTGTGCACGTTGGCTGCCGGCCTGGCTCCCCCAAGGATCTGGCCACGTGGCCCCCCTGCTGGTGGGTCCTCAGGAGGCAGACGCCTACCTGCTTGAGGCCCGGATTGTCATGTCCACCGGCCCTTTGGCATTCTTTGAGTCTCAGAGCTGAAGCTGCGGGCCCGCCTTTCTGTTTCTTTCCTCTCCCGTAACTCATGTCCTGTTTCTGACTTGTCACTGCTCACACCATCTGCGAGTGCCCTTGGCAACATCCGGGTATTGTGTATCCTGGAATCCTTGGCTCTCTGCGTGCTGAAATCCTCACCCATAACATCAGTCCCCTGCCAGTGCGCACTGGGTCCTCTGGCTGTCTCCCCAGCCTCGTCATATGAGTTTACACACTTGAAAAATGTGTGTTCTGTCAGTGTGTATGCATCTCCCTCTGAACGGAGCTCCAGCTTTGTGCCGGTGAAGGAGATTTCATTTTTACGTCTCTGCACGTGTGCACAGGCCTACAGAACACACAGTCTAGGTCGTCGCCTTTTCTGCGTGTGTCAGTCGCTCAGTTGTGTCCGACCCTTTGTGAACCCATGGGCTGTACCCACCGGACTCCTCTGTCCATGGGATTCCCCAGGCGAGAATGCGTGAGTGGGTTGCATTTCCTCCTCCAGGGCATCTTCCCGACCCAGAGATCGAACCTCGGTCTCCTGCCTTGAAGGCTGATTCCTTGTTCTCTGACCAGGTAACACAGCACCTGTTCTCTCTGGACCAAGTGTAGTCACTTCTGTACCTGACACAGTAAGGAACAGGGTGATCAGAGGAGACAGCGCAGGAACGCAGACTCCCTCCCTCCGCAGCGGGCAGTGTCCAGGGCCGCGGGGCCCAGACTCACCGACACGGGGAAGAGTCATTCCCGCTCCTTCAGCAGAGAAGCGTCTTCTCTCTTGAAGACTGTTCCCCCTTCCTGTTAGCTTTTACCATAAACACTTCCAGAGAATACTTTATTCTCAAAATGTTGTGAAATTAAAATTAAAACCATGTTAAAGCACCACCTTAAATGTCATTTTGTGATATATTATGAAAAGCAGGACTCAAATTTTATCAACTAAATTTGTTCCAACTAGAATATCAGATGCTCTGCAAGCTAGAATCCCTGAGACTTATTTTATTCAAACTACTTTTAAAATCTTTAAAGCAGCTTTTTAGATTTGTAATTTGCCTTCCAAACCAAAGATTCTAAGGTGTTTTTTTAAGTACCTTGCACTTATTCCTATATTCCATGGGGTCTTTATTTTTGTAGGCTTAATAGAGTCAAAGGCTTTCCTACTGACTCAGGCGGTAAAGAGTCCGCCTGCCAATGCAGGAGACATGGGTTTGGTCCCCAGATCGGCAAGATCCTCTGGAGAAGGAAACGGCAACCCACTCCAGTATTCTTACCTGGAAAATCCCACGGACAGAGGAGCCTGGCAGGCTACAGTCCATGGGGTCACAAGGTATCAGACAAGACAGAACGACTAAACAGCACCGAGCAATAGTTGCATGGGCTGGACGAGGAGGAGGAAGGGGGGCCGCTGGCATCACGCTCTCGGCGGACAGAGAGTGGGCACTCACCGTGACCTCTGACAGCCGAGCGCTGTGAGCCTTTGATCCCCTCATTGAAGCCTAGAAACAATGACCCAGTGTATTTTAGTGTTTTCTTAAAATAAAAAAACTGTCACACCATCCATCCGCCGCCTGGTGTTGCTGGCCTAGAACAGCGTGAACTTAAGCCATCTCCACCTCGGGCTCCACACGTGAAACCTAAGCCATGGTTAGTCACTTGCTCTGAGCAGAAGCTCATGTCAGCCGAGCCGCCTTCTGCCACCAGACCGGTCCCAACTGTGTTCCCGAGCCGTTCCCCAGGGCCCGCTTTCCCTGAAACAGCAGTACACTTGGGCCAAGATTCTTGATGAATCATTCAACCAGAGGGGAGTGGGGATTTCTGAGAGAGAGCACACTTGTGGAGCCTGAATACATATGGAAATAAACAGGAAAACAAAACTCAGATTCCCGGCACCAGGAGGCAGAAAGTTACCTTCACCTGATCTTGGTGCCGCCGGTTACCTTCTGAAGCACTTCCCAGGAGTTAGGCTCCCCGCACCCCACAGAGCACCGTCCCGTCTTACGGGTCAAGCAACAACAGGTCTGGGGTTCCCCGCTGGCGTGGGGGCTGGCAGGGGGCACGGGGTGTCCATCGAGGGTCAGTGGCCTGAGCTGTGACCATTTTTCCCTCCTTTTACCCCCGCCGGTCTTATCAGGTTGAGCTTGGCCTTTCTCATAAGACATTTCCAGTCTCAGGCGCCCTTTCCAGCCTGGGCTACGTTCAAGTGATAAAACATACATTTTATGCTGTTGTGGGAACATGATGTAATAATATCAGCAGCCTTGCCAAAAAAAAAGTCTCGCCTCGGCATGATTTCCTCATAACTTATAAAACAGCATTTGATTTGAGTGTCTCCCCATGTCAGTGTTTTCAGGAAAAAGGGCCCTGATAGTGTACGGGCCCTGTGCATGCTGGCAGGCTCCCCACCCCCTGGGGGAGCGAGCAGAGAGCAGCCCAGAGCTGCGCGCTCTGCACGGGGCATTTGTTACAGCCCTGGACTGACAGTTTGCTGATCACGTCGAGTCCGTTTGGGGTCCTCGGAGTATCTCAGGCCACATCTCCATTATACAGGTAAAGAACCAGACGTGGAGAGGTGATGTAGACGAACAACAGAATATTATTCTGCTCTAGAAAGGAAGGCTGTTCTGAAACCTGCAACAACACGAGTGGGCCTTGAAGACTCTGCGTTCAGGTGTCCCAAAAGGACAGGTGCCACGTAATCCCAGCCTTACGAGCTACCTGAGCATGAGCAGATTCATAGGGACGGAAATACAGAGGCTAATTCAGTCTGGAAGGAGAGGGGAAAGGAGTGGGGAGCTGCTGCTTAATGAACACAAAGATTATGTTTGGGATTGTAAGAAACTTCGGGCCAGGGGCGCTGGTCGTGGTGGCACAGTGCTGTGAGTGTGCTTATTGCCGCTGAGCTGTGTACTCAGAACAGTTTAAATGGCAACTTTCAGCTCGTCTCTGTCTCACCACAGAAAAACCACCACCTCCCCCTCGATAGTCTTAACAAAAGTTTCACCAAACATCTCAAATTACTGCAGGATAAAAAAGAAAAGAGAAGCTATTTCATCTCATTTTACACGGCTAGCCCAAACTCATTTGTGAAGGTGGATGTAAAAATCCAAAATAAAATATTGGCAGATTAAATTTAGCAGTATGTTAAGAAACATATAATCAGGTAAGGTTTAACTGAATAATGTACAAACAAATATCATTAAATCTTTTCTTCTAGTCCATTGATTGTTCTCAGCAGATGTTGAAAGCGTTAGAGAAAATCCAATACCCACTCATGATTAAAAACAATAACAACAACAATTAAGAATAAGAGAACTTTCCTAAACGATGAAGAGTATAAAAAAACTTACAACATATTTGCCTATGATACAGTATATACATAGAAAAATTGAAGAGAGTCAAGAAATGGTTATAATCAATTCAGCAAGATTCTTAAGATACACTTAAGTAAAATCATCAGCATTTCCATGCCCAGGAATGAATATAAAATGTATAGAAAACATAGTGAACTCAAGGCTAGCGCTGTGATGTCTTTTCATTCACGTATCTTGGGTGGAAAGGAAAACTTGGCATGCTAGGAATAAACTAGCCAGTCTTATCTAAGACAGCACAAGCGCATGCTGTACCCTTGGTTAAGTACCAGATAAGTGAACATCTCTACCCCAATATCAGCGCAGAAAAAAAGACTGAGGCCTGCTAGGTTAGACTGTCTCCTTCAGATAGTCTGCACGGCATCAGGTCATTCATTCACCCAGTTTGTGTTTGTTGAGCATCTTCTGTGTGCCAAGCATGTTCTTGGCACTCCTGGAATAGCAGGTGGCAAGGCAGATACAGCCCTTGCTCTTTGGGGGCTTACACTCTAAAGACGACAGAGAACATTTTCTAAAATCCTGGTGGTGATAAATACTATGAAGAAAACGGGTTGGAATGTGGAGAGAGACAGTCCTTGCCGAGGCCGGATGGGCTTGTGTGGCGCTAAGGGAACAACTAGGGTCAAGGTGAGAGGTGGGCAGAGGCCGTGGATCCAGGGGATGACGGGGAGGAGGTGGCGGAGCCTGAGCCCACAGGCCACGTGGACAGTGGTCAGCTGTGTGGTGTTTGTTCTAAGAATGAGCAGAAGTCACCAGAGGATTTTAAGAAAGGGAAATGGGCTCTGAGACGTATTTTTAAACAGAAGCCAGAGAGTGACCTTAGGCTCTTACAGAGATTCAGGTGATCGGTGGCAGTGGTTAGGACCAGGGTAATAGTAATGGGGGTGATGGGAAGCTGTCAGATGTTAAATAAAAGTGCTGAGTCCAGCTACACCCTCTGGCAGGTTGGACGCTGTGCCATGTGAGGACAGAGAAGAGGGGAAGGTGAATCCTAGACTTGGATTCCGAGCACCCGGGAGAACAGTGAGGGCCTGGAACTCGGGATCCATGGAGAAGCAGAGAAGGGCCTGGCTTGTTCAGAAGAGGAAACAGCGTGTATGGGGGAGAGATGCGTGGTGTGGGTCCAGAGGGAAATGAGGGCTTAGCATCAGGAAGGACTTGGCAACCTTCAGCACCCGTCAGGGGCCCTCACTCCGCACAGCAGAGAGAAGAAAGTGTCGCGTGAAAGTGTTAGTCGGTCAGTCGTGTTGAGCTCTGCGACCCCATGGACTGTAGCCCGCCAGGCTCCTCTGTCCATGGAATTCTCCAGGCAAGAATACTGCAGTGGGTTGCCATTCCCTTCTCCAGGGTTTTTTTTCCCAACCCAGGGATCAAACCCATGTCTCCTGTGTTGCAGGCAGACTCTTTACCATCTGAACCACCAGGGAAGCCCGGCAGAGTCACGAGCTGACCCCTTATGTACAGATACCCGGCTGCACAGACCCTGCTGTTTCCCAGCCCTAAAATTCGTGGCTCATTTTGTCAAGATAAAGCTCCCGCAAGGGCCCTGAGAGTCCCCAAACTCTACACACAGGACCACATCTGGCTGTTGGCAGCTGGAGTCTTAGTTCAAATAAAGTGACTTATCCGCCCCACACTTAAAAAAAAGAAAAAGCACTGGCGGCATGTTGATTCGACATCCCAAGTACACGACCACACAGAAGCATGGCCAGTGAACTTGAACGTGTGCACATAACGTGTGCCAAGAGCAGTCTGCTGAAAACAAACAAACAAAACCTGGGTCTCTTTCTTTCCAGTTGCAGCTTCACGGGAGCTGCTCGCGTACACTCTGTCTCCCTCTCAGCTGGCGGGGGCTGGCACTGCACTACATCTGTCTTGTGGTCACATTTTATGGGGTGTTTGATGATAGTACGTCTGACATGACATTGGAATTTGGGGACGTGGCCGTCTTCAGACACCAAATGGACTTGGACAGAAATCCCTCTCCCCGGGTGTGTTTACAGCCGGGAACGTGGAGCTGGGAGGCGCCCCCTGGACATGGCTGGCCCCCTGGACACTCGGCCGCCCCTCAGGTGCTCCCCTGCCCCAACTGTGATCGCCACCACGCCCCCCTCATCCCTGCTCAGGGGTCCAGGGGTGAACCCCTCGGGCAGCACCATCCCAGAGGGCAGAGGGGTTAGCCACAGACTTTCTTGTGGCTTCTGTTTTATCTGAATTTAAAGCTGGATCCTTCTCCAGCCAATATTTTTTTGCCCGCCACAATAGATGGACAGATATTTAGAGTGACACTTGATTTCATGGTCAGGGAAGTCGGACAGCAGAGAAATACATAAAATCCCCAAATCCAACCTACCCTTCCCTAAAACAGACAAAGCTGTCTCTTTCAGGTTTAACATATATTTACGTAGAAATAAATGTATATAAACATATGTATTGAGAGTTTATTCTCCATAAACAGAGAATCACAGTCATGAGCTTTTATCCAACTCTGGGTCTAAAAGATCCTTCCATTTTGATGGAATTGCTTCATTCTTTTTAACCGTCAGAGGTGCTGTGATTAATTTATACACTCCTTACGATCTGATATTTGGGGTTATTTCCACTATTTCTGCTATTGTAAACTGTGTGTGTGTTCTAGTTGGAGTGATTCAAATTCAATTTTAGGAGACCATCTTAAGCTCTGATTAGCCTAGCCCAATCCCAGACAGGAGTATTTTTGTAAAATAGATTCATAGATGGGGAATTACTGAAACCTGGGGGGTGTGTCCTTTAAATGTTGATGCACACAGCTTCACTGGGTTGCACTCTAGCAGTACTTTGATATTCCTGTTTCCCACACCCTCACCAGTTCCAGACTTTAACCATGTTTTCAGTATCTGGTGACCTCGTTACTTAAGGTATATGCTCATTACTGAGTCCCTCGTGAGCACCGAGCAGGGACTCGCAGCTCCTGAACTGCTGTTCTTGTCCCCTGCCTGCTTTTACATCAGGTTGTTTCTCTTTTCCACATTGCTTTACACTGATTGTTTAATATGAACTCTAACCTTTTGTGATAAACATAAAATCCTCTCAATTTGTCTTATCTTTATTTATATGGTGTTTTCTGTGGGTTTTACTTTTTAATTATTTTTCTGGATGGAACAAAATACCTCTATTCCTCCACAGCACGTAAACTGAGGTTTCACTTAGAAAGCTTTCCCTACCCTGAGCTTTCACCTAGTCTCCTGTCTCTATTAATGCTCTTACAGTCTTTAATGTTTAGAGCATTAATCCATCTGTATTTATTGTGGGATATAAGGAATCATCTCATCTCTTTAATAGCTTATCATTCTCCACTGATTTTTATTTTTATTTTTGCATGCGGAATCTTAGTTCCCCGAGCAGGGAAGCGTGGAGTCCTAACCACTGGACTGTCAGGGCATTCCCTCCATTGGTTTATGATGCCACCTTGAATCATCTCGTAAACTCCCACATATGCGTGGGTCAGTTTCTAGATTTTGTTCTTATCCACTGATCTATTTATCTGTTCTGTGTTAATTATATACTGGATTTTAGATTAGGTAGGAAAGAGCATCATCCTATTTGCAGTCTTCTCTGGCTTCTCTGGCTTTCTAAAATGACATCTTGTCAGAAACCAATGTAAAAAATGGAATCAATGGGGTTTTACAACCTGGAAGAATATATGGATTATTGTATAACCAAGTCTAGGGGACCTTTTCTACCTGTGATTCAAAGTCCGGATGCAATAAAAGACTGGTATAATTTGAATATATAAGTAAAAATTTCTATAAGAAAAGTTAAAACACAAGTAACAAACTGAGAGAAAGTGTATGCAATACGTATCATGAATAAAAGGCTAACATCAAAGTATAAGTCATAACAATCCCTAACTGTATTATGGAGAGAATTAAGTGGTATATGTGATATCCGTGATAATTGTTACAGTTCCACTGTATATATTACGTTTATATAATGTGTATGAGCTATATAACATATTAATGATGCTCCCTGCTGTGATTCAGTTCCCAGCTCAGACCACCTGTGAGGCGGTGCATTCATCTTGGAAGGCTCTGATTAAATTCCGGGGCACTGCCTTGAGCTACAGCTAAGATGAGCTGTTTTTTTTCTTCCATTTTGTTCTGGTTTGTTTTTCTTTTAGTCATAAAATAAGCCCATTTTTTCTGCTTTGTATCTCAAAACCGTCACAGCTTTCCATGTTCTGTTGTTCATCATCCTGACCTCTTAAAGTCCTTCAGACACAGTTGTTCACCCATTGGATAATGTTGCCGTCAGTAAGTTAACTTTGTCAGTCGGTCAGCGCTGACCACCCGCTGCATGCCTCTCTTACCCCAACAGCAGCAGAAGGGTCGGGGCAGTCAGCTCTCCGGTGCTGAGAGCACAGGGCTGCTGGAGCCGGCTGCAGGCCCGCCTGTGCCGGCCCCCTCTCCTGCACCTGGGGCTGGTCCCAGGCCAGGGCGCTTCCTGTGGTTCTCAGGAAACAGCTAGTTATGCTCTGCCTTGTACCAGGGAGTACTTGCCACAGCAAGATGAGAATTTGTCTCCTGTGTCATGGACTGTCCACTGGAATGTTCCACCATGAAGGGCATGTCCAAGTGTGCTGCATCTAAGGAAACGTGGATTCCAAGCATTTGGAACGTTGCTGGTGCAGCTTAGGAGCTGAACTCTTCATTTCACTTTGTGTTATTCTGCTTCACTTTAATTAGGCACGTGTGCCATTACGGACACAGATGTGTGAACCATGAAGCCCAGGAGCACTGCAGATTTTAAATACGTTTAGTATATCTGTGATAAGGGTGGAAGAGGAAATGGCCACCAACTGCACTACTCTTGCCTGGAGAAGACCGTGGACAGAGGAGCCTGGCGGGCTACAGTCCGTGGGGTCGCAGAGTCGGCCACAGCTGAGCAACTAACACTACTCTAAGGTTTCTGTCTTACCATGTGCGGGCCGTTATCAGTGCTAACTGCTTCTCTCCCTCTAGATTCGATCAGTCAGCACAAGGTCTGTGCCTCTGAGAACTACCTGCTGCCGTGATGAAGACACCTTTCAGCCCACAGCAGCGGCGAACAGCCCACCACTCGTCCTTGGCCACAGAAAGGATGCCTTCATATGTCATCACGTTTGTGCGTGTGTGTGGTGTATGAAGAAGCGCCTTCATGTGGCTTTCTGACGTCTGACTGTGTGTCTCAGAGAAGTAGTGACCCTCCGCTGTTGGACCTTTTCTATATAAACCCAGTCTGTGTGTCCCAGAATTTGTCACTGAAGCACTGTACTGTTAAATAAAGGGTGGAAATTAAATTGTTAATTTAATTGTTAAATTATTAATGAGAACAAAGAACCCCTGAGTTTCTTGGTTATCATCTGCTAGGTATGAAGGATGCTGGTCTGTTATCATAGCTACACCTTAGGTCCGTGAGATTCCTTTCAAAGCAACTAATGAGGACAGGTGTCAGGAGCTGTAATTGATGATTATTAGCGCCCAGGAAGTAGCCCTGGCTTCTGCGAGCTCAGTTTCTGGCGAGGAGAGCACCACCCACCACAGACCAGGGTCCCCACTGGCCTCCAGGATGCCCGCCGCCCCCTGGAGGAGACGGGGATTCGGGATGCATCCTGCGCACGCGGCCGCTCAGCTTCTCTCTGAGAGGAACACTCGACCCAGCAAGGCTGCAGGCGCTGCTACGGTGCCCTCACAATTCTGTTCCCTCATGTTCCTCATCTCAGCTGCGATCTCTAGCTCAAATAAATAGGGTGTGCATGCATGCTAAGTCGCTCTGAGTGACCCTATGGACTGTAGCCCCCTCGGGCTCCTCTGTCCATGGGGATTCTCCAGGCAGAGTGCTGGACTGGGCTGCCACTCCCTTCTCCAGGAGAATCTTCCCGACTCAGGGACTGAACCCACATCTCTCATGTCTCCTGCACTGGCAAGCAGGTTCTTTACCACTAGCGCAACCTAGGAAGCCCCAAATAAATATCAAGTCTCAGCAAATACAAGGGACCTACGTCTAGAATAAACCTTAGAGAAAGGCAACGACAATGCCCATGGAAATAAGGAAGCGTTTTCTCTTGGTGTAAACATAGCATATGCCCCAGGCCCCTCTTAACACTACTGCCCAGCAACCTTGAGCCTCAGCACTGCTTGGCAAGCCTGGGTCCTTCCTCCCTCCGTGTACGGCTTGTTTCATGATGTCGTCCACTGCGTCCTGGGCTTGGCTACTTTGGGGCTCAGATAGCGATACTTTGGCAGAGCTCCCCTGACACCAGCAGTTCTTGGCAACTGACCAAAAATGTGCCGACTCCTGGTGGGGACAAGCCATGGAGAACTTCATCCCCCAGCTGTGGGGCCACAGAGGGCCACCCAGCCAACGTGTCCGCCCAGGCCTGCATCCTAACAGCAGAGTCCTGGTCCCTGATGCTGCCTGCCAGCAGCCACTTAGGATTCTCTTTCTAAAAGCTGTCCCTTAGGAGGTCACTTGCTTAGGATTTCCACTAAGCATTTTGTATGTGGTATCTTGTTTAATTCTCCCAGCAATCCTAAAAGTTAGTTACTACAAGTTTGCACCCCTTACCCAAACACAGAGGACTAAAAGTGTCTCAGAATTCTGAATTTTTTTAATTTTGAAAGGTATGTGGCTCTCACGACTTCTATTCAACATTATATCAGAGATTCTACTGAGAGGAGGCCAGAAAAGGGATTAAAGTCATACAGACTGGAAATGAAGTAAAACTATCTCAGATCACATATACTATATGTAGGAAACAATAAGGAATCCAAAAAAAAAGATAACTCAAAAATGGAATTAAGAATACAACTCTATTTGCAATAGCATCTAAAAATAAACTAGGAATAAATTTATACTGAAACCTACAAAAACATTTCTGGGAGAAATTCAAGATCCAAGTAATTGGAGAAATATACAAGATGGATTAGAAGACTATTCATAAGAGGGCTAATTTTCCTCAAAATTGATTTATATAATGTAATCATCAAAATGCCAGTTGTTTTTGTTTTTAAAGAATTTGAAAAGCTAATGCTAAAATGTATATGAAAATGTGAAGAAGGAAGTAATTTCTTAGAAAAAGAACAAAGTTAGGAGATTTGCACTACCTGATTTCAAATTTTACTGGCATAAAGGTAGAATGCAAATCAAGGGAAGAGACTAGAGAATCTGGATATAAACCTCATGTTTATGGTCACCTGATTTCAACAAAGTTGCCAAGGCAATTCAGTGCAGTACGATAGGAAAAAAAACATATCCTTACCTCACACACAAAAAGGAAGTGCACAGAGATCCCCACCTCACACCACACACAATGAACTCGGAAGGGCCAGAGCTGACTCGAGGTTTGTCAGCCGCAGCACTACGGGCATTTCTGACAGGCTGGTTCTGTGCTCTGAAGGCTGTTCTGGGCACTGCAGTGCATGGAGCCCCATCACAGGCCTCTAGTAGATGCCACTGGCACACTCCACCAGCTGTGACTCTCCAGACTGTCTTCAGGTGTCTCCACATGTGCTCTGGAGACCAAAACTTCCCAGCTGAGAACCACTGACCTAAAATTGTTAAATGTCTAGAAGAAAACACAGCAGGCAATTGTTCTGAAAGGTTAGCAGGGATTTCCCACATGTGACACTGAGGGTGCAATTCATACAAAAATAAAATGAACTGGACCTTGTCAAAAGTACAAGTTTTGCTGTTTGAAAGAAACCGTTTAGGAAAGTAAAAACAAGTCACAGACTAGGCAAAATATTTTCAAAACACATCTGATGAAGGAACCGTGTCCAGACTATGTAAAGAACTTCTATTCAGTGGCTGTAAAGCAATCATCCTTCAATTAAAAACAGATAAGTTAAAAGCAAACAAGAAGACTGTCCAAAAGACATTTCACACAGAGCATGTAGACATGACTAAGTACATGATGTTCAACATCACTGGTCATTAGATGCAAATTAAAAGCACACGGGGATGCCGCCATGCGCTGTCAGGAACGGCTGCAGCCAAAAATTCTGACAACGCAAGAGCTGACCAGCACGCGCAGAGCCGAGGACTCGTGCTGCCGGTATGGCTGTCATTCAGCAGTTCCCTTTGAAAATGAAACATACACTTACCATGTAATCCAGCAACCTTACTCCTAGGTGTGTACTCAAGAGAACCGAAAACGTGGCTGCAGAAGGACTTGCACACAAACATTCATAGCAACATTCACACCAGCCAAAAGCTAGGAGCACTCCATCAGCTGATAAATGGGTAAACGAAACCTGCTATGTCCACACCGTGGATTGCTACTCGGCGATGCTGCTGCTGCTGTTGCTGCTGCTAAGCACTTCAGTCGTGTGCGACTCTGTGCGACCCCGTAGACGGCAGCCCACCAGGCTCCCCAGTGCCTGGGATTCTCCAGGCAAGAACACTGGATTGGGTTGCCATTTCCTTCTCCAATGCATGAAAGTGAAAGTGAAGTCGCTTAGTCGTGCCCGACTCTTAGCGACCCCATGGGCTGCAGCCTTCCAGGCTCCTCTGTCTATGGATTTTCCAGGCAAGAGAACTGGAGTGGGGTGCCATTGCCTTCTCCGACTCAGCGATAAAAAACAGCAAACAATTGATAGAGGCAGCCACGTGAACCATCCCCAAGAACAGGAAAGGAGAAAGAAGCCAGACTCCAAAGACTGTGCTGTGTGATTCCACTTAGATAACATTTCTCAAGAAGGCAGAACTATAGACAGAAAACAGATCTGTGGTTTCCTGCCACTGGAGGTAGAAATGGGAATAGCAAACATTTTGGGGTGATAGGAATATTCTAAAACTCGACTGATTTTGGTCATACAACTGTATCCATTTACTAACATCATTGAACAGTACATTTTCTGTGGTAAGTTTTACAGAGTGTGAATTATACCTCAATAAAGTTATTGGCTCATTTGGTAAAGAATCTGCCTGCAATGCAGGAGACCCAGGTTCAATCCCTGGGTGGGGAAGAGCCCCTGGAGAAGGAAGTGGCAACCCACTCCAGTCTTCTTGTCTCGGAGATCCCATGGACAGAGGAGCCTGGTGGGCTACAGTCCAAGGGGTCATAAAGAGTTGGACACAACTTAGTAACTAAACCACCACTGAAGTTATTAAAATAAAAAAAAAATTAATAGCTACATGGCAACCTTGGAGCTGTGCCTCTCAGATATCACCTTTAAGAAAGAATCTTCTGTTCAGCTGGAATGAATATCTAACTGCTGGTTGCACCTTAAAGACCCACCTCAGCTTTCAATGGCAACACACTCCAGTACTCTTGCCTGGAAAATCCTGTTGACAGAGGAGCCTGGTGGGCTGCAGTCCATGGGGTCGCTAAGAGTCGGACACGACTGAGCGACTTCACTTTCACTCTTCACTTTCATGCATTGGAGAAGGAAATGGCAACCCACTCCAGTGTTCTTGCCTGGAGAATCCCAGGGACAGGGGAGCCTGGTGGGCTGCCGTCTATGGGGTCGCACAGAGTCGGACACGACTGAAGCGACTTAGAAGAAGAAGCAGCTTTCAAACCAAGGCCACGCCCTTCCTGGGTGGTCGGCGCCCAGCGGGCGTCAGGGGCCTGGCTGCTTCTCCCAATAAAGCCTCTCGGTCTCCAGGAGCCCCCGTCACCAGCTGCAGCGTGGCCGAGGCTCTCCCTGCCCGCCCCTCGTCCTCTCAGCTGCGTCGCAAGCTCTCTTCTGCTTCCTGTCCTCTTTACAGTCCGCGAGAGTTGTTCCCAACAAGCTCTCTGCGCCCACCAGCCAGCCCCCCACCCCGAGGACTCCCCTGGCTGAGCACGGTGCTGCCTGTGGCCCCACCCCGAGCACTTGGAGGCCACAGTCTCCCGCTTCTCCCAAGACACAAACCACGTGGAGTGGGACACACCTCTGGTCGTCTCACAGACACTCGGGTCAGATTTTTGCCTGTCTTTCAGAAAACCTCTTATTTCCGTGCTTTTGGATTCGGCAGCTGTAGACTGGGGACTGTGGGGCTTCTGTCATTATCTGTGGACACTCTGCTTTCCAGAGATCACATCACTTCCAGAGAAGAGAGCCACCTAAAGCAGTGGAAAGACTCCGGACGGGACACAGGAGTCCCTGCAGAGAACTGCCAGCTTGTCAGGCTTACCGGTGCAGCTCTGAGAACATCCGACGGATGGGCAATGACCTGGGTTTAAAGTGTTTACTTGTGGATGGACCTAGAAATTGTCATACTGGATGAAGTCAGACAAAAGAGAAATAGTGTATGACATCTCTTACATGTGGAATCTAAAAAGAAATTACACAGATGAATTTATTCACAAAACACAGAGAGAAAGAGAACAAACTTACAGCTCCCTGGGGGAAGAATATGGGGAGGGGATAGTTAGGCAGTTTGGGACTGACGTGTACACTCTGCTTTATTTAAAATGGATAATGGACAAGGACCTGCTGCAGAGCACAGGGAACTCTGCTCAATGTTGTATGGCAGCCTGGATGGGAAAGGGGTTTGGGGGAGAATAGACACACGTATATACACGGCTGAGTACCTCCACTGTCCACCCTAAACTATCACAGCACCGTTAATTGACTGGGTTTTTTGTTGTTGTTCAGTCGCTAAGTAGTGTCCAACTCTTTGAAACCAATGGACTGTAGCACACAAGGCCTCACTGTCCCCTACTATGTCTCGGAGGTTGCCCAAGTTCATGTCCATTGAATCAGTGATGCTATCCAACCGTTCAGTATCACAGTAATCCAAGCCTGTGCCTCAACCACTAATGCCAAAGAAGCTGAAGTTGAACGATTCTACGAAGACCTACAAGACCTTCTAGAACTAACACCGAAAAAAAGTTGTTCTTTTCATCATAGGGGCCTGGAATGCAAAAGCAGGAAGTCAAGAGATAGGTGGGTTAACAAGCAAGTTTAACCCTGGAGTACAAAGTGAAGCAGGACAAAGGCTAACAGAGTTTTTCCAAGAGAACATGTTGGTCGTAACAAACACCCTCTTCCAACAATGATTCTACACACGGACATCACCAGATGAAAAGTGAAAGTGAAGTCGCCCAGTCGTGTCCAACTCTTTGCGACCCTGTGGACTGTAGCCCACCAGGCTCCTCCATCCATGGGATTCTCCAGGCCAGAATACTGGAGTGGGTTGCCACTTCCTTCTCCAGGGGATCTTCCCAACCCAGGGATCGAACCCGGGTCTCCTGCATTGCAGGCAGACTCTGCAGCCAAAGATCAAGAAGCTCTATACAATCAGCAAAAACAAGACCAGAAGCTGACTATGGCTCAGATCATGAACTCCTTATCCAAAATTCAGATTTAAATTGAACAAAGTAGGGAAAATCATTAGGCCATTCAGGTATGACCTAGATCAAGTCCTTTATTTTTCAGCTTTACACTGGAGGCGACAAATAGATTCAAGGGACTAGATCTGGTAGACAGAGTGCCTGAAGAACTATGGACGGAGGTTCATAACATTGTACAGGAGACGGTGATCAAAACCATCCCCAAGAAAAAGAAATGCAAAGAGGTAAAATGGTTGTCTGAGGAGCCTTACAAACAGCTGAGAAAAGAAGAGAAGTGAAAGACAAAGGAGAAAAGGAAAGATATACACATTTGAATGCAGAGTTCCAAAGAATACCAAGGAGAGATAAGAAATGAACAATGCAAAGAAATAGAGGAAAACAATAGAATGGGAAAGACTAGAGATCTCTTCAAGAAAACTAGAAATGCCAAGGGAACATCATGCAAAGATGGGCTCAATAAAGGACAGAAATGGTATGGACCTAACAGAGCCAGAAGATATAACGAAGAGGTGGCAAGAACACACAGAACAACTATGCAGAGAGGTCTCAATGACCCAGATAACCACAGTGGTGAGAGCACTTACATAGAACACGACATCCTGGAGTGTCATGTCAAATGGGCCTAGGAAGCATCACTGCAAACAAAACTAACAGAGGTGATGGAATTCCAGCTAAGCTATTTCAAATCCTAAAAGATGATGCTGTGAAAGTGCTGCACTCAATATGCCAGCAAATTTGGAAAACTCAGCAGTGGCCACAGGACTAGAAAAGGTCAGTTTTCATTCCACTCCAAAGAAGGGCAATGCCAAAGCATGTTCAAACTACGGCATAATTACACTCATCTCACACACTAGCAAGGTAATGCTCAAAATCCTTCAATCTAGGCTTCAACAGTACATGAACCAAGAATGTCCAGATGTACAAGCTGGATTTAAAAGGCAAAGGAAGCAGAGATCAAATTGCCAACATCCTTGGGATCATAGAAAAAACAAGAAAAGTCCAGAAAACATATACTTCTGCTTCATTGACTATGCTAAAGCCTTTGACTGTGTGGGTCACAACAAACTGTAGACAATCCTTAAAGAGATGGGAATACCAACCCACCTCTGCCTCCTGCGAGATCTGTATGCAGGTCAAGAAGCAAGAGTTAGAAGCAGACATGGAACAACAAACTGGTTCAAAACTGGGAAAGGAGGGCATCAAGGTTGTCTACTGCCACCCTGCTTGTTTGACTTCTATGCAGAGTGCATCATGGGAAACACTGGGCTGGATGAAGCTCAAGCTGGAATCAAGATTGCAGGGAGAAATACCAATAACCTCAGATACGCAGATGACACCATCCTTATGGTAGAAAGCAAAGAGAAACTAAAGAGCCTGTTGATGAAGGTGAAAGGGGAGAGTGAAAAACCTGGCTTAAAATTCAACATTCAAAAAATGAAGAGTATGGCATCTGGTCCCATTACTTCATGACAAGTAAATGGGAGAGAAAATGGAAACAGTAACAGAGTATATTTTCTTGGGCTCCAAAATCACTGCAGATGGTGGCTGCAGCCATGAAATTCAAAGACGCTTGCTCCTTTTAAGAAAAGCTATGACAAACCTAGACAGCATATTAAAAAGCAGAGACATTACTTTGCTGACAAAGGTCCATCTAGTCGAGGCTATGGTTTTTCCAGTAGTCATGTACAGATGTGAGAGTTGGACCATAAAGAAGGCTGGGCACCGAAGAATTGATGCTTTTGAACTGTGGTGTTGGAGAAGACGCTTGAGAGTCCCTTGGACTGCAAGGAGATCAAACCAATCAATCCTAAAGGAAATCATCTCTGAATATTGGAAGGACTGATGCTGAAGCTGAAGCTCAATACTTTGGCCACGTGATGTGAAGAACTGACTCATTGGAAAAGACCCTGATGCTGGGAAAGATTGAAGGTGGGAGGAGAAGGAATGACAGAGGATGAGACTGTAGGATGGCATCACTGATGCAACGGACATGAGTTCATGCAAATTCCAGGAGATAGTGAAGGACAGGGAGGCCTGGCATGCTGCGCTCCAGGGGGTCGCAAAGAGTCAGACATGACTGAGCAACTGTACAACAATGAATACAACCATCTCATCCTCTCCAGTGCAAAATAATGTTTGTTTTTAATGTTTGCTAGTATCTATCACATGCATGTGATTACCTTCATATTACCACAATGGCCCTTAGAATCAATGTGTTTCCAATAAACCTTAATTAACAGTTGTTTCCAGCCTTTGTTAAATGGCAGAGCCCTTGAAGTGAGGTCACGTGAAAGCTGCAATAGACAGGACAGCTGTCAGGAGAACTGCTCTGGTTAAAGACTGAGGAGGGAGAGAGGTCCAGACTTTGGCCCAAAGGTCCTGACCTTGTCCATGGGGTCAGCCCCCACAGTGCCTCTGTGGATACTTCTGATGCGTCTCAAAACCATTCATCTGGTCCAGCCCTCTTCACTATCAGAGAAGCTGCCCCCTCCAAGATCATTCAACTAACGAGCAAACAATCTAAACTAAGAACCCCTTACCCACACTGTGTCCACTCTTTGCATCAGAGATGGCACAAACCGAACCTGTCGATGCATAAGGGGTAGCCTTGATCAAACTCAGTAAACTGCTTGAAAGGCAAACACGGGAAAGGATGAAATTCAGATGAGGCGTCGTTTGATGTTGCCAATGAAAGTGTCTTTGTGTTTGGCAAGCCACTTTCATTATGTGCACCCAGTGCCACTGTTTTTAATAGAACACGGTTTTCGCCATGTGACACATTAAATATTATCCTCTCATATTTTTATACATGCCATTTAGGGGCTTAAAAGACTTACTTTCTAGATAGTTACTTAAAACCATGCCCCTTTGTAACTGTGTTTGAAAAGCGTTTGAGAAAACAGCTTGAGAACTTAAGGAAGGGTTTAAAGAAGGCTTCTCACAGTCAAATGTGAATTTGCACTGTGAAAAGGCAGATTGTGGTTCTGTAGATCTGGGTGGAGCCTGAAATGTTGCTTTTATAAAAAGCTCCCAGATGATGTCATGGAAGCTGCTTGAATAGCGAGGATCTGGAATACCCAGAGGGATATGATAAATGCACACAACATTTAGTTGTAGACAGGAATTAATGATTTGGAGATTTTAACGTCTTTTTCAACCAAATTCTGTTTCTAGCAGAGTGTTGCAAATATGCTGTAAAATTCCTGTCGAGGTATTTCTGTGAAAATGCCTAGGGCAGGGACTCAACCCTGACAGAACATTAGAATCATCTGAGGAGTTTAGAAATACACAATCAAACTTTACTAGGGGTTCAGGGGTTAGGAATCTGCCTGACGATGCAGGGGACACGGGTCCAATCCCTGCTCCCGGAGGATCCCACATGCTGTGGGGCGGCAAAGCCCAAGCGCTGTATTGCCAAGCCCTCATTCTAGAGCCCGTGCTTCCCAACAAAAGAAGCCCGAGCGCTGCAGCAGAGACCAGCAAAGCCAAAGTTAAAATCAGTTTAATTCAACAAAAAGCATTAAAAATGCACAATCATCAGGGGTTCTGACTTAGCTCGTCTGGGCATCCATATATTTGGGGGATTTCTCTGTGTAGTTCTCTGCAGTTTTATACATGTAAACTGCATAGAGCTAAGTTAAATAATTACCATACGATCTAGCAATTCTACTTCTGGGTATTTATCTGCAGTGAATGGAAACATTAACTCAAAAAGATATCTGCACCTACGTGTTCACTGCAGCTTTACTTACAATAATGAAGACTTGGGAACCACCTAAGTGTCCATAGATGGGTAAAGAAAAGGCGATCGTGTGACACACACGATAGAGAATTACTCGGCCATGGAAAAGGAAATGCTGGCGTTTGTGACAACACAGATTGACGTTTAGTGCCTTATTCAAGTAAGATAAGTCAGAGAAAGTCAAAAACCTATTTTCTTGCTTATTCTACAAAAAACAAACTCAGAGATACAGAGGACAGTTTGGTGGTCACCAGAGACGGGGGGGTGACAACATGGTTGAAGGTGGTCGAAAGGTGCAAATTCCAGGTACAACAAGTAAATCCTAGAGACATAAATGCAACACAGTGACTATAGGTGATGATGCTGTATTGCATACTGGACAGCTGCTAAGAGAATAAGTCTTAAAAGTTCTGTTAAGAAAAAATTATATAACTGTCAATACTTGTGGTGATGGATGTTAACTAGAGTTGTAGTGATAATTATACATATATCAAATCAATATGTCACATAGCTGAAACTAATATAATATCATGTTAATTACGGCTCAATAAAAAGGAGAAAATAATAAAGTAAAACCTTTCTCTAGGACCCCTCCCCTTCAAAACAAAAAACTATATAAGGTCAATACTATAAAGGAATATTTTGTGCAAGCATATATACAGTATAATAAAGGACAGTAAAACATACCCATATACACATAGGATGGTCAACCCAAATATTGCGAGATGAATACATTAACAAAGGAGGAGATAATGTGTAATTATCTCTAAATAAACAGGAAAATTTTAAGTCAACATGTAGTAATGATTAAAACTCTTAAGTGTCATCTTCTGGTAGGGGTATTTTCTGAGCCAAATGGTGAAATTAGGCATAATCTTTTAAAAGTCTGAAACAGGATAAGGTTGCTTATTCTCATCACTGCTATTCAACACTTACTGGGGGTTCTAGCCACATGGCAAAACATAAGAAGTCTAATGATCATGAAGAAAAAAAAACTGTCCTAACTTGCAAAAGATAGAGTTATCTATATAGAAAAGCCAGGAATATTTTCAAATAAATTGTTAGAGTTCAGAAACATTTGGGGCACAAAAATCAATATAAAAAGTAATGCATTTGTGGGGCGTCCATGTTGGCTCCGAGGTAAAGAGCCTACCTGCCAGTGCAGGAGACGTGGGTTCGATTCCTAGTCCAGGAAGAGCCCACATCCCGCAGGCGGCTGAGCCTGTGCTCTCGAGCCGGGTGCTGCAACTACCGAGCCCACACACTGCAGTCCCTGCAGCCCATGCGCCCTAGACCAAGCTCTGCAACGAGAAGTCACCACGATGAGAGTCCTTCGCACCACCACCAGAGGAAAGCCCATGCGGCAGCGGAGACCCCGCACAGTCAGAAATAAATAGAACATGAGACGCGCTCCTATATGCAAGCCACTTAAAAGATATACATAAGGCAACATCCAAAGCATGAGATACTTTAAAAACATAAATTGTGCATAGAATCCTGGGGAAATTATAAATCATTATTAATAGAATACCTTCAGTTCAGTTCAGGTGCTCAGTCGTGTCCGACTCAATGTGACCCCATGAATCACAGCACGCAAGGCCTCCCTATCCATCACCAACTCCCGGAGTTCACTCAGACTCACGTCCATCGTGTCTGTGATGCCCTCCAGCCATCTCATCCTGGGTCGTCCCCTTCTCCTCCTGCCCCCAATCCCTCCCAGCATCAGGGCCTTTTCCAGTGAGTCAGCTCTTCACATGAGGTGGCCAAAGTACTGGAGTTTCAGCCTCAGCATCAGTCCTTCCAATGAACACCCAGGACTGATCTCCTTTAGAATGGACTGATTGGATCTCCTTGCAGCCCAAGGGACTCTCAAGACTCTTCTCCAACATCACAGTTCAAAAGTATCAATTCTTTGGCGCTCAGCCTTCTTTATAGTCTAACTCTCACATCTGTACATGACCACTGGAAAAACCATAGCCTTGACTAGACGGACCTTAAAAACATCTAAATAAATGAAGGCTAACATGAAATACATTAAGTATACAAAAAGGGATACAGCGTATATGTAGGAAGACAATATAGTAAAGATGTCAATTTCCTCCGAAATCTATAAAGTCAATTCCGTTGTTTGTGCATATGTTTGTGTTCTGACAGGCTGATTCTCAGAGCTTCCTAATATTTAAAACTCTCCTGAACAGAATATGTGACAAGACTTATTCTACCAGATAAGATGAATCATAATAGAGCAATAGTAATTAAGACAGTGCAGGTAAACGTAGGGGTAAGGATAGATACACAGATCAACAGAAAAGATTAGCAAGAAATGGACCCCCGTGTGTATAGACAGCATATAACAAAGATGGTCCAAGTTCGAGGGACATTATGGAAAATTGTGTTGCTCATATGGGGAAAAAGACTCTACTTCACACCATATACACAGAAACATCAACTCCAGATAGACTGATAGTTCAAAGTCTAAAGCTTAATGAATGAAAAGCTTTCTAAGTGGGAAGGATTTCTTAAAGACAAAGACACCACCATCCATAAAGCAAAAGACAGAAGTTGTGTTATATAAATTTTAACGAAAAAACAATATATTAAAAGTTAAGACGTCCATATAAAGAATAATTGCCAAAATAAAGTTAAAATACCTACCAACAGGCAAAACACGCTGTAAACATAGTGAATGGGGGAAGACGTTCCTGCAAGGTTCACATACAAAAGAACATGAGAACATGTATAGTGGAGAAAAGAATAGACTGTGTATACGTATTGGAAGGCCTTTTTCATACTCCAAAGCTTGTGCAATACCAGGTAATTCACAGTGGAGAACAACATGCTTCTCCTAAGCTTTTCCCTCCCACCACCCACTTGAAGCCTCCAAGTTCGCCTCATCTGTGATAAAATCAGACATAAAGGTGTAGCAACGTCATTTTTCATGGCCCAAAAGCTAATGAGAAGCAGTAATTTCAAAATGGGGCTGAATCCCAACATGAAAAGTAAATTTGAATATACAGATATTTAAGAAGCAGAGGAAATGTGGAGCAACGTACTATCTACTCTGAACACAGGGCTTTCGCTGTCCTTCGGCAGTCAGGCTGAGAGCAAACCCCACTGGTACATTTCAGCTCCGGTCATCATCAGCACAGCCCTAACAGGGCACCCCTCTCCTNTCATTTTTCATGGCCCAAAAGCTAATGAGAAGCAGTAATTTCAAAATGGGGCTGAATCCCAACATGAAAAGTAAATTTGAATATACAGATATTTAAGAAGCAGAGGAAATGCGGAGCAACGTACTATCTACTCTGAACACAGGGCTTTCGCTGTCCTTCGGCAGTCAGGCTGAGAGCAAACCCCACTGGTACGTTTCAGCTCCGGTCATCATCAGCACAGCCCTAACAGGGCACCCCTCTCCTCAAGAGCCCAGGAGAGCAAGGGGGACGGGGAGGGGAAGAAGAGGGAGGAGAGCGGGAATATTCACCTCTCTCACCCTGAGCTTGGTTTTTCTTTTTACTTCCTTAGTAACAGTCAACTATGGTATTTATGAGGTTTTCCTAGAAACATGATTATTTACAACCCTTATGCACCATTAAATCACGCTTTTCATTTTATTCATCAAATGTTAATGGTTCTACAGACACCCACCTCTCCCATCCAAGGTTCTCACTCAGGCACCAGAAACTCTGGGTCCCAGGCTGGGAACTGGTGGGAACTGGTGGGAAGTGCACACAGGGGATCAGTAGGACATCCACATTTTTATTTTTATTTTGGGCATGCCGCACCACCTGTGGAATGTCGGCTCCCCAGCCAGGGGTTGGGCCCACAGCCTTGCACTGGAAGCTCGGGTTGCCAGGGAAGCCCCCCTCACCCCTGAGCCTGGGAGGAGTGGTGTTACTGGAAAGGATTGGGTGTGAGTATCTAGGGAAAGACTGATTGGGGAGAAGCGGTAGAGGCAGGGGGTCAGGAGGACTGGACGAGAAGGCTTTGGGGGAACAGAGGAAACCAGCACAACTGAGGTCTGTCTCAGGGGCGCCGCTGATCTGGCAGACACAGCCCTCTAAGCCTGCTCTGAGAGCTGAGCCATCTCCCACGGCCGCCCTCTCGGAGCGCCCTGCTCCTTACCCCAGGGAGACACCCGCCAGCCATCTGGCCGCCCTGTTAACGAGAAGCGGAGACCTGGCTTCGGGACCTGGAAGCCTGCGTGGTCAGGCCAGAGGGCCAGCACCTGGGGAGAGCTGTGTGCTAGGCATGGAGAAGCCCGAGGGCGTGGAACATGCAGTTTTCCTTTACCCGTGTGCAGCCAAGACGGGCAGCCAGCCAAGGAGATCCCCGAGATTGGGGTTAGTTGCAGGCCTGGTCCTCTGCCAGGCTAAGTCTTTCTGTGGTTGCTCTGTACCCACCTGAGAGTGTGCTAAGTTGCTTCAGTCACTCCCGACTCTGTGACCGCATGGACCATGGCCTGCCAGGCTCCTCTGTCCTTAGAATTCTCCAGGCATGAATACAGGAGTGGGTTGCAATTTCTTTCTCCAGGGGATCTTCCCCACCCAGGGACCGAACCTGCATATCTTATGTCTCCTGCTTTGGCAGGCGGATTCTTTACCCCTATGCCACCTGGGAAGCCTACCGGCAAAGATTCATTCACTCAACAAGTGTTTACTAAGCCCCTATTGTGTGTCAGGCTCTGGGGAAAAACACAGTGAGTAAGACAGCTACTGTCTCTGCCCTCTTAAAGGAAACGTTTCTATGGGAAAAGCAGGTTAAAATACCTAAGTTTATATTTGTGAATAAAGGAACAGGAATGGAGACAGAGAATCGTGGGGAGGGGAGCTCATTTAGATGGCATGGCCAGGAAAGGCTTCTAAGATGCCAACATTTAGCTATCTAGCTCAGAATCAAAGAGCTAGCCATTTAAAGAGTGAGAGGAAAAGCTTTCTAGATGGGGGAAATATACGCAAAGATCCCAGGGTACGAAGGAGCGCTCAGTTGTGTCTGACTCTTTGCGACCCCATGGACTATCCACTCCATGAAATTCTCCAGGCCAAAATACTGGAGTGCATAGCCATTCCCTTCTCCAGGGAAGCTTCCCAACCTAGGGATTGAACCCAGGTCTCCCGCACTGCAGGCAGATTCTTTATCAGCTGAGCCACAAGGGAAAAAAAGAGACGTTATCTTTAAAAAAAAGGGGGGGGGCAATCAAGGAAGAGACTGGTATGTGATAGGGTGGGAGAAAAACAAGAGACAGACCAGGTACAATGTGTAGGTCATGTAAAAATAAAGTGTTGTATTTCATGACAAAGCTACTGGGAAACCAGGGAGGGATTGAGACAGAAGAATGGCATGATCCTTTTATAATGAGTTCTGCAGCTCCTTAGAGAATGAATTGGAAGGGGACAAGAAGAGAACTGGGGACCAGGCAGGAGGCTTTGGCAGTCATCTAGGCAAGAGATGGCTATGACGGTAAAGATTCTGAGTGGATTTGTAATATATTTTTGACATAGAAACCATAGGATTTGCCAAAAGATGGATTCAATATGTAGGGTAAGAGAAAGAAGTTCCAAGAGTGACTCCTAGAGAAACAAAGAAAAGAAGGTACAATCTGTAGGGCGTTTACCAAGTTAACCTTAAAAATGCACTCCAATATACAGTAGGTACAGACAAAGACTGTCTGGCTCCACTTATATGAGGTGCCTAGAAGCGTCAAATTCAGAGAAAGTACACTGGCAGACAGTGGGGTAGGGGTGGGGAGGGGGAATGTGGATCTTTAACAGGGACAGAGTTTCAGTTTAGGAAGGTGAAAAACTCGGGAGACGGATGATGGTGAAAGTTGCACAATAGCAATGTACTTAGTGCCACGAAACTGTACAGTTAAATATGACTCAAATCGTCTTAGATTATGTGACTTTCACCACAATACAAGAAAATCTGAAAAAAGAGTCACTGCTAGAGTCTTGCTGAGTGACTAGGTAGGTGATGATTCCATCCATGTCATGGCTTTATGAATAAGAAGTAAAGGCAAAGGTGTGGAGCCCGGATATGGCAGCTTTTATGTTATACTGCTGCAACAAACAGCCCCCAAGTGTTCACGCTGGCTTACAGTACTTCACTGCAATGAATTAGCAGCTTATTTTTTGGTCCCACTATACATCCAAACAGCTTCCCTGGTGGCTCAGTAGTAAGAATCCACCTGCCAATGCAGGAGACGTGGGTTCAATCCCTGGGTCAGGAAGATCCCCTGGAGAAGGGGATGCCTGGGAAATCCCTGGGACAGAGGAGCCTGGAGGGCTACAGTCCTTGAGGGTCGCAAAAGAGTCAGGCACAACTTAGCGACTAAACTATGACAAAAATATCCAAAACTGTAAGCCAGATGCAGCTCTGTTGTGTATGTGTTGCTAGGACCCAGACTAAAGGATTGCGGTTTTCATTCTGGAGACCACGGGATTTCAGCTCTTGTTTCTTCTGTCTGCCTTCTGATGAACGAGGATAAGAGGCTTGTCTAAGCTTCCTGATAGGAGGGACTGGGTGTGAGGAAAACTGGCCCTAGCTCTTGTGGGCAGAGCTCAACAAATCCTTAATCCAATTTTTTGCTGGTGGGTGGAACTGTGTTCCCTCCCAGGAGTTTGGCCAGAGGCAGCCCCGTCCTGAAGTTGTCAGTCTCTATGCTGGGGCTAACAGCAGCCTCCTCCAGGAGGGCTTTTGCCAACACCCTGCACCCCCCATGCCTGCTGCTGCCAGTGCCCCTGCCCCCACAGCAGGCCGCAGCTGACCCTCTTCAGGAGAGTCCCCAACACAGGCAAGTCCAGCTCCGCCTCATGCGGGGTCCCCGCCCCTTTCCCCTGGGTCCTGGTGGGCACAAGGTTTTGTTTGTGCCCTCCAAGAGTCTCTGCTTCTCCCAGTCTTGTGGAAGTTCTGTAATCAAATCACGCAAGCCTTCAAACCTGGGGATTCCCAGTCCCTTTGCCCGATCCCCAGGTTGGGGAGTCCGCTGAGGGACTGAGAACCTTCACATCAGAGCGAGAACTTCTTTGGAATAATTGTTCTCAAGCTTGCGGGTCACCCACCTGCCACTCTATGGTCGTGGTAGACAGTTCTGACCAAGCATGGTCCACTGGAGAAGGAATGGCAAACCCCTTCAGTATTCTTGCTTTGAGAACCCCAAGAACAGTATGAAAAGGCAAAAAGATACGACACCAGAAGATGAGCCCCCCAGATCAGTAGGTGTCCAATATGCTACTGGGGAAGGGCGGAAAAATAGCTCTAGAAGAATAAAGAGGCAGTCAAAGCAGAAAGGGCACCCAGCTGTGGATGTGTCTGGTGGTAAAAGTGAAGTCCGATGCTCTAAAGAGCAATATTACGTAAGAACCCGGAATGTTAGGTCCACAAATCAAGGTAAATTCAATGCAGCCAGACAGGAGATGGAAAGAGTGAACACTGACATTTTAGGAGTCAGTGAACTAAAATGGGAATGAAAGTGAAAAGTGAAAGTGAAGTCACTCAGTCGTGTCCGACTCTTTGCGATCCCATGGACAGTAGCCTGCACCAGGCTCCTCCGTCCATGGGATTTTCTAGGCAAGAGTACTGGAGTGGGGTGCCATTGCCTTCTCCAGGGAATCTTCCCGACCCAGGGATCGAACCCAGGTCTCCCGCACTGTAGACAGACGCTTAACCATGATATTATATCTACTACTATGGGAGAGAATCCCTTAGAAGAAACAGAATAGCCCTCATAGACAATGAGAGTCTGAAATGCAGTACTTGGGTGAAATTTCAAAACAGAAAGACAGAATGACCCTCATTCATTTCCAAGGCAAACCATTCAATATCACAGCAATCTAGGTCTATGTCTTGACCGCTAATGCTAAATAAGCTGAAGTTGAACCGTTCTATAAAAACCTACAAGATCTTCTAGAACTAACACCAAAACAAGATGTCCTTTTCATCATAGGGGATTGGAATGCAAAATTAGGAAGTCAAGAGATACCTGAAATAACAGGCAAGTTTGACCTTGGGGTACAAAATAAAGCAGGGCAAGGGCTAACAGAGTTTTGCCAAGAGAACATACTGGTCATAGCAAACAACTTCTTCCAATGACACAAGAGATGACTCTACACATGGACATCACCAGATGGTCAATACCAAAATCAGATTGATTATATTCTTTGCAGCGGAAGAAAGAGAAGCTCTATATAGTCAGCAAAAAACAAGACCGGGAGCTGACTGTGGCTCAGATCATGAACTCCTTATTGCCAAATTCAGACTTAAATTGAAGAAAGTAGGGAAAACCACTAGGCCACTCAGGACTGACCTAAATCAAATCCCTTATGATTATACAGTGGAAGAGACAAATACGTTCAAGGGATTAGATCTCTTAGACAGAATGCCTAAAACTCTATGGACAGAGGTTCGTAACACTGTACAGGAGGTGGTGACCAAAACCAAGGCAAAAAAAAAAAAAGAAAAAACACACAAGAAGGCAGTATGGTTGTCTGGGGAGGCCTTACAAAAAAATAGCTGAGAAAAGGAAAGAAGCAAAAGGCAAAGGAGAAAGAGAAAGATACCCAACTGAATGCAGAATTCTAATGAATAGCGAGAAGAGATAAGAAAGCCTTCTTAAGGAAACAGTGCAAAGAAATAGAGGAAAACAATAGAATGGGAAAGTCTAGAGATCTATTTGAGAAAACTGGAGATACCAAGGGAATATGTCATGCAAAGATGGGCACAATAAAGGACAGAAACAGCAAAGGACCTAACAGAAGCATCAGAGATCAAGAGGTGGTGGCAAGAAGACACACAATTGTACAAAAAAAGTCCTTAATGACCCAAATAACCACGATGGTGTGGCCATTAACCTAGGGCCAGACATCCTGGAGTGTAAAGTCAAGGGGGCCTTAGGAAGCATTAATACAAACAAAACGAGTGGAGGTGATGGAATTCCAGCTGAACTGATTTGATCCCTAAAAGATGATGATGCACTCAGTATATCAGCAAATCTGGAAAACACAGCACTGGACATGGGACTGGAAAAGGTCAGTTTTCATTCCAACCCAAAGAAGGACAATGCCAAATAATGCTCAAACCACCATAAAATTGTGCTTATTTCACATGCCAGCAAGGTCATGCTCAAAATCCTTCAAGCTAGGCTTCAACAGTGCATGAACTGAGAACTTACAGATGTAAAGTTGGATTTAGAAAAAGCAGAAGAACCAGAGATCAAATTGCAAACATCTGTTGGATCATAGAAAAAGCAAGGGGATTACAGATAAAACATCTGCTTCATTCTCTATACTAAAGTGTTTGACTGTGTGGATCAAAACAAACTGTGGAAAATTCTGAAAGAGATTGGAATACCAGACCACCTGACCTGCCTCTTGAGAAACCTGTATGCAGGTCAGGAATCACCAGTTAGAACTAGACATGGAACAACAGACTGGTTCCAAATAGGAAAAGGAGTACCTCAAGGCTGTATATTGTCACCCTGCTTATTTAACTTATATGCAGAGTACATCATGAGAAAAGTTCAGCTGGATGAAGCACAAGCTGGAATCAAGATTCCTGGAAGAAATATCAATAACCTCAGATATGCAGATGACACCACCCTTATAGCAGAAAGCAAAGAAGAGCCTCTTGATGAAAGTGAAAGAGGAGACTGAAAAAGTTGGCTTAAAACTCAACATTCAGAAAACTAAGATCATGGCATCCAGTCCCACCACTTCATGGCAAAGAGATGGGGAAGCAGTGGCATACTTTATTTTGGGGGGCTCCAAAATCACTGCAGGTGGTGACTGCAGCCATGAAATTAAAAGACTCTTGCTCCTTGGAAGAAAAGTTATGACCAACCTATACAGCATATTAAAAAGCAGAGAGATTATTTTGCCAACAAAAGTCCATCTAGTCAAGGCTATGGTTTTTCCAGTAGTCATGTATGGATGTGAGAGTTGGACTATAAAGAAAGCTGAGCACTGAAGAATTGATGCTTTTGAACTGTGGTGTTGGAGAAGAGTCTTGAGTGTCCCTTGGACTGCAAGGAGATCCAACCAGTCCATCCTAAAGGAAATCAATCCTGAATATTCATTGGAACGACTGATGTTGAAGCTGAAACTCCAATACTTAGGCCCGCCTATGTAAAGAACTGACTCATTTGAAAAGACCCTGATGCTGGGGAAGATTGAAGGTGGGAGGAGAAGGGGACGACAGAGGATGAGATGGTTGGATGGCGTCACAGACTCAATGAACATGAGTTTAAGTAAACTCCAGGAGTTGGTGATGGACAGGGAGGCCTGGCATGCTGCAGTCAATGGGGTTGCAAAGAGTCGGACATGACTGAGCACAAGCTGGAATCAAGATTGCTGGGAGAAATATCAATAACTTCAGATATGCAGATGACACCACCCTTCTGGCAGAAAGTAAAGAAGAACTAAAGAGTCTCTTGATGAAAGTGAAAGAGGAGAGTGAAAAAGTTGGCTTAAAGCTCAACATTCAGAAAACTGAGATTGTGGCATCTGGTCCCATCACTTCATGGGAAATAGATGGGGAAACAGTGGAAACACTGTCAGACTTTATTTTGGGGGGTTCCAAAATCACTGCAGATGGTGACTGCAGCCATGAAATTAAAAGATGCTTACTCCTTGGAAGGAAAGTTATGACCAACCTATATAGCATATTAAAAAGCAGAGACATTACTTTGCCAACAAAGGTCTCTCTAGTTAAGGCTATGGTTTTTCCAGTAGTCATGTATGGATGTGAGAGTTGGGATTATAAAGAAAGCAGAGCGCTGAAGAATTGATGCTTTTGAACGGTGGTGTTGGAGAAGACTCTTGAGAGTCCCTTGGACTGCAAGGAGATCCAACCAGTCCATCCTAAAGGAGATCAGTCCTGGGTGTTCATTGGAAAGACTGATGTTGAAGCTGAAACTCCAATACTTTGGCCACCTGATGTGAAGAGCTGACTCATTTGAAAGGACCCTGATTCTGGGAAAGATTGAAGGCAGGAGGAGAAGGGGACGACAGAGGATGGGATGGTCGGATGGCATCACCGACTCAATGGACATGAGTTTAGGTAAACTCCAGGAGTTGATGATGGACAGGGAGGCCTGGCATGCTGCGGTTTATGGTGTCACAAAGAGTCAGACACGACTGAGCAACTAAACTGAAATGAGCAACTGAACTGAACAAAACAAACTGTGGAATATTCTTAAAGAGATGGGAATACCAAACCAACTCACCTGCCTCTGAGAAACCTGTATGCAAGTCAAGAAGCAGCATTCAGAACAGGACTTGGAACAAAGGACTAGTTCAAAATTAGGAAAGGAGTATGTCAAGGCTATATATTGTGACCCTGCTTATTTAACTGACATGCAGAGTACTTCATGTGAAATGCGAGGCTGGATAAATCACAGGCTGGAATCAAGATTTCCCAGAGAAATATCAGCAACCTCAGATATGCAGATGATACCACTCTAATGGCAGAAATAGATGGGGAAAAGTAAAAACATTGACAGACTGTATTTTCTTGAGCTCTAAAATCACTGCAGATGGTGACTGCAGCCATGAAATTAAATGATTCTTGCTCCTTGAAAGGAAAGCTATGACAAACCTAGACAGAGTATAAAAGGGCAGAGACACTACCTTGCCAACAAAGGTCTGTCCAGTCAAAGCTATGGTTTTTCCAGTAGTTAAGTATAGATGTTAAGTCAGACAATAAAGATGGGTAACTGCCAAGGAATTGATGCTTTTGAACTGTGATGCTGGAGAAGACTCTTGAGAGTCCCTTGGATAGCAAAGAGGTCAAACCAGTCAATCCTCAAGGAGATCAACCCTAGATATTCATTGGAAGGACTGATGCTAAAACTCATTCATTGGAAGGACTGATGCTAAAACTCATTCATTGGAAGGACTGATGCTAAAACTCATTCATTGGAAGGACTGATGCTCCAGTACTTTGGTCACCTCATGGGAAGTATTGGTCGAATACTGTGGTCACCTCATGCAAAGAGCTATCTCACTGGGAAAGACCCTGATGCTGGGAAAGGTTGGGGGCAGGAGAAGAAGGTGACAGAGGATGAGATGGTTGGATGGCATCATCGACTCAATGGACATGGGTTTGAGGAAGCTCAAGGAGATAGTGAAGGACAGGGAAGCCTGGCGTGCTGCTGTCCATGGGGTCACAGAAAGTCGGACTGAGCAACTGAACAATAACAACAACAAATGGCAGAAAGTGAAGAGGAACTAAAGAGCTTCTTGATGAGGGTGAGAGAGGAGACTGAAAAATCTGGCTTAAAACTCAACATTCAAAAACCAAGATCATGGCATCTGGTTATATCACTTCATGGCAAACACATCCAGAAAAAGTGGAAACAGTGACAGATTTTATTTTCTTGGTTTCCAAAACCACTGGGGACTGTGGTTGAAGCCATGAAATTTTAAAAATGTATGTTCCTTGGAAAACAATAATACACGCCATCTAAATTAGGGTTCTGCAAAGAAATGTAACGAATAGGATATGCATGAAAGTGATGGAAGTGAAAGTCGCTCAGTCATGTCCGACTCTTTGAGACTCTATGGACTATACAGTTCACAGAATTCTCCAGGCCAGAACACTGGAGTGGGTAGCCTTTCCCTTCTCCAGGGGATCTTCCCAACCCAGGGATTGAACCCAGGTCTCCCACATTGTTCTCCATCTTACTTGGGCTTCCCTGATAGCTCAGTTGGTAAAGAATCTACCTGCAATGCAGGAGACCCCATTTTGACTTCTGGGTCGGGAAGATCCACTGGAGAAGAGATAGGCTACCCACTCCAGTATTCTTGGGCTTCCCTGATGGCTCAGCTGGTAAAGAATCTGTCTGCAGTGTAGGAGATCTGGGTTCAATACCTGGGTTGGGAAGACCCCTGGAGAAGGGAAAGGCCACCCACTCCAGTATTCTGCTCTGGAGAATCCCATGGACTATATAGTCCATTGGGTCGCAAAGAATCAGACACGACTGAGCAGCTTTCACTTTCATCACTTTCATCTATATCTTATTCAGTACGTTTCTTTGCAGAACCTTAATTTAGATGGTTTGTATTACTGATTTCCAAGGAACATGCATTTTTTAAATTTCATGGCTGCAACCACAGTCTGCAGTAGCTTTGGAAACCAAGAAAATAAAATCTGCTACTGTTTCCACTTCTTCTAGACATACGTAGATATATATTTTTGGAATGGGGAACATCTTTCTAATTATTCCAAACTGTCAACTATGAGAGGACAGTTGTTTTTAAAAGTCAGCATGAAAAAATAAATGAAAACAACCCAGATCAAAAGAAAATCTACTCAGGAAATTATAACTCATATCACTAAAGATAAATTATCCTTAATATACACAGAGTGTCTACAAAGCAATAAGGAAAGAATAATCAAAGGGTTTGAACAGAGAATACACTGAAAAGAAATATCAAGTGGCTCTTTCACTTATGGAAATATCCTCAAACTCCATTGAAACACCAAAAAAAAAAAAAAGTGCAAAAGAGAGCCAGTAGTTCCTATTTTCTCTTAGCAGACCATGGAGATCCAAAAGTTTGGTGACTCCCTTTTTAATATACTGGAGAAGATACAGGCAAAAGGCAATCCATATTTTACTGTTGGAAATGTAAATTTTACAACTTTTTTAGAAGGCAGTTTCATAATATAATTGTAAATGGACATGCTTTTCTCCCAACAAATGCCACTTCTATTAATTTATCATACAGTTCAGTTCAGTTGCTCAGTTGTGTCCAACTCTTTGCGACCCCATGGACTGCAGCACGCCAGGCTTCCCTGTCTATCACCAACTCCTGGAGCTTGCTCAAACTCATGCCCATTGAATCGGTGATGCCATCCAACCATCTCATCCTCTGTCCCCTTCTCCTCCTCCCTTCAATCTTTCCCAGCGTCAGGGACTTTTCCAGTGAGTCGGCTCTTCCCATCAGGTGGCTAAAGTATTGGAGCTTCAGCATCAGTCCTTCCAATGAATATTCAGGATTCATTTCCCTTAGGGTTGATGGGTTTGATCACCTTACTGCCCGGGGGACCCTCAAGAGTCCTCTCCAGCCCCATAGTTCAAAAGCATCCATTCTTTGGCACTCAGCCTTCTTTATGGACCAACTCTCACATCCATACTTGTCTACTGGAAAAACCACAGCTATGACTATATGGACCTTTGTTGGCTAAGTGATGTCTCCGCTTTTTAATACCCTATCTAGGTTTGTCATTACTCTCCTTCAAAGGGGTAAGCGTACTTTAATAATCTCAAAAACGTCAGAATGATCTATTTGTTTCCATGGCAAACCACTCAACAGCAAAGTAACCCAAGTATATGCCTCTACCACTTAATGCAGAAGAAGCTGAAATCGAACAATTCTATGAAAACCTACAAGACCTTCTAGAACTAACACCAAGCAAAAGGATGTCCTTTTCATCATAGGGGGAATGGAATGCAAAAGTAGGAAGTCAAGAGATACCACGAGTAACAGGCATGTTTGGCCTGAAGAGAAAGAAAATGAAAGAGTGCAAAGGTTAGCAGAGTTTTGCCAAGAGAATACACTGGTCATAGCAAACACTGTCTTCCAAAAAGACAAAAGATGACTGTACACATGGAGAAAACCAGATGCTCGTTTCTGAAATCAGATTGATTATATTCTTTATAGCTGAAGATGGAGAAGCTCTATAGAGTCAGCAAAAACAAGTGCTGGAGCTAACTAACTGTGGCTCACATCATGAGCTCCTTATTGCAAAATACAGGCCTGAATTGAACAAAGTAGGGAAAGTCACTAGACCACTCAGGTATGATCTAAATCAAATCCCTTATGATTATATAGCAGGGATGACAAATAGATTCAAGGGATTAGATCGGGTAGACAAGGCAGAGTGTCTGAAGAACTATGACGGAGGCCCTTAACATTGCACAGGAGACGGTAACCAAAATAAACTCAAAAGAAAAAGAAATGCAGAAAGGCAAGTGGCTGTCTGAGGAGGCCTTACAGATAGCTCAGAAAAGAAGCGAAAGGCAAAGGAGAAAGGGAAAGATAAACCCTAAGGAAGTCAGTCCTAGGGAATAGCGAGGAGAGGTAAGAAAGCCTTCCTCTGTGGTCAGTGCAAAGAATCAGAGGAAAACAACAGAATGGGAAAGAAGAGAGATCTCTTCAATTAAAGTGGAGATACCAAGTTTTCATGCAAAGATGGCACAATAAAGGAAAGAAATGACAAGGACCTAACAGAAGCAGAAGAGTTAATGAAGAGGAGGCAAGTATACCCAGAAGAACTATATAAAAAAGGTCTTAATCACCCAAATAGCCTCGATGGTGTGGTCATGTGCCTAGAGCCAGACATCCTGGAGTGTGAAGTCAAGTGGGCCTTAGGAAGCCTATGGAGGTGATGGAAATCCAGCTGAGCTGTTTCAAATCCTAAAAGATGATGCTGTTAAAATGCTACACTGAATACAGCAGCAATTTGGAAAACTCAGCAGTGGCCACAGGACTGGAAAAGGTCAGTTTTCATTCCAATCCAAAGAAGGGAAATGCCAAAGAATGTTGAAGCTACTGTACCACTGCACTCATTTCACATGCTAGCAAGGTAATGCTCAAAATCCTTCAAGCTAAGCTTCAATAACATGTGAACTTAGAACTTCCAGATGTAAAGCTGGATTTAGATAAAGCAAAGGAACCAGAGACCAAATTGCCAATATCCATTAGTTCATAGAAAAAGCAAGGGGATTCCAGAAAAACTCTACTTCTGCTTCATTGACTACACTAAAGCCTTTGACTGTGTGGATCACAGCAAACTGTGGAAAATCCTTAAATAGATGGGAATACCAGACCACCTTACCTCCCCCTGAGAAACCTGTATGCAGGTCAAGAAGCAACAGAACCACATACGGAACAATGGACTGGTTTAGGATTGGGAATGGAGCTCATCGAGGCTGTATATTGTCACTCTCCTTATTTAACTTATATGCAGAGTACATCCAATGAAATGCCAGGTTGGATGAATCACAAACTGGAATCAAGATTGCCAGGTGAAATATCAACAATCTCAGATATCAAGATGATACCACTCTAATGGCAGAAATAGATGGGGTGTGGGGGGGCGGAAATGGACAGACTTTAAATAAAGTGACAGACTTTATTTTCTTGGGCTCCAAAATCACTGAGGATGGTGACCACAGCCATGAAATTAAAAGACAATTGCTCCTTGGAAGGAAAGCTATTACAAACTTAGACAGCATGTTAAAAGGCAGAGACATCACTTTGCTGACAAAGGTCCATTATAGTCAAAGCTATGACTTTTCCAGTAGTCAAATACAGATGTGAGAGCTGGACCATAAAGAAGGCTGAGAGCCGAAGAATTGATGCTTTTGCCAGTGGTGCTGCAGATGACTCTTGAGAGTCCCTTGGATTGTAAGGAGATCCAATCAGTCAATCCTAAAGGAAATCAATCCTGACTATTCACTGGAAGGACTGATACTGAAGCTGGAGCTCCAATACTTTGGCCACCTGATGCGAAGAGCAGGCTCACCGGAAAGACGCTTATGCTGGGAAAGAACGAGGGCAGGAGAGGAAGGGGACCCCAGAGGATGAGATGGTTGGATGGCATCATCAACTCTATGGACATGAATTTGAGCAAACTCAGAGACAGTGAAGGACAGGGACGCCTGCTGTGCTGCAATTCAGGGGGTCACAAAGAGTCTGAACACCACCCAAAAGAACAAACGACAGAAAGTGAAGAGGAACTAAGAACCTCTAGATGAGGGTAAAAGAGGGTGAAAAGGCTGGCTTAAAGCTCAACATTCAAAAACTAAAACCATGGCATCCAGACCCATCCCTTCATGGCAAATAGATGGGGAAAAAGTGGAAACAGTGACAAATTTTATTTTCTTGGGTTCCAAAACCACTGCAGATGGTGGCTGCGGCCATGAAATTTAAAAACGCTTGCTCCTAGGAAAACAATAATACAAACCATCTATATTAGGGTTCTCCAGAGAAACATAACCAACAGGATATACATAGATATATATGCTTTTTTTTCTGAATGAGGAACACCTGTTTAATTATTCCAAACTGTCAACTATAAGAGGACAGTTGTTTTTAAAAGTCCACATGAAAAAAGAAATAAAAATAACCAAAGTCAAAATGAAAGCAACTAAGGAAAATGTAACTCAAATCACAAAAGGTAAATTGTCCTTAATATACACAGAGCTTCTATAAAGCAATAAGGAAAGTATAATCAAAGGATTTAGACAGAGAATACCATGAAAAGAAAAATCAAGTGGCTCTTTCACTTATGGAAATAGACTCAACCTCCATCATTCAGGCAGTTCAGTCACTCAGTTGTGTCCAACTCTTTGTGACCCCATGAATCGTAGCACACCAGGCCTCCCTGTCCATCACCACTCCCAGAGTTCACCCAAACTCATGTGCATAGAGTTGGTGATGCCATCTCATCCTCGTCCCCTTCTCCTCCTGATCCCAATCCCTCCCAGCATCAGGGTCTTTTCCAATGAACACTTCGCATGAGGTGGCCAAAGTACTGGAGTTTCAGCCTCAGCATCAGTCCTTCCAATGAATACCCAGGACTGGTTGGATCTCCTTGCAGTCCAAGGGACTCTCAAGAGTCTTCTCCAACACCACAGTTCAAAAGCATCAATTCTTCGGCACTCAGCGTTCTTCACAGTCCAACTCTCACATCTATACATGACCACTAAAAACCATAGCCTTGACTAGACAGACCTTTGTTGGCAAAGTAATGTCTCTGCTTTTGAATATGCTCTCTAGGTTGGTCATAACTTTCCTTCCAAGGAGTGTCTTCTAATTTCATGGCTGCAATCACCATCTGCAGTGATTTTGAAGCCCCCCAAAATAAAGTCAGCCA